>OY856414.1:92316200-92916200 GCA_963693085.1 Alisma plantago-aquatica | reverse complement strand
AGGGATAAGGCTGATGGGAGTAGGAGTTGTCTGTTTCCTAGATGCACATGACCATAGGGTCGGGAGGTAACAACTATCTTTGCCCGGGGACCATGGGTTAGGATATTGATCACCTTCATGACTTCATGGGACCCAAATGGCAAATTGAGGTAGGCACTCCCTGGATGCATAAGGGATAGGGATGACCCCAAAAGTACCGACACCCTACAAACCTTGAGGAGATGACTATGGATTGTGTGACAACCCAAGAGTGTTTGGGAACAACTTTCCATGGATGTAAACATAAAATCGAGAGGTTCATGATGTGGAGACATGTGATGTACGTTTCAACTTAGTTTGGGAAGTATACTGGCAAGGTGTGATGCACCATCTCTACTCTTGGAGCAGGATGAACTTTGTATTTGGACTGTAGCCAAATGCTTATTTCCTCTCATTATGGGTGTGAGAGATAGGGAAAAACATATGTCATACACTAAGGATAAAGATGATGCAAGTTGAAACATTGCTATGATGTTTGAGGATAGAGAAAGTATCATACCTTTTGAAGAGTATGATGAATGGATGGTTTAGAAACACAAAGAGAACTAAGGTAGCCATCATATGAGGACGTTCTTATTAAGAGCAATATGGAATTTATAAGTTACTAGTTTGGGTTTGATGACCGAGATGATGAGCTCGAAGTTTTCTTGGCTCAGTTAGACCTGGTCCCGAGAGGAGGATGTTGAGTGGTGTATATGAAAGTTTATGTCTTCACCTTTACCTAGCACATAAGGAATTAATGTGGTAATTGAGGCTCTTAGCTGAGACACAACTTCCTTGTTTAGCCAGTAGAGAGGCTAGAAGAGGTTGTTAGGTGAACCCTAAGTTCGTGAGACAGGTTGGGCTAACACTCAGATACAACCAGATCCGTTGGTCGAGTTGGTGGTTGCTTAGTTAGCCAACCTAGAGCTTGATGAGATAGAAGGATGGTCGTAAGAACCTCAAATACACCTGTCGAGAAAATAAGGTGGTGAAACCCACTACTAGAGTGTTTTTGGGTTTTCGAGGAGTCACCTTGAGGAATCATGATATATAGGAGCTCATGATTTGAAGTACACCGTACACCGTGGTACTACCAAGAAGGTTAAGGGTTGCAGTGGTACCTGGATGAAGGATATAGAGTTGCATGTGGCCTGTTTCCATACGTGCTAGAGGGTGAAGGTCGAATACTAGTAACCCAATGAGTTGTTACATATGATGAGTAGTCCCCGAGAGGGAATGGGAGAGGATCACCATGGACATTGTGGTGAGTCTCCCCTGGACCGAGAGAGGCCATGATGCTATATGGGTTATGGTAGATTTCCTTACCAAGTTGACCTAATCCCTTCCTAAGAGAGAGCCCTGTTAGTGTGAGAGATCTAGTTCAACTACACATAAGAGAGAGATAGTTCAACTACACTGTGTATAGAGTTCAAAAGGTTCTTGAGTATGACCTCAAGTTCACTTCCATGTTGTGGAAGTAGGTACAAGAAGAACTCGATTCTAGATTGAAGTTTAGAACAACTTATCACCCCTGACTAATGGACAGTCACGAGTGTATGATCCAAACTTTATAGGGTCTGATGAGAGCATGTGTGCTCATTTAGGGTGATACATCAGAGCAGTTCCTACCCCTAGAAGAGTGAGCTTGTGATGATAACCACCATAGCCAGTATCGAGATGTAAGAAGCTCTGTAAGGGAGGCTGTGTCGATCAGCGCTTCATTAGGATGATGTCAATGAGAGGACCTTATGAAGGTCAGATAGATCATAGTGTGTGCAGATGAAGTCTCTTTGATCGTGCAATGGCTGAGAAAGCCCAGGGGCGACAAGTGTCGTGAGATGATGCGAAGAAGACTGACATGCAGTTCACAGGGGGATAACATGTGTTAAGAAAACTCGACCCCTCTGAGCTATAGCTACGAAAGACAAGTCCCCGATACATAAGTCCATTTGAGATGGATTGGTAAATATGCTTATGTTTAGCATTACCCCTCAGGATAACATGATGTATGGTGTGTTCCAGGAGTCTGATCTAGAGGACTATGTGATGTACCCGAACCATGTGCTGAGCCATGAACCTATTAAGCTTCAAGGGAGGCTAAAATATCCTGAGTCACCTATGAGGGTACAAGATACCAAGGTGAGAGAGAACTCAGATGTAAGAATATAAGATGATAAAGGTTCTTTCGAAGCACCATGGAGAGGATGGAGCCACATGGGAGCTAATGACGGACATGGAAAGATCTTATCCTGATCTATTTGTATGTGTGGAGGAATTTTGAGGGAAAAATTTCTATAAGAGGGAAGGATGTTACAACCCCAATTTTCAGGTTCATATGGTTAGAAATGTAATTTCCCCAATAAATGTATGATTATGGGAATTATATGATTTATGTGTATTAAATGGATTCCCTTTGCAACATTTTCTTTGTGCATGTGATTTCTTGGATCATAATATGTTAATGAGTCTGATATGATTAAAAGAAAAATAAGAAAATCAAATATTGCTTTAGTAATAAGGAAATATGAGATAATGATGAAATTATAAGAAATATGTGGAAATAAGGATAATGGAATCATCATGGATGGGATTTTGAGTCCACATGGTTTCTAATGGTAAAAGGAATCCAAATAAAGAATATAAAAGATAAGGGAGAGAAAATATGCGTAAAATATGCCTTGATAAGTGATAACTTGTCTATAAAGAAAAGTCACTTTCCCTTTTGTATAATGACTCTAAACTTGGCACCTAAGTGGTTAACTTTGGAAAAGGCATCAAAATTCCATGCAACATGATCAATATTGACTAACCTGATTTGATACCATTAAGTAATTGATTACTTCATGACCAAGAGAGGAAATGAGTAGTGGAGGATCCCTATCATGCTCAATCTCCTTCTCCTTGTGGTATAGGGAACTCAACTCCTAAGGGGTTATATGTAGGGTGCTGCCTTAACCCACACGACTTGTTCTCAAATCCTTCTGACTTAGGAGGAGCCTGCTGGGACTCTTAGCCTGAATCTTCCAACCAACTCTGCCGCAAGAACCTAGTCACCGTGAGATATTATTCTCGTGGTTGGAGGAACGAGTGCGACGAGAGGGGCCGCGTGGATGACAGAGATGCCTTTTGTCAAAGCCTCCATCATCGTCTCCAGGAGGGACCTTCGCGCTGCGAACTTCAGTAGTCCTCCCGGCCAGTAACTTGCAAGCTTCTAGTGGCCTGGAAACGGAGGCTACGCATCAGGCGGCCGGTTGGAGCAGCGGCTCCTTGGCAAGTCGGCGGGCATCGGTGGCGGAGTTGCAAGAGGCGTTGAGGCAGTGGCCTTACTGCACAACAGCCGCGCAGAGGGAACACTGGCACAACACGCCTGAGGTAGGCGTCCATGAGGTCGGGCAGCGTCAGAGACACATAGCAGGGTGCAAGAGGAGGGAGTCTGAGGTCGTTCCATGTGACCGTAGAGAGCCTCATGGGCGAAGAAGGCCGCCGCACAAGAGAACCCTATTTCTCTGCCGAAATAGGAAAGGCGGACTCCTTTACGGGATGGGTGAGGCGTGCGGAGAAGGAGAGACAGGTATGGGTCATCCAGGTCACAAGGGAGCCAGATCCAGGAGGAGGATCCGTGAGCCAGAGAAGAAAAGAAAGAAAAAGAAAATTGAAAAAAAAGACACGTGGCAGTCAGCGATTGGCTAAAAGGTAATAATCTTGCAAATTTCATGAGTAATTATTGGTAACTTCGATTAAGACAAATTATATATGAAAATTGATCAGGAGGACATGAGGAATTTAATAAAAATACTTTTATAGCCTGGATCTGATTGTGGTTCCAAAAGTGCTCTAAGTTGATCATGTTATGCATTAAATCTTGATTAAAACCCTAATTATGTTTGGAAATTTGATCTAAGTTCTAAAATAGGTTATTTTGAGTTATTGTAACCTGTTGAGAGGAAAAGTAAGAGTTGAATCTGATTTAGTTGATAATATGCTTGCCCTAGGGTTTTACCCATGAATAAGTTGTAATGGATATAGAAACCCTAATTTAGGGTAAAAGGTGATTAATATGATTAATTTGAGATTCTTTAGAATAATGTAACTATGAGTCGATCCTAAGCCTATTAGGAAGGATTTAACAAGCTAATTTGGGTTTGTAATTAGTTTTGTTGTTTTAGGGTTTATAGTGACAAATACAAATATGAACCCTAATGAAACCCTAAAAAGAAATAGGAAACCCTAGGAAGCGAGTTCAAGTGAATATATAGAATCTGATAAAGTGGATAGTAAATAGAGTACATGTACTTTTTTAGGATTCTTGCTTATGTGGATTGAACTGTTTGCTTGGACAATTTCTTGCTTAGATTTACTATTAGCTTGTTGAATCTACTGAACATGTATGTGGTTACTTTATGAATAATCACCTTATGATTCACGACGTTTCACGAGGTTTCTTGATTGATGTGCAACCTAAACTATTTGATTGTTCAATTCTGCAATCTCGTAAAGTCACTATGTGTATAACAAGTAACTATGAGTGTACTTCTCGAACCTACATACCCCTCTAGATGTAAGATAAGAGACCAAGCCCCAGAGGGAAGCTTAAGGTGGTCACGCCTCGGAGGGAAGACCACACGACACCCAAAGAGGTGACCCCAAGTACCAAGCTCAGGATGGAGAAAGTAGCCTTAAAGTCACTTGCAAGGACTTAACCCTAGAGAGGGTATCCCAAAGGTGGTAAAAGCAGTTGAGGATTTATACTGAAAATGTAATTTTGTATTGTTAACCATTAATTACTATGAATAGGTTGTTAGAACTTAATCGTGATGTTATGCTTGTTCCCCACATATCAGTATAGAAAAATACTGACCAAGTTTTTATTTTTTGTCATTTTTGGTATTATCTGAAAAGGACAAATAGTAAAATGAGATCTATGAAGATAAATCTAAGTAATCCAAAGGAGGATTAGATAGATCGAGTTCATCTCGGATAGAAGTTGTAGATCCTAATTTTACAAGGCATGCAATAGCTATATTTCATTTCAGCTTTCTAGTTTAGTATTAGTAGAATTTGATAATTATTTTTGATTAAATTGTCAAACCATGGATCCCGAAATATTGGGATAACACCTCTGACTTCTTGGTCTCCCTTTATTGGGGGTTACCGGGGAGCGGGGTCGTTACATTTGTAATGCCCGGGCCAATGCCCAAGGCTCTAGTAGAGTTTCAGGAATGACGGTTGGCCCCCCAAACTACCACTAGCTTTAACTACACACTTTAATCTCACTCACATGAAAGCCAGGATCAACTTCCCGACTGGTTACCCATCCTAGTACTACTCCAAGCTGAGCACACTTAACTATGGAGTTCTTTAGTAATGAGTTCCCAGAAAAGGAGATGCACCTTGGTGATATGGGTATTCTAATCATTCCTTATAAGATCATTTTATCTGAGGCATCAAATCCTGGGTTGTTACAATCTCCCCCACTTAGACTCTTGACTTCCTCGTCAAGGCTTAACTATATGGCCTCATAATATCACCCCATTTTAGTGCAGACCTAGAATGGCACATGGACACTCAGCTCCCGATCGTGGAATACCATCGCAAGGGTGGCTACATCAACCATGGACAACCCTTTCCAACAAACCTGGACCACACAGCTCAAGACCAACATGCCACATGCCCATGTGGGCTCCACCTACTAGAGGGGAATTGGCTCTGATACCATTTGTAAACGTCCAGACCCACTGCCCAAAGCTCTAGTTGAGTTTCAAGAATGACGAATGGCCCCACAGAGCACCACTAGCCTTAACTACACACTTTAATCTCACTCACATGCAAGCCAAGATCAACTTCCCGACTGGTCACCCATCCTAGTACTACTCCAAGATGAGCATACTTAACTATGGAGTTCTTTAGTAATGGGTTCCCGAAAAAAGAGGTGCACCTTGGTGATATGGGTAGTCTAATCATTCCTTATAAGATCACTTTATCCGAGGCCTCAAGTCCTAGGTTGTTACAAGAACAGTTCTAAAGGATGGTGGCTGGGAGGTAAAAACAAAATATTTATGGATGCCATGATAAACTTAGCAAAACATGCCATGTCTATAGCCCGTGGAGGACTCCACATCAACGAACCCAAGTCTATCACCATAACCAACTTTCCAATTAAATGCGTAATCATTGTATGGTGAAGACAAGGAGGATCTTCTAAACGAAGCTGATGCATGGATAATGTCTATGGAGAATACTTTCAAAGTCTTAGGCTACCCTAAGAACAATAAATTTGCTTTTCTAAGAAAATCATCCCTTTGAACCGGGAAGCCTTCAAACCCATCTTCACAACCCACTTCATGCCTAGCAATGAACTAAAGGAGAATAAGAAGAAGCAATTCCTGAATTTAATATAAGGCAACTCCTCCATGATGAAATACAATCGTCAGTTCTGACTATTGGAACATCATTCTAGGAACTTGACCTTGGAAGAAAATTGGACCATCACATTGAAGGACTGAATGTGGCATTGCAAACCATGATTGCCTCCTCTTGACCTACTAGCTTCCAAGACGCTTTTGAACATGCTTTGAAAATGGAGATGACTCTAGGAATGAGCCAAGGAATACTGAAAAGCCTAACCTTCTTGGGTTTTCTAATGTGGTAACTAACAAAGCTCGAACAGAAAGGGAAGCATGGAAATCCTAACAAGAACTGAGGTAATGGACACAAAATCCTCCTACTCAAAAGATGTATGCTAATTTGTCCAAGCGTGAGTTTTGGATCTCTGAAGTCATATTTCTTGGTCACATCATGTTTGGTAGAAAACCTCAAGGACTATGACTTTATGATTTCCTACCACCCCAACAAGGCAAATGGTATAGATGATGCCCTTAGTAGGAAGCAAGATAAATATGTTGATGTGTTCACCATCAAATGGAAAAGTTAGAGGTTTGTCTCCATGGTCCCCAAGAGGTATGGGTGAAAAAATTGTTTGAATAACATCAATGTAAAATCGAGTCTCTAATATGAGATTTTGACAGAACAAAAGAATAGTCAAAGGTTTGAGGAAATGATGAAGTTGCTCGAACAACCTCAGACACATCCATCTATTGGAATGAATGGGAATTTGATATAAACAATAGATTTGAGTCTCTAAGGATTCAACTCTGGTAGGAAAAGTGTTGCAAGAAGCCCATGGATCAAAATATATAGTGAATCCCAAAACAACAAAAACTTATATGGATCTTCATAGGCACTTTTGGTGGAATAATATGAACATAGATATAGATGCTTTCATCTCATAATGCCTAATTTCTGGCAAAGCAAGGTTGAACATCAAAGGCCAGGAGTTCTTATGCAACCCTTACCAATCCCTAATGGAAGTGGGAGAATACCACCATGGATTTTATGTTGGGTTCACCTAGGACTAGGAAAAGGAGTTATGACATTTGGGTTGTAGTTGACCGACTAATCAAATTAGCCCATTTTATCCCCATAAAGATAACAACTAAAGTCCTAGAACTGGAAGAACTCTATATTAGTGAAATGTCTAGGTTGTATCTAATTGTGATGCCAAGTTTACTTCCCACTTGGTAGCAGAAAATTAAGATAAAATTAGGAACTCAGTTGAAATTTAGCATTGCCTATCACACATACACTAATGGTCAATCTGAAAGAACAATTCAAGTCTTAGAAGATTTCTTGAGGTCATGTGTGCTCAGTTGGGGTGGTTCATGGGAGAACTACCTACTTTTAGTGATATCCTAGAATAATAGCTACCAATGGAGTATTGGTATGCATATGTATGAAGCTCTATATGGATGACCGTGTAGATCATCCATTTATAGGGACGAAGTATGTGAAAGAAAGATCTTGAAGCCTGGAAAGTTGCAACTCTATTCTGATAATGTCAACTTGATTCACCAGAGCCTGTGGAAAGCTCAGGATCATTAGAAATCTTATGTTGATGCACATAGGACAAATATCTAATTTCTTATGGTGACCACATTTTCTTAAAGATCAGACTAATTCGAGCAATTGTGAAAAACAAAGGGAAGTTGAATCCTATATATGTGGGTCCTTTTGAGGTGTTACACCACATCAATGAATGTGCATATAATATAGCTCTACCCCCTTATTATAGTATGATGCACGATGTCTTCCATGTCTCAAATCTAAAATGTTACTTCAATGATCCCACTCATGTCCCCAACATGAGCCTATCAAATTAAAAGACTCTCTTCTATACTAAGAAGAACTAGTGAAGTTTCTTGGTATTCAAATTAAGGTGTTGAAAAACAACAAGATAAAGATGTATGAAAATATTGTGGAGACATCATAGTAATTATGATGTAACTTGCGAATCGAATTCAGACATGGAAGACAAATTTCTAGATCTTCAAGCATGGATTTTGAGGAAAAAATTTATCTTATGGGGGGGGAGAATGTAATAAAGTGAGTTTTTAAATGACTAATGTTTTATCTTCTAATCCAATATTTCTTGACTTTATACTTCACTTTGTCATCATTGAATCATCTGATAAATTTATGACTCTTGATTGGACTTTTGATTCATAATCATACCTTGTGTATATGGAAATACATATTATTTTTGATCTAATACTCATTTGCATATTTTCCATACCTAACTTTATCCTTATATTTTGAATTTTTTCATGACCATTCTATACTATATTATAAGCCGATATCCAAATTTCAGACCAAATGGAGTTTCCTAGATCCCTACAAGAATGCTTGAAAATCACATGTTTAAATCACCTTTTTAGTCCATTCTCCTTGTTTTGGGATGAAATCACCCTTAATGGGCCATGCTAGGCCAGTCCGTGTGGGGGGGGGGGAAATCAACCGACCCTTAGAGTGTGGTGTAATAGTTAGCATGTCATCCCCATCCCAGGTCAGTTGGCTGGCTAGATGATAGCTTGGGGAAAACCTTAAACCCCAGTTCTCTCTCAATTCAACACCATTTTGCATGAGTTTTGTCACTTTAGCTTCATTTTAGGATCTTGCACCTTTTGCACCCTTTTTTGGATGTTAGGATAACCTATTTGCAAAGATTATAGACACCAAAGGTGGTCACTGTCATGGAGCTTCAATCCCTTTTTTAACACAATCCTTAACCCTCACACCTATATAAACATCTCTTTGAGTACATTTCCCTACAAACACAACCCCACCCTTGGTTCTTGCTCTCTTTCCATGTTGCTATTTTGCCCAATTAAGGCTGGAAACATTCCCACCATTAAAGTAGCTCATAAACCTTGTGTACTCTCTCCTCAATTACTCTATCTCCCTCTCTAAAAATTCTTATAATGATCATATCTTCTTCATATGATATTGAAAATGGTTGAACCTATAGTCCATTTCGACCACAAGAGCAACTCAGACGTAATGGAAAACTTTCAACATTTAATTCCTTATCATTATTTAAATTTTGTTTATTAATGGACTTTAATTATGACTTTTAAATCACATAACTTTATCTTATCTTGACCATATTATTAGGAAATCTTATGGAATTAGTATGAGATCTATTATTAGAATCATAAGCTCAAAATGTCTAGAACAGATTTGAAACTTGATATGGATTATGGGTTTCTTAATGTTCCAAGGACCGATTTGAACATGCAGATGTTGGATATTTAATTTTGTTGAAAAGTTATGAAATCTTGCTAGTTGTTTCGGTTATGTGGAACAAGTACTCTAGATCATAATGTTTTGGATACTAAAATTCTCAAACATCAAATCCTGACCATGATCCTTTGACCAGGTCTCAATCCTACTCCCTGATCTCTTTTGTCTTGGAAATTTTGAATTAAGATATTCTTGTAAGGTATGTGTACTATATCCTCTTGACTATGATTGATGTGAAGTAATGTATGTGTACATATGTATGAGCATAACACTTGGCTATATTACTTACATGAGCTATCATGTTCTCTACAGACTAGTGTTTTAAATTCTATATGTAGATTGTTTGTTCTTTTATTTGATAACTAATTTTGCAATATACTCCCCTCGTTTCCTTACTATTGACCATTTAAGCCTTTCCCTTTGTTTTTAGGGGTCAAGTGGTGATACTTGCATGTCCTTTAGGGTTAAGTGGCACTATGGCCTTTCCCTTAGGGTTAAGTGTCACCCTGTTAGTATTCCCACCCACTCTTGTATATACGAAGTGATTGACTCTTGTTTAGAGTATATTACGAAGTGTTTTGTAACTTCACTAGTTGAACACTTTGAAAGTGTATCTCTTGTTAATTTTTGTTTCTTATAAACATGCCGAGTGGTTATTTTCTTTCAAATATACATATATTGTTTCATGTTTTTCATAACCGTGCTCCATGTTTTTGCATTGACATTGGGTCATGATTTTTTTTATCTATGCAAACAATGAAGACTCTACCAATGTCCCTTTATTTGTTGAGCTCTACTAGAAGATTTGAAGATACACCAATAAATATGTAAGCATGGAGGCATAATATGTAATCAGGTTGGAGCAATTTTTGTCGTTGTTAGTGTAAGACCCTTAACCTTTCTTAACCTTTAAATATAATTTGTTTGTCCAACTTGGATTCTTAGTTTTAAAAAATAAAGTTTGTATTGTGGTTCTATATCAGTTAATAAAGCTATGTCAAAATTTTGGTTCAATTCTGACTTTGTATGTTCAAGTTATACAATTTTATACATCTTGTGGACTTATGTGCAATTACCCATTTATGGAGGTGTTAATATAAATTCTAGTGCTTTCTGAACAACTTGGTCGCCAAGATTTTATGTGGTCACATAGAATTCTGGTCGCAAAGATTTTATGTGCCGCATACATTTTTGGTCACTAAGATTTTATGTGGTCACATAGAATTTTGGTCGTTAAGATTTTCAGTGGTCGTGAATATTTTCCGTAGTTGTCAAGATTTTGAATGGTTGTTAAGATTTTCATTGATCACCAAGATTTTCAATGGTCACCAAGATTTTCTAGACAACAACAAACTTACATCCACCTATAAATACCCCCCTTCTTACTCTCTCTTTCTCTCTTCTCACCTTTGAGGACCTTAGTGTTGTTTGTCTAGAGATCAAAGAGAACCCATAGAGGTCAATGATCACAAATTTTTTGTGGATGCATGTGCAATAATCGAGGTTCCTTGGGTTGATCTAGAATCGTTGATCATCCTCCTTGCTTCTTTTATGTAAGATCTCTACTCTTTTGATTCACTCATTTTCTTATTGTTCATCACCCTCCTTCTTCCTATGGATGAATTTATTGGTGTTCTTTCTGGAACCCTACACACATGGGTTTGAGAACTCTCTTTTTCTAGTTCCCCTCTAGTCATAGAAGGAGGAGGCATTCTTGGAGCTTTGGTGGACTGAGACTGACATTTTGTTGCTAATTTTGGAGTCTTCCATCTTTGATTTTTGGAGTTCTTCTCTATCTTTGTTTCCCTCTCTAACCAGGCAAGTTAATAACTTTTAACGCATTTTTGGCCTACCTTCTAAGTGTGTGTCTGTAATATTACTCTAAACACCCATAATATGAGAGAATATTGCCTTTTTATATACCTTTTGACATGAAAATGGAGTTAGAATGTGTTATTAGGCCTTCCTTAGACCTTATGATCATTTTCCTATTGATATATGAGCTTTTCCTTACACATGCAAGGCCTACCATTTTGAAATATAGGTATAATGACTCCGATAACTGTCATATATGTGCTATTTTGGTATACTTAGAAATCCGACCCACACTTTAAATCTTACTATATAGTGGTTAACCGATGGTGTTTTTAGTGCTTTAAATTACCATTTTGGTACTGAATTGATAGTTAGACAAAACTATATTGTTGAAGGTAGCTCATCCATGATAGGTTTTGGTCACATAAATGCTTAGTTCTTGGAAACACCATAACTCTCACATACAATGAACTTTTATGCTGAAATTTGGGGTGATATCTTTTTGTTGACTGGATAAACCTTATGTAAAATTTTAGATGCAAATGATACCCCTACTGGACGTTATTTCTATTTTGGTAAAAATGGCTTTCTGGGCTATTTTGCACCTTACGTAGAGTTTTAGTCCTATTTATTGATATCAACGGGCATGTATACCATGATGGAATATCATGAAAAAAATTTCATACGCTTTGCATCTTTGGGAATTGTATCATACAAATTATTTTGTGAGCATTCTATAGGATTTTGTATGTACCTTGTTTGATGCAGTCTGAGAACATTCAACAGGCTTAATTAATCAAGTGAAACCTTAATTATGTAGTACCCTGAGTTTGTAGAACTATTCCAATGTCAAAACTTACTAGATAGTGAAATGAGCATTCTGCAAGGAACTCAGAGTTGTATATTGTTGAGTATATGCAGGTGCAGGGAGGGTATATCCTTGTCATCTTAATTCCAAGGTTTTTGGAGAGTGGTCCAGGCCATGTCTCAAATATAAATGTGATTGAAGGTGAGTGCAGTTGTAATTCGGGTTTGAGGGTTGAGCACCCTGGTTTCTAGTGATGCAGCCTTTGTACCTAGGGCGGAGTAGGCTATTTTGTATTTGGATTGATATACCACTATGAAAAACTCGTATTACCAAGGGGAAGAGATCTTAGGGTTTCGATCATCCTAGATCTTCTACGTGATTGATTTCAAATTTGTAGTGGTTAGCTTGTAGTTTGAGCGGTATGTCTAATACTACCCAGGGATTAATAAAATATGTCATTCAGTTGTGTAGCATACTGTTAAGGTTACTTGGCGACTCACATTGGATGATGATTTTTGCTTTGTTTTATTTAAATTTGTAGATAGTTATAAATGTGGTAAGAGAAATCAATTGCACATATGATTCTAGATCTGCTTGATCCTTTATGTAAACTGTACTATTTTTTCAATCCTATAATGTTATCTATTTTAACTGTTTAATATGCATATCCCTGGTAAGAAATTGATGTTTTTAGAAGTTATATCGCTTCCTGGGACATGGGTCTCACCTCATGGATCACCACATCCTCTTAGGTGATCGTCAGTAACACCATCAGATACATGGTACTGAGGAGGAGCAGTTTGGAGATCAATAGAGTTAGAAGGTTTTTTGGGTTTTGTAGAGTCCTAGAGTCATCTATATACTCTTAGGTCTGAGCAAGGTTTATTTTAAATCATGTATATCGAGTCGAGTTTTTGGTTGTAAGCCTTGGTTCATGCTTTATGTAAATGCTGTAATTATGTAAACAACAACTTTTGTATACAAGTTGTGGTTGAGGCCACTGAACTCATGTAGAGTTACTTGGTATGAATTTATTTGATAGTTGGACCTTTGTGCAAATATTCTAAAAATGTTAGGAAACTTCTTCTAGTTTTAATTTCATACCTTTTTGGTAATATGTATAATTGGTGTACGATCGACATTTTGATTTTGAGTAATTTCGTTTAACGTGGAGGGTTGCCACATTTGATGGTATCAGATCTTTAAGGTTCATTGAGTCTATAGGGAGATAGGATTTAGGTTGTTGTGTCTGTTCTTATGTAATCCAACATATCTGACCATAGTTTATGATTATGCATCTGGATAACATGAAAAGCATGCAAAGAGTAGCTTTGTGGCACCGAGAGGAGGCGGTAGGAGACTGGTACCCAAAAGAAGAGTACCTAAGACACGACCAGAACATCTTGTCCCACCTTCGTTTGACCCCTCAACTGCAACTGATCCAGCCTTTCAGGCTATTTTTGGACAGCTGATGGTGACGATCATGCATTTGGTAGATAGGGAGCTTGCACCTCAACCCGGGGTACATGTTCCCAATGTAGAATCTCAAGGTCTAGGGAAAACCTTCGAGAGGCTGAAGTGCATTGGATCCGTAGAGTATGTGGCTACAATAGGCCCCACAGATGCTGATATGTGGTTGATGGAGCTGGATAAGGTGTTCGTGATACTAAACATCTCTATCTAGGATAAGGTGTAGCATGCGATCTATCTCTTGAAGGGCAGTGCTGGCCATTGGTGGGCCATAGAGGAGGAAAAGAGACCAGATGAGGTGGTAGGCTGGGAGGAGTTTGTGAGTTGTTACTTCTCCGACATGTACCTAGAAGAGAAGATGGCTCAGTTTGAGCATCTATGCCGAGGATCACGGTCTGTGAATGATTACAAGGTGAAGTTCATGGAGTTGTTGAGGTTCTATCCTCATACGAAAGCTATGGAGAAGGATATAATCTAGAGGTTTGAGAAATGCTTAAACGTTGAGTTGTCAACAATGACATCTTCTTTGGAGAACCGTGATAAGTTTTCAATCTTTATGGAATCAGTGAGCAACATAGAGAGGTATGCTATGAAGAAGCGAGAAGCCAGTGAGAGGAAGAGGTCTGTCTAGTTCTAAGGGCAATCATCAGGTAGCTTTAAGAAGTTAAGGTTTTCCTCACCGTAGCACCAACAATACCAACAGAGGTCAACTTTTTCTAAACCAAAGACACAAGTGCAGTTACAATGGTCTCCTAGCAAGGGAAAAGGTCCTAGTTTTCTGCCAACTGGGGGAACAATTCAGCTTAAGTGTCTATAACGTGGTTGTCTAGGCTGTACTATGATACAAGGATGTGCTTCAAGTGCGATCAAGTTGGGCATGTGAGATGGTCTTACCCCATGAAGAACGAGGAGGTGACTCAACAACCAAGGCAGAGCCAGTAGGGCTCACAAAAGCATCAATAGTTCAATAGCAGTGGTAGAAGAGGTCGTGGATAGGCATCACAAGTAGGGTCTTCTGGACCAACTAGTAGAGGCCGAGGGAGACAACAAGAAACAACTAGGTTCTATGTTATGAGCCAGTCAGAAGGAGTGGTGAACCCACATGTGGTAACAAGTCAGATGGAACTTTTTCATTCTGACTTATCTGCATCTACATATGTATCTATTTTAGTTTACCTGGGTGCAACACACTTGTTTATCACCAGAGAGGTGATAAATAGTTGTAACTTGCCTATTTATAGTAGAGATGATAGTCTCTTGTTAGAAACCCCTTTGGTTGGTTCTGTTGTGTTACACGAAGTGTGACCATCTTGCATTTTTCCTTTCTCAAGAGGTAACATTCAAGTGGATCTTATGCCACTTGATATGCATGGACTCAATGTGATCCTGGGGATGGATACCTTGGAGAAGTATAAGGTTGTTTTGGAATGTAGTTCCAAAGTTGTGATGTTTTGTGATGGGGTTGTCTCTTGGACTCTCCAAGGAGATAGGAAGATTCCTCCTACCCATATGGTGTCAGTTGTGATAACAGAGAAGTTGATGGGACAAGGATGTGAAGTTTCTTAGCTCATGTAGTGGATACCAAGGCGAGGAGTCCTACTATCTAGGAGGTACTTGTGGTGTGTGAGTTTGAGGATATTTTCCCAGATGAGTTTCTCAGTGTTCCACTGCCTAAAGAGATTGATTTTGAAATTAACCTAGTTCCTAAAATGCAACCCATAGCTCAAACACCCTATAAGATGGCATGAGTTGAGATGAAGGAGTTGAAGAAATAGGTACAAGAGTTTCTAGAGAAGGGTTTCATACAGCCGAGCACTTCCCCTTGGGGTGCTCTAGTTTTGTTCATGAAAAAGAAGGATGGTTCTATGATGATTTACACAGATTACTAGTAGCTGAACATGGTTATAGTGAAGAACAAGTACCCATTGCCAAGGATAGATGGTGCGTTTGATCAGTTGAGAGGTGCCACAATGTTTTCTAAGATATATTTGAGGTCTGGATATCACCAACTGAGGATCAAGGCTGATGAAAGACCTAAGACTACTTTTAGGACTAGGTACAGTCATTACATGTTTTTTATTATACCATCTGGGCTAACCAATGCACTAGAAGCTTTCATGGATATGATGAATCAATGTTCAGACCGTACCCGTACCAGTTTGTGGTAGTGTTCATAAATGACATCTTGATATATTCTAGAGATAGTCAGCAACATGAGAAACATCTTCATCGGGCGTTGGAGTTGTTGAGGCAGCATAAGCTTTATGTCAAGTTCAGTAAGTGTGAGTTTTGACTGATTGAGGTGTCTTTTCTTGGTCATGTCATCTTTGCAAAGGGTGTTTGTGTAGACCCTAAGAAGGTGGAGTCAGTGTTAGTGTGAGAGCAGCCCAAGACACCAACAAAGGTTTGAAGCTTCCTGGGTTTGGCTGGTTACTACAGGAGGTTCATCAAGAATTTTAGTGCAGCAACTTTACCTTTGACCAAGCTAACTAGGAAGGGTATTCCTTTTATTTAGGATGATGTGTCAACGTTCTTTTTAGTTTTTGAAGGAAAAGTTGACGAGTCTCTAGTGTTGGTGTTGCCAGAGCATGGGAAAGGCTATATCATTTTACGTGATGCTTCAAAGAATGGGTTGGGATGTGTGTTGATGCATGATAAGAACGCTATTTCTTTTCCTTCTTGATATCTTAAGAAACACAAGGAGAAATATCTCATTCATGACCTAGAGCTAGAAGCTGTGGTTCTCACTTTGAAGATTTGGAGGCACTATCTTCATGGAGAAAAGTGTCAAATCTTCACATATCACAGGAATTACAATACATCTTTTCAAAGTAAGAGGTGAACATGAGGTAGAGAAGATGGATGGAGTTGATCAAGGACTACGACTGTACGATAGATTATCATCATGGGAAGGCAAATGTAGTGGCTAATGCATTGGGTAGAAATTCATCTTCGACTTCACCGCCTATAGATAAAGCACAACTGCACTCCGTGGCATGTCACAAGTGGGACATGCTAGCAAAATGTACAATTGGAGGTTTCCTTGTTGGCAGGTTTGTAAACAAAATTATAGGTCAAGCTAACGTTGAGACAATAGATTAGATATGTGCAAAAGGATGATACTATGATACTGAAAATCAGATCAAAGCTTGGCGGATGGAAGCATAATGGGTTTTACTAGGTAGATTATGGGACAGTATGTTTCCACAATAGAACAATGGTCCCTGATGTTGGCGGTTTGAGGGGGATGGTTCTTGGAGAAGCTCATTTCTCAATGTACAAGATGCATCCTGGAAGTACCAAAATGTATCATGACCTAATGGACTTGTATTGATTGCCAAGTCTGAAGTGTGATGGGGCAGAGTTTGTGGCCAAGTGTCTATTGTGTTAGTAGGTCAAAGCAGAGTATCATAAGCTTGGGGGAACGCTGCTGCCTTTGCCAATCTCACAGTTGAAACGAGATCATATAACCATGGACTTTGTGGTTGGTCTTCCTAGTACATCCAAAGTTCATGATTCCATTTGGGTAATCATTGATTGGTTGACGAAGTCATCCTACTTTTTTATGGTCAAGACCACCTACACAATAGAGAAATTGGCACATATATTTGTTGATGAGATATTTCGTCTGCATGGTATACCAGTTACCATAGTGTCAGATTGAGGTCCTCAGTTTACGA
Source organism: Alisma plantago-aquatica (assembly GCA_963693085.1). Lineage (NCBI taxonomy): Eukaryota > Viridiplantae > Streptophyta > Magnoliopsida > Alismatales > Alismataceae > Alisma > Alisma plantago-aquatica. The sequence continues at coordinate 92,898,770 of OY856414.1, read as the reverse complement.
GTAGGTTTTAGGAGCGTCTGCATACAATGTTGGGGACACAGTTGAAGTTCATTACATGCCTTCATCTGCAGATTGATGGTCACTAAGAAAGGATCATCCAGACATTACAAGACCTGTTGAGAGAGTGTGTGCTTTAGTTTCTCAATAGTTGGGATGTTCACCTAAGCCTGATTGAGTTGGCCTACAACAACAGTTAGTAGAGAAGTATATGTTGGTATGTATGCCCAAACAACCAATCATATGATGATTGTAATGACATATCTTGTAAATGATTTAATTAATAATAAAGGCAATCTTCCAATTTATATTACTTTATTTAGTATTGAGATAATTATGTAACATAATAAATGTCAAAAGAATGATATCACTCAATGACATACATCTATGGGTTGAGGACATGAGCAATGAGGTCATACATATGTTAAGAGAATATATACTCTTGTTATGTCCCTAGTAGGATTTTATTATGGAAGGATAATATACAACAATAACGCAAAACGACTAGAGTGTGTGTTGGTTTATGACAGAATATCATTAGTCATGATATGTGATATTAAACCAAACACATAGACACTTGTTAGAGAATATTGTATCAGACAGACCCACCTTGAGAGTGATGCATGGAACCATTCAATGGTAATCAAAATCATATTTCATAGTGATGGTGGCGATTGTGGTTCTTAGACCTAAAATAACTACACTCATCACATGTCGTTCAATGTACTTTGACATCATCCACCATGACCTTGAATAAGGGTTGCCATAAAGGTGATGCTCGGGTGCACTGTGATACATGGGGATGACTGTAAGTGATGTAGATGGGATTTTTCCCTCCTATAGGAGTTTGATATCATGGCCACTTGATAAGTGAGATTGAGAAAATCATAACCATGCACACGTAAATCAATATATGATTTCGACTTCACATATATCTCAAGCATTTAGCTTTAGTTCAAGGAATAATGATTGAACATTGAAGAGGATGACAATTCCATGCCTCAAGTTCAATCCAGATATCAGAGACAAAGGAACTATATAATCACTGTAACACCAATCATGTATTGTAGGTTGAAGTTGTTCTCCAACATTCTGAATTAATTGGGTAGAAATGATATCTTGCAAGATACCAATCATTGCTTGCAATGTCATAAATTGGTTATGGACATTTACTACCAATGTAACTTGGAACCTATAGGGTCACATGCATAAGATGCACTTGGAATAGGAGTTTATTCATGAGTAATGTTCAACTTGGTTAGTAAATGTGTGTGTAGATATTCAATTTAAACAACATTGGTTTTAAATTGAGTGATTGGACTCTGAACTGACCGATTCAAGTGTTGAACTGATCAATTGGAGTGTCATGTCAATTAGAAATGACATTATTTGAACAATTCCTGAACTAGAGCATGAACCAAGCAATTCACTAAGTGAACAGACCGATTCATGGCCCCAAATGATTCGTTCATGTGATGAACCGCCTGGTTCAATGGTCAATTCGATTGGATCAAGGATTGATGATGATGTCATGATCTACATTAATTGTGCATTCAATACTAATGTGATTCAAAATAGGAAATATGCACGAACCAACCTGTTGATGAGTGAACCAACTACTTTGCCATTTGTAGGTTTTGGAAATATTTCTGTTTGTGATTGGTATCATGGTTATGGCCTATATCCCTAGACCTTTTGTGCATGGTATATAGTTGTTGTTCCCTTTTGTATCTCAGTTTTCATACTAAGCCTCTCTATTCTTTTCCATATGTAAAAGTATTAGTTCTTTCCTTCCTATGCTCTACTTATATGTAACTCAAGGTTTCACATTTACAATGTAATATTAGGATTTAATTCTTGTTATGGAAAAGAAAATGTTTTGCACCAAGCGAATGGGTAAGGAGGCGGGATCACCCCCTTACTAAAGATTTGAATTTCAAGAACAAAACATCCATTCCAAACACACTCAAAGGTATGCTGGAATAGGTGTAACATTTTCAAATTTCGATAAATGGTATTCAAAACAACCAAAGTATAGCAAGTGAATAAAAATGTTGACTATATTCAATTTATCACAAGGTTATTACAAAAGTACATCATAATATTCTATAAGGGTTTACATGTATGATACAACATAAGGATCTAAGTAGAGGGAAATCTAAACCATAAAAACTTTGTCTCCAAGTTTTAACTCCTTAAGCTAGTCCAAAACTTCATGCCTTATCATCCAAGTCCTTCACCTAGGGTCGGAAGCATACCCCAACAAGAAGAGAAAATAGATGACATCAACAAAGGTTGGTATGTGGAAACTAAATAGGAAATTGAGCAATATATGGAATAACAGACATCAAATATAAAAGGCTTCCCATAGAAAGGATAAGGACCATCCAAATGGGTATCAAGAGAAAAGGAATTGAAATCATATGATAACAAAAGAATACATGAAAATAATAAAACATAAAGATTGTGCCACACAAGCACATGTAAAGAATTAGGGCACACACCCCATATCATCAACCTGCATGAATGTGAGATAAACATAGCCCTAGAACAATATAAACACAAAGGCGGTAAAGTATCATAAACTTGAAACCTGATAGAGAAAGGAATACTTCCGATCTCCCAAATATATAAAACATGGGCCAAGAATCACACATCTTGCCATGGGTATGAGGTTCCTTTCCATCCCAAAAGGGCAAGAAATATCACATCTTCTCAGTAGGAAATAACACATCTTCCATAAAAACCAATGCAATTACACCACTCTAGTGCTACTGAATCACATAGCATGTTAAATGTAGAGGCAAGTAGAAAGTATAGTTAGAACATATATACTTGTCACCACATAAGTGACCAACATATACATCCACCTCATAAGTGGGCAAAAGACATTACATGTCATCTTTTAAAGTTCCATCATGAACAAAGCATAAGATAAGAGTTCAAAAGAATATCCATGATCAAATGATCAATATCAAATAAGGTAGTTCACATGAACCATGATTTTTAAAAGAAAAGACATTGTGTATAGGCTAATGTCCATAGGACAAAGAGAATGAATAAGCATAGGTAAATTTCTAAACATAGAAGAATAGGGGATACATCATACATTTAGAGATAAGAATTAGAAATATCTCAATATAGAAATAATATGGGATGCAATCATACCTCAACTTCAGAGTCTAAACAATCCAAGTCAGTACTAGATCTAAGCCTAGGCCTCCAAAGAACCTGTGGGGAAGGTGGAAAGGTCCAATAAGTAAGGTTCCCAAGCTTAGAGAGGCTGGTTTCTCCAAAAAAGCTCCTATCTTGAGCAAGAATCACCTTCTCCACTTTAGAGGTGAAAACCCATAACAAAAGAACATGGAGATGAGGTGTTTATGGGTTCTAGGTGGGGTTTAACCATGGAAGGCCATGGTTCTGACCTGGAGGAAGGTGGAAGGAAGACTAACAACACATAAATAGGGAAGGAAAGGAGGGTACTTACTAGTTTTGGCCAAAATCACCAAGGAGGAGCTTAAGAAATCCTAAATAGAGAAATCTGGAACCCTAGGAGCCTTCTTCACCAAGGCAGGCACCTGCTTTTACCTTGGGACAACACCTTCATGGAAAAATAGAGTAGGAATGATGCTATAAGCTAGAGGGAATAAAGGAGAGCAAGAGTTTTTGAATTTGGAGTTGGGAAGGGGTAGATATGGCTATATAAAGAAAGATGTCAAGTATGAGGTGTCTATGAGACTTCCCATGTGCCATGTATAAGGGTGTCCATGGACATGCAAGCCTTTATGGATAAGGAAGAAGTCAAGAACGAGGTGTCAAGTTACTTTCCATGTGTCCAATGCTAAGGGTTCCTATGGACATGCAAACCTTTATGGATAAGGAAGAAGTCAAGCATGAGGTGTCCATGGAGCTTTCCATGTGTCCTTAGCAAGGGATTTCATGTCCATACAAGAGGACAACTCATAGATGCTTCTTGAATATCAAATGTCAGTTTATGGACACTTAGGCCATCCCAACTGACCTCCAATCAAAGAAATAACCCATTGGTTGATAGCTTCTAAAAATAAGCTCATTTATAAAGAGGGTAATCCCTATAATGCCCTTAGAAAGAAACACCTTCAAATCAAGGTGCAACTAGGAGCCCTATGGTTTAAAAAGTTGATAATGGTAAGGGAATATATAAGTATTATAATGCATGTGACAATTTGTAAATAAACCTCCCCAATTGGGTAAATTGTAGAAAAGTCCAGAATGTACCTAAAATTTCATAACTTGCACAAACAACATCCAAATTGGACCAAACTTCATCCACAAGTTATCTTTGATGTGTTGACTATGAATTTTCCCTTATTTCCATATTTTGAAGTTGTATAATCACATTATTAATTACTGATGCCTTTTACTCATTTTTTCTCTCTTAAACTTATCATAATATTTCAAAGTTGTCCAAATTAGATGAAATTTTACATGTAGGCCAATTTGGATATGTAGATTTCGAATTCAAAGTTTATTTCCACTTTTGAGACTTCTTTTTATGAGATATGTCATATGGCCAATTAATGGACCATTATCTAAATTATTCATCCAATGAAGTTCCTTATCTTCATATTACCACCAAAATGAGTTATGTGGCATATTTTATGTATCCATTATAAACCTAAGATTAATGTTAGAACATTAGGTTATATTAAGGTGATATATACATGCATTAGCTCATTGGGGTTATACTAAACATCTATTTAGGTCTAACCTTCAACCTTGTTTGGCTAAGTCAGAAATGTCAACTTCCAGGGTAGGGTCTGAGATCTAGTATGTTACAACAGACCACCCCTTAAAGGGATTTCGTCCTTGAAATCAAAACATCCATATATAAGAAAACAACTTATTCACCACTCCTTAAAGGATTCATCTTATTAAGTCATAACTATTCTTTAGGTACAAAAGCTTCAACTACACTTCCTTACATCCAACTACATAAGCATCATGCAAAAAAAAGAAACAAAACTTGTAAAGACTAACTATGAACTATGGGTTAACTTGCTCTTGTCCATCCTCAAAAAAGTCTTTACACTTGGGAGACTAGTTCAACATATTAGGGTCTCTAAAGATAAATCATATAGATGTCTAAGGCTACTATTGCCTAAAAGCATGCTATTTTAGATAATTCATATCAGCTCAGGCCAACCTGGTATCATATGAATTCGAGAGTCCTCATAAACCAAGCTAGTGGTATGGAGAAAAATCTTGCCAGCCCCCAAACCCTGATCCTTAATAGATACCTTTGCTTTCAACTTTATGTCTTAGTAGCTGCCTAAAGGCCAAACTAAACAACCACAAGTGACTATGGTTACTTATGCATCTTTTAGTTGTAAGTATACTAGGGATCTATTCATCATTCTAATGTGAAACTATAGGATCCAAAATCAACCCTTCATCATCTATTGATAAACTCTAGGGCAAACATGTCATTTAAAGGTAAGGCAATGATTCTAACTAGGGAGACAAAATTGAAATAGTCAGATTCTGATTACTATGGTCTCTGATACCATGCTGTAAGGAGGCGGGATCACCCCTTTACTAAAGATTTGAATTTGAAGAATAAAATATTCATTCCAAACACACACAAAGGTATACTGGAATAGGTGTAACATTTTCAAATTTCAATAAATGGTATTTAAAACAACCAGAGTATAGCAACGGAATAAAAATGTTGACTATATTCAATTTATCATAAGGTTATTACAAAAGTACATCATAATATCCTATAAGGGTTTACATGTATGATACAAAATAAGGATCTAAGTAGAGGGAAATGTAAACCAAAACAACTTTGTCTCCAAGCTTTAACTCCTTAAGATAGTCCAAAACTTCATGCCTTATCATCCAAGTCCTTCACCTAGGGTTGGAAGCATACCCCAACAAGAAAAGAAAATAGAAAACATCAGGAAAGGTTGGTATGTGCATACTAAATAAGAAATTGAGCAATATATGGAATAAAGGACATCTAATATAAAAGGCTTCCCATAGAAAGGATAAGGACCACCCAAATGGGTATCAAGAGAAAAGGAATTGAAATCATATGATAACAAAAGAAACATTGCCATTAATAAAACATAAAGATTGTGCCACACAAGCACATGTAAAGAATTAGGGCACACACCCATATCATCAACCTGAATGCATGTGAGATAAACATAGCCCTAGAACAATATAAACACAAAGGCGACCAAGTCTCATAAACTTGAAACCTGATAGACAAAGGAATACTGCCAATCTCCCAAATATATAAAACATGGGCCACGAATCACACATCTTGCCCTAGGTATGAGGTTCCTTTCCATCCCAAAAGAGCAGGAAATATCACATCTGCTCAGTAGGAAATAACACATCTGCCATAAAAACCAATGCAATTACACTACTCTCGTGCTACTGAATTACATAGCATCTTAAATGTAGAGGTAAGTAGAAAGTATAGTCAGAATATATAAACTAGTCACCACATAAGTGACCAACATTAACACCCACATCATAAGTGGGCAAAAGACATTACATGCCATCTTTTAGAGTTCCATCATGAACAAAGCATAAGATAAGAGTTCAAAATAATATCCATGATCACATGATCAATATCAAATAAGGAAGTTCACATGAACCATGATTTTTAAAAGAAAAGACATTGTGTATAGAATAATGTCCATAAAAAAAAGAGAATGAATAAGAATATGTGAATTGCTCAAAATAGAAGAATAGGGGATACATCATACATTTAGAGAGAAGAATTAGAAACTTCTCAATAAAATAATGTGGGATGCAATCATACCTCAACTTCATAGTCTAAATAGTCCAAGTCAGTCCTAGATCCAAGACTAGGCCTCCAAAGAACCTCTAGGGAAGGTGGACAGGTCCAATAAGTAAGGTTCCCAAGCTTAGAGAGGTTGGTTTCTCCAACAAAGCTCCTATATCGAGCAAGAAGCACCTTCTCCACTTTAGAGGTGAAAAACCCTAACAAAAGAACATGGAGATGAGGTGTTTATGGGTTCTAGGTGGGGTTTAACCATGGAAGATCATGATTTTGACCTGGAGGAAGGTGGAAGCAAGACTAGAAACATGAAAATAGGGAAGGAATGGAGCATACTTACAAGTTTTGGTCAAAATCACCAAGGAGGAGCTTAAGAAATCCTAAATAGAGAAATTTGGAACCCTAGGAGCCTTCTTCACCAAGGTAGGCACCTCTTTTTACATTGGGACAACACCTTCATGGAAAACCAGAGTAGGAATGATGCTATAAGCTAGAGGGAATAAAGGAGAGCAAGAGTTTTCTAATTTGGAGTTGGGAAGGGGTAGATATGGCTATATAAAGAAAGAGGTCAAGTATGAGGTGTCTATGAGACTTTCCATGTGTCATGTGTAAGGGTGTACATGGACATGCAAGCCTTTATGGATAAGGAAGAAGTCAAGAATGAGGTGTCAAGTTACTTTCCATGTGTCCAATGCTAAGGGTTCCTATAGACATGCAAACCTTTAAGGATAAGGAAGAAGTCAAGCATGAGGTGTCCATGGAGCTTTCCATATGTCCTTAGCCTAGGGATTTCATGGCCATGCAAGAGGACAGCTCATAGAGGCTTCTTGAATATCAAATTTTGGTTTATGGACACTTATAGTCCATCCCAACTGACCTCCAATCAAATAAATAACCCTATTGGTTGATAGCTTCTAAAGATAAGCTCATTTATAAAGAGAGTAATCCCTATAATGCCCTTGGAAAGAAACACCTTCAAACCAAGGTGCAACTAGGTGCCCTATGGTTTGAAAACTCGAGAATGGTAAGGGAATATATAAGGGTTATCATTCATGTGAAAATTTGCAAATAAAACCTCCCAATTGGATAAATTACAGAAAAGTCTAGAATGTACCTAAAATTGCATAACTTGCACAAACAACATCCAAATTGGACCAAACTTCATCCACAAGTTATCTTTGATGTGTTGAATATGAATTTTCCATTATTTCCATATTTTGAAGTTATATAATCACATTATTCATTACTAATGCCTTTTACTCATTTTCTCTCTCCTAAACTTATCCTAATATTTTAAGGTGGTCCAAATTAGATGAAATTTGACATGTAGGCTAATTTTGATATGTAGATTTTGAATTTGAAGTTTGTTTCCACTTTTGAGACTTATTTTTATGAGATATTTCATATGGCCCATTAACGACCCATTATCTAAATTATTTATCCAATTAAGTTCCTTATCTTCATATTACCACCAAAATGAGTTATGTGGCATATTTTATGTATCCATCATAAACCTAAGATTAATGTTAGACCATTAAGTTACATTAATGTGATCTATACATACATTATTTCATTGGGGTTGTACTAAATATCTATTTAGGTCTAACCTTCAACCTTGTTTGGCTAAGTCCAAAATGTCAACTTCCAGGGTAGGGTCTGAGATCTAGTATGTTACAGAATGACTGAATCATCAAACAAACCAACCGACTGGAGGACCATGGAGGCGATGATAGAAAGAGCCAACCGACCATTTGGTGGCCCAACTAACTGACTGGAGGAGTCCATACGTCACAAGGATCAGAGGTTGGATGATCAGTTTGAGCAACCCACCAACTGACTAGGAGGCTAGTCGACCGGTTCAAGGGTTGAACTGATCATGCCATACTAGTTGAGCATATATCATCATCAACAATAGGTTGCTACATATGATGTGGACCTTAGGTGACAATAATTCCTTGTGGCTCCAAGGAATTACATTAGCATGGCCATAACCATTGCTTGTGTTTATTATTGCATGTTTCATTGTGGTTATAGCATGCACATGATACATATTATAAATATGCGGTGATTGGATATGTATATATATTTATATAAAATCCATCACATATAATATTAAGTCTTAGATGCTTTCCATAAGAAACACACATGAAAAAATTGATGGACTAAGCCTAGGTTACGCCAAAGAGTGATGCGTTGTCCCTCTCGTGGAAGTGTGATGGTATAAATGCAGATCTGCCAAAGTAGGGTGTATATTCTATCGTGTTGGCTTTTGGGTCAAACTTGACTAGGTGATCTTAATGATATTAAGTACCTAGAGGCATGAAGATGGATTGTGACATTGGACACACTATCTATCCTAGATTTGTATTTAGATACAATTGGCAAAAGTTGCCTACCTAAATATTCAAGTTGTGGGTGATCAACCAAAGTTGACAAATGATTTGATTAAATATGGATGTTGGCTCACTAGAAGGTTGTATGCTGCAATCTTCTAATTGATACATGAGGATTATCAATTTGAACAAAATAGTGGGAGTGATAATTGATTAAAGGCCTAATTAAACACCATCAAATTTTGTTTAATCAAATCAAATCAAAATGTGTTTGAATAATTGCAAATTTCTCTTGTAAAATCAAATGAAGACAAACAACACATTTTCCTTAAAATCAGTCCTTGAGAAGGACAAGTGAAACGGGAATAATTTTCACTATTTGTTCAGGATGTTGAGAATTGTTCTCATGCAAGAGAGAAAGCTATATGTCCTAGAAACACCATATCCAGATGAACCATCTCCCACTGCGCCTAAGTCTCATACAAGAAATACTCAGGAGATGCCATAGATGTCAAGTGCCTACTATTATGCTCAATGAACTATGAGTTGCAAAGACAACATGAGAACGATGTTATTGAGATGGCCATAGATCTTAAGAACATGTACCAAGATCAGACAATACAAGAGAGATATGATGTGTCCAAGGCACTTTTTCAAGTGCAACATGGCAGAAGGAGATCCAGTAGGTCCCCATGTGCTCAAGCTCATTGGGTATATGGAGAACCTTACACGACTAGGATTTCCATTGGGTCAAGAGTTGTCCACATATGTGATTCTACAATCATTTCCAGAATCATATAGCCAGTTTGTCATGAACTACAACATGAACAATTTTGACAAGTCATTGTCATAATTGCTTGGCATGTTGAGAACAACTAAAGCACGAATGAAGAAAGCCAAGCACAAGTCCATGATGATGATAAGAAGAGGAAAGGGAAAGTCCAAGGGCAAAGGCAAAGCTAAGAAGAGTTCTAAAGCTAGCTAGAATCCCAAGTCTTCTGCACTGAAGCCAAAAAGAGGGGTTACCAAGGGAGTCAATTGTCACCACTGACACCAGCCTGGACATTGGAAAAGAAATTGCCCCTATATCTGGATGAAATGAGGAAGAATAAGGAGGGGATAGAGATCTCTACTTTAGGTATATATATTATTGAGATATATTTATCTACTTATTCATCTTGGTTACTAGATACCGGATGTGGATCTCACATATGTTTGAATATGCAAGATCTGAAAAGAAGTAAGCCATTATGAAAGGGCAAGGTTTAACTATGTGTTACAAATGGAGAAAGAGTTGCTAGCACTACAGTTGGAACCTATGGTTTATATATGCCCACATGGCTTGTAGTAGAGTTATTAACTAATATTTTGTACCTTCCATAAATAGAAACATTATTTTTGTATCAAGGATGGATATGAATTTCATATAAAGAATGGTCGATGTTCTATTTCTAAAGTTGAGATATTTTATGGTAGTTCCCCAATGTCTTATGGTCTTAAGTTGTTAGATCTTAATACAAATGTTCATAACATAAATACCAAATGACTAAAACTCAACAACTCACCCAAATGTATGTTTGGCATTGTCGTCTTGGGCACATCAATGAGAATTGCATCTCTGGACTCCATAAAGATGGATATCTAGACTCTTTCGATTTCAAATCAATAGAGACATGTGAGTCTTGTTTGGTGGGAAAGATGACAAAGACTCTCTTCACTGGTAACAATGAGAGGGCTAGTGATCTATTAGGAGTCATACATACTGATGTTTGTGGTCTTTTTAGAACAAATGCTAAAGGTGGGTATCAATACTTCACTACCTTCATTGATGACTTCAGTAGGTATGTTTATGTTTACCTGATGAAATATAAGTCAGAAACTATTGAAAAGTTCAAGGATTTCATGAATGAAGTACAGAGTCAACTTGGCAAAAGTAGGGGCGGAGCCAGAAGTTAGTTTTTGGAGGGGCCAAAAAATACTTGTATTACCTAGGACTGGAACCCAAGACCATAAGTCTCGCAATACACACACAACCCACTAGACCAATTTCACACTTTGCTTCAACAACATGATACATTCTATATATATTCTTGACCAACTTGTAGACAATAGACAAATTTAATAAAAAATGATTTGCAGCCGTGGGGGTTGGAACACATGACCTCCAACCAAAGTTAAGGAGCACAAACCACTAGACTAGAAGCACCACGCTGCATAGGGCTCACTGTAGTATTTATTTATTATACAACTTATGTATAATAATATATGTATATGAGTATTCATATTGATTTTTTAATTTTTTTTTGGGGGGCCATGGCCTACTCTTGCCCCCCCCCCCCCCCCCCCCCCCGTGGCTCCGCCTCTGGGCAAAAGTATTAAGGAACTTCATTCTGATCAAGGTGGAGAATACTTAAGCCAAGAGTTTTAGGACATTCTACGAGACTGTAGTATTGTATCACAATGGACTCTGCCTGGAACACCACAACATAATGGTGTATCAGAAAGAAGGAATTTCACATTACTAGATATGGTGCGATCAATGATGAGTTTTTCCAATCTTCCAACTTCTTTCTGGGGTTATGCTCTTGAAACCATAGTTTTTAGACTAAATTGTGCACCATCTAAATCTGTTCAAAAGACACCATATGAGATATAGACTGGGAAGTGTCCCAAAATGTCTTTTATGAGGATTTGGGGTTGTGAATCTTATGTCAAGAAAAAGTTCCTTGAAAAGCTTGGTCCTTAATTTGACAAATGTTATTTTGTTGGATATCCCAAGGAAACCAAGGGATACTACTTGTATAACCCAACTCACAACAAAGTGTTTGTTTCTATAGATGATGTATTCCTAGAAAGGAAATTCATTTCCAAAGGAATTAGTGGAAGCAAGATAGAATTCGAAGAAGTTAGAGACCAAAAAGAAAACATTGAACCTAAGGAGGTAAAAGAGGAAAATAGTGAGTCACAAACCATAGTGGAATCTCAAATTCCTCAAGTAATACACGAACCTCGCAGATCAAGGAGATGACTTGAGCAAAAAAGATTTGGTTATCTTATGACTCAAGAAGGCAATGAGTTGGTCATTAATGATGAGCCAACAACCTACCTAGAAGTTGTTAAGGGATCAAAGTCTAAGAAGTGTCTTGAAGCCATGAGATTTGAGATGGAATCCATGTACACCAACAAGGTATGGACCTAGGTGGATCCACCTGAAGGGGTAACACCTATAGGGTGCAAGTGGATCTTCAAGAAGAAGACTAACATGGATGGTAATGTACAAACTTACAAAGGTAGTTTGGTTGCAAATGGTTTTAGACAAGTTCAAGGTGTTGACTATGATGAAACCTTTTATCCAGTTTTCATGGTTAAGTCCTTTCAAGATCATGCTTTCCATTGTATCTTATCATGACTATGATATTTGGTAGATGGACGTTAATACTACATTCCTTAATGAGAATCTACTTCAGGATGCATACATGACACAACTTGAAGGTTTAATAAATCCAAAGGATGCAAATAAAGTCTCTAAGCTACAAAGGTCAATCTATGGATTGAAGCAAGCATCTCAAAGTTGGAATCTTTAATTTGATGAAATAGTCAAAGTGTTTGGCTTCAGTCAAAATGATGATAAACCATGTGTTTACAAGAAGGTTAGTGGGAGCATGATTGATTTTCCTCATACTATATGTGGATGACATACTATTAATGGGGAATGACATACCTACTTTATTGATGGTAAAGTTTTTTCTTGGAACTACATTCTCTATGAAGGACTTAGGCGAGGCATCCTACATCTTAGGAATCAAGATCTATAGAGATAGATCCAGAAGGCTTCTTGGACTAAGTCAGAGAACATACATTTATAAAGTGTCGAAGAAGTTTAACATAGGTAACTCAAAGAGAGGCAACCTACCCATGTGTCATGGTGTTACTATCTCTAGAGCTCAATGTCCCAATTCTTGTGAAGAAAGGGAATACATGACAAACATTCCATATGCATCTACAATTGGCTCCATCATGTACACAATGTTATGCACTCACCTAGATGTCTCGTATGCGTTGAGCATGACAAGTAGATATCAGTCATATCCTGGTGAAGCTCACTAGATATCCATCAAGAATATCCTTAAGTACTTGAGAAGAACTAAGGATCAATTCCTTTTTTACAGTGGTGAGGAAGAATTGGTGATAAAATGTTACACTAATACAAGCTTCCAAAATGACAAAGACGACCACAAATAGTAGTCATGATTTGTGTTTTGCCTCGAAAATGGAGTTATGAGATGGAAGAGTTCCAAGCAAGAGTTAGTTGTAGATTCTATAACAAAGTCAGAGTATATTGTTGCATCCAATGCAACAAAGGAGGTTGTTTAGATCAAGAAGTTCATTTCTGAACTTGGGATGGTTCCAAGCATCAACGATGCAATTGAGTTGTATTGTGGCAACCATGGAGCTATTGCACAAGATAAGGAACCCAAATTGCATCTGCGTTCCAAGAACATACAATGGTGGTTCCATCTCATATGTGAAATCCTACAATGAGGAGATGTGAAGATTTACAGAGTACCAACTGAAAGCAATGTGGCTGACCCATCGACAAAAGCACTTTCATAGAAGAAGCATGAGGGTCATATTAGATCACTTGGGATTAAATTCATGGGTGATTGGCTCTAAGTGCAAGTAGGAGTCTGTTGGTATGTATGCCTAAAGAGTCAATCTTATGATTATTGTAATGGATTACCTTGTAAATGATTTGATTAATAATCAAGCCAATCATCCAAATTCTATTTATTCAGTTATGAGATAATGATGTGACATAATAAATGTCTAAAGAATGATATTACTCAATGACGTATGTCTTTGGGTTGAGGATCTGAACAATGAGATCATATGGATTTTAAGAGAATATACATTCTTGTTATGACCCTAATCAGATGTTATTGTGGAAGGATAATAGACAATAATAACACAAAAAGACTAGAGTGTGTGTTGGTTGATGACAGAATCTAGTCATGATATGCGATATCAAACCAAACACATAGATACTTGTTAGAGAACAATGTATCAGATAGAACCACCTTGAGAATGATGCATGGAACCATTCAATGACAGTCAGAATCATCTCTCACAGTGATGGTGGTGATTGTGGCTCTTAATCCTCAAATCACTACACTCATAACATGTCATTCAATGTACTTTGACATCATCCACTGTGACCTTGAACAAGGGTCTCCATAAAGGTGATGTTCAGGTGCACAATGACACATGTGGATGACTGTGAGTGATGTAGATGAGATTGTTTCCTCCAACAAAAGTTTGGTATCTGAGCCACTTGATAAGAAAGATTGAGAAAAGCATGGCCATGCACATGTAAATCAATATATAATGTTGAGCTCACATATATCTCAGACAATCTACTCTAATTCAAGGAACGTGTATTGAACATTGAAGAGGATGATAATTCCATGCCTTGAGTCCAATCTGGATATCAGAGACAAAGGAACTATATAATCATTGTAACACCAATGCCAGATTGTAGGTTGAAGTTGTTCTTTAACTTTCTAAATTACTTGGGTAGAAATGATGTCTTGCTAGATACCAATTGATTGCAATGTCATAAATTGGTTATGGACATTCACTACCAATGTAACTTGGAACCTATAGTGTCACACACATAGTATGCACTTGGAATAGATGTTTATTCATGAATGATGTCTAACTTTATTAGTGAATTTGTTTACATATTACATTTAAGCAACACTGGTTGTAAATTGACTGACTAGAGTCTGTACCGACCAATTCAAGTGTTGAACTGATCGGTTGGAGTGTCAGGTCAATTAGAAATGACACTGGTTGAATAATGCCTGAACTAGGGCATGAACCAACTGGTTCATGATCCCAAGCTACCAGTTCATGAGATGAACCACCCGGTTCAATGGTTAATTTGATAAGATCAAGGATTGATATTGATGTCATGATTTGCATAAATATGAATTGATTACCAATATGATTCAGAATAGGAAACATGCACAAACCAACCTATTGGTGAGTAAACTGACCAGTTCGTCATTCATAGGTTCTAGAAAATTCATTAAAAGTTGTCTCTTTGACTCCCAGATGGATCAGTAACCCTGACCCTAGCTTTCCTATAGATAGAAGAGTACTAGGGGCTTCTCAGACATAACAATAAGCTTTTGTAATTCTGATCTTCTCTAGTTGTGGTAACGAAGAGAACTTGAAAAAGTTCTACTTGTCAAAGGGAGGACAACAAGGGAGATACAATTGGGAGAGCAAGTTGACGCTAGCACATTGACTAGGATAACTCCTTCTTGTCTGTTCTATGAGAATGATAGGAATTCTCAGTGGTTCGCATGGACTACTCTATAGGCGAGGAGGTCATTGCTTATTTCCAGGAGTATGATGTCAAGTGTCGTTCATGGTGCCAGACTAGGATGCCGACGGTGACATACGCCCATGTGCAACTTGAAGAAAGTTACACGCTACTATGAGGGAATTGTTGCTGGACTTGCTCCAGGACCAAGTATAACCTCGCAACCATCCTTCCCATCTCATAGTTGTTGATGAGATCTACTGTCCCAAGTGAATATGGCAAGTAATTTTTTTTGTTTCCACTACCTTACATGATGCCATATTTCCTTATATTACAAATATGGCATCGTATGAGACTTTATACGATAGGCGTTGGAGTTACTACAATAGATTATAGAGAAGATCAAGATGATCCACTAATAGTTTAAGGAACCACAATATAAACAAAAGTCATATGTCGATAATCTCCATAGACCTTTGGAGTTCCAGGTTGGAGATTGTGTGTATGTCAAGGTTTCTCCTTGGAAAGGTGTGTTGAGGTTTGATAAGAAGGGTAAGTTGGCTCCCAAGTTTATGGGAACGTACCCTATCATATCTTGAGTTGGGAGGATGGCATACAAGTTGGAGTTACCACCTGAGTTGCAGCGGTTGCACAATGTGTTTCATGTTTCAATGTTGAGGAAGTACCATCCTGGCACAGAGCATACATTGCATCCCGTGGAGGTGGTGTTGGAGGAGGATATTACCTACATGTAGGATAATGTGTTGATCTTAGATAGGCATGTAAAAAAACATAGGAAGAAGGACATAGCCTTAGTGAAGGTGTTGTGTCATCATCGTGGTGTAGAGGAAGCCACATGGGAGTTAGAGGATAACATGCATAGGAAGTATCCATCCTTATTTGCTTAGGATTTTTGGGGAAAAATCTTTATTAGATGTTTATGGTAGCAAGACCCCTAACCTTGATTAACCTTTAAATATAATTTGTTCATTCTACTTGGATTCTTAGTTTAAAAAAAGTTTGGATTGTGGTTTTATATCAGTTAATAAAGCTATGTTATACATTTGGTTCAATTCTGACTTTGTATGTTGAAGTTATGCAATTTTATACATTTGTGGACTTATGTGCAATTAACCATTTTTGGGAGTGTAAATATTAATTATTAGTGCTTTCTGAACAACTTGGTCACCAAGATTTTATGTGATCATATAGAATTCTGGTCACCAAGATTTTATGTGGCGGGATAAAATTTTGGTCAGCAAGATTTTATGCAATCGCATAGAATCCTGGTCATCAAGATTTTTAGTGGTCATAAACATTTTCAGTGGTCGTCAATATTTTCAATGGTTGTCAAGATTTTTAGTGGTCGCTAAGATTTACAATGGTCACCAAAATTTTCTAGACAACAACAAACTTATACCCACCTATAGATACCACCCTCTTACTTTCTCTTTCTCTCTTCTCATCTTCGGGGACCTTAGTGTTGTTTTTCTAGAGATTGAAGAGAACCCATCGAGGTCAGTGATCATGGATTTTTTGTGGAGGCATGTGCAAGAGTCAAGGTTCCTTGGGTTGATTTAGAGTCGTTAATCATCCTGCTTTCTTCTTTCATGTAAGATCTCCACTCTTTCACTCGTTTTCTTGTTGTTCATCACCCTCCTTCCTCTTATGGACACATTTCTTGATATTCTTGTTGGAACTCTACACACATGGGCTTGAGAACTCTCTTTCTCTCTCTTCTTGCTCTAGTTCCTCTCTAATCATGGAAGGAAGAGGCATTCTTGGAGCTTTGGTGGACCGAGATCGACATTTTGTTGATGATTTTGAAATCTTCCATCTTGTAATTTTGAAGTTTTTCTTCTCTACCTTCATTTCCCTCTCTAACCATGCCAGTTATATAGCTTTGAATGCATTTATTGCCTACCTTCTAAGTGCATATCTATAATCTTACTCTAACACCAGTAATATGAGAAAAGATTACCTTTTTATATACTATTTGACATGAAAATGGTGTTAAATCGCATTCTTAGGCCTTCATTAGACCTTATGAACCTTTTCCTACTGATACATGAGCTTTTCCTTACACATGCAAGGCCTAAAATTTTGAAATATAGGTATAATGACTCCTATAACTGTCATATATGTGCTGTTTTGTTACCCGATACTTAGAAATCCAACCACACTTTAAATCTTACTATATGGTGGCTAACTGATGGTGATTTTAATGCTTTAAATTACCATTTTGATGTTGAAATGATAGTTAGACAAAACTATATTACTGAAGTTATCTCATCCAGTTTTACATACTTTGTTTTGAGACTATGAATTTAAGTGCATGTATACTAGAGTTACATACCATGCGTACCCTTTTTATGTGCCAAAAATTGAGCATTTGTTGTCATTTAGTAAGGAGGTAACTTATAATGGCAACATAAGTCTTAGGGTTTCTTCCTTACTGCTAAAATATGACTTGAATGCTTAAACGATGTTGCTTGTAAACTCATCATGATCGTTATACGTTCATATAGCATAGCTTGAGTTGTTTTCTTATTGATATGTTAATTATTAAAAGATGGATCTATTATAGGAAAAAGAAGGCTTCTATGTATATCTCCTAATGTTTGGCCATAAGTGTCTAAGGTGCGATAACTGATGAATTTTTAGGAGATCTTTTATCCTCATGTAATTGAAGAACTAATTCGTGTGACATGCTTCAAATAACTAGGGGTGAAACATGCATGACATATTCTATAAAGTTAGCTCATGATGATTGGACATTTTATATCTTTTTGAGTTATTTACTACATTCTTATTTTGGTTGTTTAATGATAGCACTCCTTACAGTCTACTTGATATAATCCCATGGCAATGAACATAACTATTAAGAAAATTCTAAGTTGTAAAGCCCTGAGTTCATAGATCTATTCCCTTGGTGTGTAGGAGTGATTGTGGCAACCTACCACACTATATGAGATTACTCAAACCCAAGACCTCAGTTTATCAATAATTAAGCACATTACCAAAAAGGCATATAATTACATCTGAATAAACTTTTCATCCTTGTTAGAGAACATTTACACAAAGGTCCAACATCTTACATATATATATATATATATATATATATATATATATATATATATATATATATATATATATATATATATATATATATATATAGGGCTTATCTTTAATACCCAAACACACTTTCTGATATTTTTTTAATTTTTTTTTTGCAATTGTAGAGGACCATTTTTTCTATCTCCCCAAAAAAATTGATCCAAAAATAATATCATTTGCCCCCCACCAAAATAAAAAAACCCGTCCATATATTTACTGACTGTATATTTTCTACACAATTACTCTTTTGCTCTCAGAGTTACTCCAGCGCACCATATAGTTACTCTTTCGATTCAGAAGAGTTACTCTAGCGTACCATATAGTTACTGTTTTGACCCGAGTTACTCCAGTGGGTAGCGAAAATTCTGGCTACCCACACAGGTAACAAATGAACAACTATATATATATATATATATATATATATATATATATATATATATATATATATATATATATATATATATATATATATAACCATACCATGTATATTTACATTTTTTCTGTGGCCTCAACTACAACATGTATATAAAATATATTGTACAAATATTTACAACATGTACATAGAACAAGATACACTGCCAAAAACTAGAGTCGATATACATCATATATAAAATTCGCCGCACAGAGCTAAAAGTATAGGGACAACTCTAGGTCTCATTCCACAACCACCAACCTTCTGCATGTACTAATCTTCAAATTGTGCCTCCTCGTCCTCTGCGACTGGTGGTGGTGCTGATCACATAAAAAGATGTAGTGACCCACGAGGTGAGCCCCATGTCCTAGTGAGAGATAACTCTAAAAGAACATATATTTATTACTAAAGATATGTATCTTAAATAGTTAAAATAGATAGTAGTACTGAGTTGGAAGACTAAATAACTTACACAAGAGATCAGGAATAAGTAGATTCATAATTACAGATGATTTGTCTTACTTCATTATGATCCATCTATAGATCAAAAGAAACATGGGAGGTATTATCATCCAATGTGATTTGTCAAGTAATTTTAATAGTTATGCTACACTGATGAATTACATATTTTATTAAACCATAGGTCATTTGAGGTGTACCACACAAACTACTATACTGCTACGGATATGACATATTGTATGTATTATTTTTTAAGAGAAACCTACGATATTATCTTTAGCATCGATTCTTTCAAGAAAACTGCCATGGTGTGACTAGCTGAGAAAGCACATGCTGTGTTTTCTTTTTGTCATCGGTCATTTCTAAAAGAAATGAAGCTATATATTGCCTAAAAAATAGATTTCATGAAAAATTTCTGCGAGCATTTCCTTTTCCTCCAAATACCCTACATTGTGAGTTATTTTATAAGTGATCGACGGGATAAAGAGGTATACACACCATTGTGTCTTGCAAAATTCAATTGGCATTTTTTGTCGGTTGTCACTAGTGCGACTGATAATAAAAGATTTATGTGTCATGTGCCCGTTGAAAATTTTCCACCCTCACTTGGTGTTTCTTGTCAGTTGTCCTAATTACAACCTATGTCTTAGGTATGAATGGGTTGCGAGGTTAGGCGTTGGTTTGTTGTAGACACCCGATGACAAAGTTTTCTTTTTATTGACGGTTGTTTGTCTAGAACCAATGACCTATGACCTAGGTTTTTAGTCTGTAAATAATTGACATGGTAGATTTTTATTTAATCCCATGAGAAACCTCTTCCCCTATTTCCCCTACCTGTGTTTCTCTAGAAACTAGTGCTCCAATAATTTTACTTGCGATTTCTCCTCTCGACCACTTCCTCCTCTACTGCTTCATCCTCCTTCCAAATAGTAAACTAGATGTGTTGGGAAACTAGATGTGTCGGTCAAGACCCTATCGCCCATTAGGGTTAGGGTTCATATCGGGCAGCCATCTTCACTATATTGGCCAAGGTCATGGCGACCAAGCTCAACACTGTATCACCCAACAAGCCCACTACAACAAATGACACCAAGGCACCACAAGATGGCCTATCGTCCAACTGGGTTAGGCACTACATCTCGGTCACCACTAAGGCACCTATTAGGGTTTCACTACCCAGGCATCATATCGGGCAACAAAAAATTAGCCTATGTCGCCCAAGGACACTAGCAAGGTTAAGGGGTCAAAGCAGGCAAAAAAGCCAACAAAACTCAACTTATAATATCGTTCAAGACAAAACCTAGATGAAGGGTATCATGTAAAGCACCAAAAAGGGTATCGTGCAAGGGCACAAGAACCACATTGATATGGTCATCATCAACCTCAAGATCACCATCATCAAACCCTAATAGATCAAGAGAGTTGGCTCACCTCCCAACAAACAAGAGAGAGGGGTTTTGGACAACTTCCATCACATATCGGGCATCAAGGTAGGTTATCCATATCGGTCAACCCTTCAACCTCAACTAGCTCATCAACAACCAAAGGCTCACCTCTCAAATCCATGGTGAGAGTAGGGTATTGCCCAAGCAACTAGAATATAGACTCACCTCTCAATGACTAAGGAAGAGAGGGGTTTTGTAATGCCCGGGCCCACTGTCCAAAGCTCTTGTAGAGTTTCAGGAATGACGATTGGCCCCACAAACCACCACTAGCCTTAACTGCACGCTTTTCCTCACTTACACGCAAGCCAGGATCAACTTCCCGACTGGTCACCCATCCTAGGACTACTCCAAGCTGAGCATGCTTAACTATGGAGTTCTTTAGGGATGGGCTCCCGGAAAAGGAGGTGTACCTTGGTGATATGGGTAGTCCAATCATTCCTTTTAAGATCATGTTATCCGAGGCCTCAAATCCTAGGATGTTACAATCTCCCCCACTTAGACTCTTGACGTCCTCGTCAAGGCTCAACTATAAGGCCTCATAATCTCTTCCCCGTTTCAGTGCAGACCCACAATGGCCCATGGACACCCAGCTCCCAATCACGGATTACCAATGCAAGAGTGGCTATGTCAACCATGGACAACCCTTTCCAACTTGTTTGGACTATACAATTCAAGACTGGCATGCCACATGCCCATGTGGGCCCCACCTACTAGATAGAAATTGGCTCTGATACCATTTGTAATGCCCGGACCCACTGTCCAAGGCTCTTGTAGAGTTTCAGGAATGACGACTGGCCCCACAAACCACCACTAGCCTTAACTGCACGCTTTTTCCTCACTTACGCACAAGCCAGGATCAACTTCCCGACTGGTCACCCATCCTAGTACTACTCCAAGCTGAGCACGCTTAACTATGGAGTTCTTTAGGGATGGGCTCTCAGAAAAGGAGGTGCACCTTGATGATATGGGTAGTCCAATCATTCCTTTTAAGATCATGTTATCCGAGGCCTCAAATCCTGGGATGTTACAGGTTTTGCCTACACCACTAGAGCTCAAGCTCAATTCTCAAAACCAAGGAGAGAAAGGGGTATTGCCCCAAGGAAAACCTAATCCATAGGTTCGGCCAACAAGGTCCAAGGTCACACAACTATCAACATCATAACCACTTAGTCCAATAAGATTAAAAGTACAAATTAGAGCAAGAAACATATCCAACAAGATGCAAGGCCGATCAAGATCATATATGAACATGCAACATAAAAGAAGGTAGTATAGCTAGGGTTAGGAGTTATGTAACCCGCCTCAAGAAATCTCCTCAAGCTCTAAAGCTCCAAGCACCAAGCTTTAAGCTCTTAGCTCCAAAGCACCCCACCTTCGGCCACCACAAGAAGAGAAGCAAAGCTCATAACCACCATGGCCGAAGAACAAGCAAGAAGGAGAAGAAGGTGCTAAGGAGAGAGAGGAGATGCTTACCAAGGAAGCAAGACCCTTCTAGGGTTCAACCACCACCTAGAGGAAGAAGAAGAAAGACTCCACCAAGGAGATCGACCACCAAGCTTGCTCTACCAAGGGGAGGTGTATCGAACACCAAAGGAGAAAGGAGCAACTAAAGGAACTAAAGAGCTAAGCAACTAAGGAGAGGGTTGTATATATACAAGAGGGTCTATGGGGCGCCCACCTTGGTGTTTCTCCACATGTTCACGTCCAAGGCACCACTTGTCCAAAGCCATGCCACCTTGCTAAACCACATGCTCATGTCATGCCACCAACTAACAAAGGGTCGCCCACTTGTCCAAGGTATGGTGACAAAAACTAGACAAGGTCAAAGTGATCACCTTGGGTGACACAACCCACTGGGCAACACACCCCAGATGGGAGGCACACCCCATCTGGGAAACACAGGTCACCAAGGCCACAACAAGGCAAAGAAAAGCAAAGCAAAGCCCAACAAAGCTCAACAAGGCCCGAAACTACTCAAGCAACAAGCCCAACTCATCATCTCAACCCTAGAGGATGTAAGGAGAGAGAAAACATCTCTCAAGGTGACAAACTTGCACATCAACCCTAAAACTTGGATCATTTGCAAGTTGCACCTTCAACTCTCAACAAAGCACAAACGAACCCTAATCACAACCTCAAGTGATTAGCAAGCATCCTAACACAAGGATTAGGCAAATCAAACATGGTAAACCCAAAACGAAGGTCAGGGTCCTTACACTTTGCTCCTACTTACCCTAGTGCTTCCCCACCACCTATATATACATAGGTGGTTGCCACAACATGAAGGTTAGACTCCCTTAGCTTCCATTACTCCTCTCCAAATATTGTTGAGCATTCATTGCACTCCCCTTGCATTTATGCTCTCCATCCACCATTTCCACCTCATTTCCACCACAGAAACCTAGTTTTCTAGGTTTTCTAGCATAATCCCCTTCATTTCCATGCCCATCATCCACCTTGGAGGAAGTATCTAACCCTACAATAGCTAGGAGGTGAAAGAGAGGGATCTACTTCAAGCTCCATGGAGTCCTATCCCCTTCTTCTCATTTCTTTTATCTTTTCTTTGAGCATGTCTAGCTAATCCCCTAGTGGTGGGCTGTTTGGGTTAAAATGTGACTTTGATACCATGTTGGGGGAAAATAATTTGTAATGAACATAATTTCATTCTATGATGATTTCCTCTTGCTTCTATCTCATTTCCCATTATCTTGCATGTGGTTTGTGTTTTTAAAAATAAATTGCTTGTTTTGTGATGCTTGATGACACTTGGCTTCTAGAAGAAATCGGAATATAAGTGGCAATCTTAGGAATGGCTCCTAGGTTCAATTAGTGGATACTACCTAGACCCCTTTATTCCTACATACATCTCCCTTCTTCTACAAGTGAGTGTGAGATCTAAGTATCTAGTGTAAGTGTGATTAGTGCAATTGCCTAGAGCTTCCTAAAGGCTAGGTGGCAAGTAACATGAGGTGAAATACCCTTATCTCTTCTCCCATTCCTACCCTTGGCTCTCAGTTTCCCTAATACCACTTACCCTAGAAACCTAGACTTGCCAAGTCCTACTAGAATTACACCTAATCCTAGTTCTCCAACTAGTAGTATATGGTATATTCTAATAGCAATTCCTTGTTGTTTGGTTTGGTAATCTAGAATGAAATGTGAGGTTTGCATGCTATGTTGATCTTCCCCCAACTAATATCAAGTTGCATTCCCAAATGGCCCACCTATTCAATCCATTTCTTAAAACCTAACTTGTCATCTTAGCTTGTTAATTCTAGTTTAGCTTAATTGCCTTTATTGCCTATAGTCAATTGCTTAGTCTTGTTAATTAGAGTTAATCTAGATTCTTGCTTGCTCTAGTGTTTAGCTTAGTTCTTAGTTGTTAATTTCCTTGCTATATTAGTGTAGATCGTCTTGCTCTTGTTTAGTTGATTGCTTAATCTAGTCTCTTAGACCTAACTTGCTTAGGGTAATCTAGGGTTTTTGGTAATCTAGCTTTCATATTGCTTTTACTTGCCTGCTTGTTTAGTGTAATCAAACCAAACCCAACTTTAAACCCTCAAACTCTAATCTCTACTTTAGGAACATAGCCAACACAAACCTAGCTCTAGTGCCCCCTCTATCCATGTGTATTGACCCCCATTACTTGCCTCTCACCTATACTATAACATGACCCTGTGCACTTGCGGGAGCATATTTTAGTGTTGTGAGTGAAACTTGTTTGGGGATTTATAAATTTGAAAGATCACACATGCATGAAATATCACACTAAGATTTTTGGCAACATTACCAGGGATAGAAGCACTCGACATAGCTAATTAGTGTAGCTTAGCTTTTCCTACTGCCATCACCATTGCTATTCTTTATTCTTTGTTCACTTTTACATATTGTCATTCTAACTTGGTCTTTTGTTGCTTGTGTGTAGGTGACAACTGTGCATGCATCAAACATGTTTGACCTATACTGACTTGGTGTTGTACGACCCCAAGATAGGTAGGAGGAGATGCCAAAGCCACCATAATCACCACCAAGAAACCAAAATGGGTGATTGTGAAGTTGAAATACCTCATGGAGATGCTCAACTGCAACCCAACCACTCCCTCCATGAATACTTCACCCCGGGGAACTACAATTCTCCCATTGCCACCCTTGTTGACCAAATGTTGGGTCAATAATTCTCCATTCCACCCACACTTCTTGGACTCCTCCCTACCTACTATGGGATGGAGAATGAAAACCCCTACCACCATATCGATGCCTTCTTTGAAACTTGTTCCACCTTCCACACCCCCGCTGCCACCGATGATTCTATCTAGAGGTCACTTTTCCCATTCTCTCTAAAAGAAAAGGGAAAGGAATGGTACATCTCAAAGCCAGAGTTGATGATGTGGAACACTGTCAAGAACAAATTTCTCAAGAAGTTCTTCCCCAATGCAAAGATGACCCAAATGCGAAGATGTATCACTTCCTTCTCCCAGAAAGAAAATGAACCTTTCCACGAGGCATTAGAAAGATTCCAAAATCTCCTGCGCAACTGCCCCCATCATGAGGTACCCTTGTGGCAGTTGGTCTAAGATTTCTACACCAAGCTAGTGGAGTTGAGCCAGATCAATGTTGATTTGTCATGTCGAGGCACCTTCATGAAAAGCCACATGAGGAGTCATGGCCCTTGTTTGAGCACCTTCTTGAGAATTCTTACCATCGAGCTTCTACAAAAGGGGAACATTGTGACCAAAACTACATCCCTCCACCTCCTCTCACAGTTGCAACCCAGACCACAGCCAACCCTGACATGATGAAAATGACGGCAGACATGATGAATATGATGAAGAGCCAAGCTGGTGGTTCTTCTAGTCAATCCACTATGACATCGAAGCTAAAGAAGAGGAAGTTCATGCCTTGCATGCTTTTGACAATCGGAACAAACCAAGGCCCAATTTCAAATTCCTATACTCTTGAGTGGAGGAATCATCCAAACTTCTCATGGAAGAAACAAAATGAGGAGGGGCAAGGACAGCCAAGGCAACATCAAGGGCCCAAGTATAGCTCCTACTTTGAGGAGGAAGTTCTAGGAAGGCTAAGGAACCTCAATTAAGTGAAAAAGGAGGTGTCCTCTCAGGGTCAAAATATTAGCCACCTTGAGCAAAGACTTGATCAGATCTCACTCTCACTTACCTGTCATGAAGAGAGGAGGCTCCCATCTCAACCCATGACCAATCCAAACAATGATGGCGGTTATGTGAGCACCACTCAAGGTGATCATGTCCCACCATAAGGCCAAGTACCCCCACTTCACCAATACCAAGGATCACCACATCCATATGCTCCTCCACCTCACCAACCCCCCTACAACTACCAATACCCTCCACCTCACTCATACCAACAACCCCCTCTACAATATCACCCACATCCACCACATCAACCACTATAACAACCACAATCCTAGCCATAATTTATCCTCCAAAAACCCAAATCCAAGGCCACCACCACCTCAACAGCCATAGCCAAATCCACAAGCTTCCTCTTCCTCTACCCATGAGCATGTGGAGGTGGTGATGGTTTTGAGGAGTGACTGGACTTTGTAGCAACCCCGTGATACTGTTGTTGATAGTGCCACCAATGAGGCTAGAGGTGATACTGTGATTAGACATGTTGATACTGAGATCCAGATTAATGATACTGTGACAGGAACTAGTGTTGATACCATGATGCCGAGCAGTGATACGATGATTCTAGTTGATGATTCTGTTGATTTGAGCCGATTGGGAGCCCAACTTCCCCCATTTCCTAATGCTTTTAAGGACCCCTCTGTTGAAATAAGAAATAAGAAACATACTAAAGATATCATGGAAACTTTCAAATAGGTGAAGATAAACATCCCTTTGCTTGATGTGGTCAAGAAACTGCCTTCCTATGCCAAGTTTATGAAAGATCTGTGCACTTTTAAGAGGAAAACAATAGGGAGAATGCCAAAGAAGGTCAAGATTACTGAGTAAGTGAGCTCAGTTCTACAGCACACCATGCCAAGAAAGAGGAAAGACCCCAGTGATCCCATCATTTCATGTTACATTGGAGCACACTGCATAGACCAAACCCTTCTAGACTTAGGTTCTAGTGTGAACTTGATGCCATATGATTTGTTTACCAAGCTCCAAATGGGACAGTTAGGTCCACCTCATTATACCTTGCAGTTAGCTGATAGATCTGTGAAAATGCCTAGAGGGCGAGTTGATGATGTGCTAGTTAGACTTGATGGTGAGACTTTTGCATTCTTCCCCGCTTACTTCATTGTGCTAGACATGGAAAAAGATGCAAGAAGAGTACCTATTATCTTGGGGAGGCCATTCTTGGCCACAACTGATGCAGTGATCCATGTGAGAACTAACACCATGTACGTAACCTTCATGCACATGAAGATCCGGTTGAACATCTTCAAGTCTTCAGCTACAACTGAGGTGATAGGAGCCATAGAAGAGGATTGCTATCTTGTTGAATGCCTTGAAGAGATTGTAGAGGAGTGCCTACCTGTGTGGATCCAGACTGCAACTAAAGGTAGAGGTTTAGAGTGCATTTTTGAATTCCCCAATGATGATGATGAAGAGGATGAAGTGAACGAGCTAGCCTTGGTGGCTGTAAGAGAGGACCTCCCATCCATTTCTGAGCCATTGAAGAACTCTCTTGAAGAACCTCCAGTTCTTGAACTCAAGTCACTCCCCAAAGGGTTGAAGTATGCATTCCTAGGCTCCAATGACACCCTCCTGGTGATTGTTTCTTCTATTCTCTCTCTAGATCAAGAAGATGCATTGATGAAAGTCCTAAAGAAGAACATTCGGGCCATTGGATGGTCCATTTCTTATTTGAGGGGTATTGAACCCTACATTTGTGTGGATATGATTTATCTGGAAGATGATGCAAGGACAACCTACCAAATGCAAAGACAGTTGAGCCCAAAATTGAAGGAAGTTGTGACCTAAGAGGTCGTGATGTTGTTAGATGATGGACTTATTTATCTGATTTCTAATAGCACATGGGTGTCCCATCCAAGTTTTACCAAAGAAGGGTGGGATCACAGTGGTAGAGAATGATGATGGTGAGATGATGCCTGTTAGAGAATAGTCTGAACAGAGAATGTGATAACCTAGATTTTTGAGTTTTAATAACTAATACAATAATTAGAGACAAGCATTCTATGTAAGATGTTCAAATACCAAATTGAGGAATTGGTTATACAATTATGGATTCCTTCACCCAAATTATGTGATTGGAAATATGATGGAGGACTATGATGCCTAATTGAATTCAATTGTGAAATTTTGATTAATTAAATCCTCATGAGACCAATCATACATTTAGTGATCCAGTGAGTAGTGGACTAATTTTCTTGGAGGAATTATATATATATATATATATCTATATATATATATCTATATCTATATATATATATATATATATATATATATATATATATATATATATATATATATAATTGAACCAATGTTAGAGTTTGATGTCAACCTTGATTATCTTTGGCTTATCAATTCCTCTTAATACCACCCCTAGTATCTTATAAAGTCAAATTACATGAAATATGACATATAGTCAATTGACATGGACAACATTCGAATTTCACTCCCAAATTTATACCACATCTACATCATGAAATTATGAAGCTGCTCCTAAATTTTCATTGCAATTGGATTATCTAATTGAGAGATATAGGCAAATTCATTCAATGTATATAATGCCCTTTTTACCCTAAATGGATCCTGACCTAAACCCGGATCCGATGGGAGGGACGACGGAGTCGTCCTCCTCACCCACTTCCCGCGGATGCACAGCCAGGCTGTTGTGCCGATTCTCAAACTCACACCTCTCTCTCGTATCTTGCTCAAAACCTCGTCAAAGTTGGTTCCTCAGATCCGGCTTGACCTCCTCTTTCCAACAAGCTCCAGAAATATCCCTAACAGCCAGGGATTAGAAAACGCCCAAATGTCGGCGCCATGGACCCATCGGCCACATTAGGGGAGGCAATGCTAGGCCTTGTGGTGCCTATTTAAGGCCACCCTCAGCTTCGCCAATCCTTCTTTCCCCTTTTTCGACCATCAATTCTGACAAAAATCACCCACAACACCTCTCCCCTTGAGCTTGCCTCCTCCAACCGCTCTGCCGTGGCATAGCACCTGCCCTGGTCCGCCCCATCCTCCACATTTCCAAATCAACCCCTCCTCAAGGTATGAAAGGCCACGCAGAAGCTCACCGACCCTTCCTCAAGCTTCCAACACCCCCTCTCGCTCCCCTCATCTTCCTCTCCTCTGCGGCCAGCGACCTCCTCGCTGAACCTCGGCGGATCACCGCTCCAAGGGGAGCCATCCTCTGACACTCTGCCGTCCCTATCTGGTCCGACCTCACGAAGGTGACCACGCAAACAACTGCACGCGTGCCACACTGGACTGACCTCCTTTGCTCGCCGGCGGAGCTGGCATGCGGTGGCGCCCTGCTCCACAGAGGAAACAGAGTCCTCGCGTGCGAGATCACGAGAAAGGAAGAGAAAGAACCGGGTTCAGACGAGTCAGACCGGCCGACCCATCACAATAGACCAGGTTCAATACCCTCAAACCGGCCGGACCCCAGTAAAGCAAAGGAGCCGCGCCACCTAGACACGTGGCAAATTTTGATTGGCCCGATCAGGTAAATAATTCAGTAAATATCCTTTTTCTCATATAATTAATAGAAAATAGCCTGCTGATCAGAAAAATGTAAATAAGGCATCGAAATTCTCAGAAAAATATGTAGAACAATATGAAAGCTTAATATCAGACTTTTGATGCACTAATAATAGTGATATCATGTATGATGTATAATTCTTATTTAATGGATAGTAAATAGCAAAGGATGATATAAAATCATGGAAAAATATTAGTAAGTCCACAATTATGTATAGAATGCATATGATTTCAGATATCATCATGTTGATGCATACAATTCTATAATTTGATTAATATGGCTAATTAGGGATAATAACCCTAATAAAATACAATAAATACATACGTGCTCTATAAATGATGAAATTTACAGAGAAAGCTCATATCAGTATATTGAACCTCAGATTTAATTATGAGATCATCATGATGAACAGAATCTATGTTATATGAAGATGAATCTTAATGCATGTTATAAAACCCTAATCTAGGTTAATGATGTAACCTAGGGTTAATATGTGCACAAAAACAGAATATGGAACCTAATACTCAGATAATGGATCATAATCTGGAAAATGACATCATTAAGATAAATATAAGACAACAATGCAAGTTAACGTTGGAATATCCTAATGAGATAATATAAACCCTAATGAACACCACTGGGGTTAAGATGATGAGAATCTGATGATAGTATGTGGTCTTCTCTTAATCAGGTGATGACCAGACTTCTAGATGATCAAGAATAAGTTAGAAATCTCTGAACTCAGGTACGTGGGTTTATTTAATTATATGACTATGGTTTTCTTTCTTGCAATCATGATATGTATGTATGCTCTCTTCTATTTGCAAATATTGGTTGTAGTATTGCTATGTAGTACCCGTTGTTTTGTCACTTGAAAACATAAATTATGAGTAGATGTTTTGTAGTTATTTAAGGTGTTCATTATCCCCCTTACGAGGGAATGGATTAATGTTGGCTAGTACACCTCCCTAGAGCACACGGTGTACGGGGAGTTTCCCTAGAGTACTTGGTACACGGGGATGGGCCCATATTTATGTTTTGGTACTAGTCCACCTTGATAATGCAATTCATCTAGGAAAATGACTTAAATTGGCGTATTTTGTTTAATAAAGAAGTGTTTTCTATGATTTTCTTTCCTTCTGCAAATCTTTTTCAAAAATTATGAAAGCCATAAATATATGTATCTTTCTGCCCATGTACACAACACCTTGTGTGTTGATTTGTTGTTTCACGTATGTTTTAGGTTCAGAGATAGCATGGGAGGAAAAGTACATGATGTGAGCAAGTTGTTCAGGTTGTACCT
The DNA here is from genome assembly GCA_963693085.1 of Alisma plantago-aquatica. Taxonomy (NCBI): domain Eukaryota; kingdom Viridiplantae; phylum Streptophyta; class Magnoliopsida; order Alismatales; family Alismataceae; genus Alisma; species Alisma plantago-aquatica. Next base: position 92,867,850 of record OY856414.1, on the reverse strand, counting down.
ATTGTGAAGATCCTAGTTAGCATACATGTTCTTAGACTTGTAAATCATCTTTCAATCTGTAATTGTAATTCATGTTGTAATAAGTCCTCTTTGTATAAAAATACATGTTGAATGTTGAGTATGTTATGGTTGTATGTTCATGTATGCGTATTATGCTTCCGCATCACTTTCTAATATGATTGGATGATGTTTTCGGATTCTGACATCTCATTCCCAATAGGGTTTGGAGAAATCAAAATCCAGGGACGTCACAGTTGGTATCAGAGCATGAATAATAGCTACACCTAACAATTGCTCACCATGAAACATTAAACTTAAATCTCACCTTTCACTTTAAAACCTTAGAAACTTAGTAAGTTGTTCTATAGGAATAAGGTTTGACTTAGCCTCTAAGTTAGAACCTAGATGTTCGAGAACTAGGTTTAGACAAGTGTGTGGAACCCTTTCCATATAGAGATCATATGTATGGGGTAGCTACACTAGTCTACATCTCGTTCTCACCATTTCACTAGGTTACATGACACTAAACTATCTACTGTGTGTGGGACACTCGGTTTTGCTGATTTGGTTTTGTTTTCCCAATCGGCTCGAGCCTCGACAGTTTTCTCTGACCCCTTCTTTCTCGGAGAAAAACTATATAATATTTTATTAGATATATGTAAATATAAAAATGTGTCCCTCACACAGGAGAGTAGTGGGTGTTCATGCAACCTAAGTGAAAGGGAGTGACATCAGTCTAGAAGAGAGAGTAGTCTAGATTAGATTTCTAGAGCCGTATCAATATATGTGATACACAGTGTAGATGATAGAATGGTAGTTGATATAAGCATGGATGATCTTATTTAAGTTCTACCTCTAATGATATAAGTTGCTTTATAAGGATTTAAGTTGTATATGACCTGAATCCAATTTTGAAGAATCTAAGCTAAGTCCTGATAATGAATGTGCATCCTTTTTCTTATTTAAGATGAGCTAAGTTAAAATATGGTTGAATATGCATGAGCCTCAAGCTCTTTTACAAAGGAGGACCCCCAGTGTTAGGACAAGATACGTGGTGAACTCCAGAGAGGGTGAGATCCACAAGGAGAGGGTCATAGGACCTACCCTACAATATATGAAAATATGAGATATATGTGATATGGTGTGTCTTAAGCTGGGTTACTCCTGAGTAGATGAGTTGTGTCCTTATGCATGATTCAAATCTATATGTGAGAATTGGGTAAAAGTAAAGGATGGGTAGATGACCCATATGATAAAGTCAATCCTTTGGCTGAGTTAGGTCCCAGCTGGAGTGACATATTTTGTGAATCTCATCATTATTTGCAAGTGAGGTAATATATGAACTCTAGTTATGAGAGTATGATGCTTTGTGCAAAAGATACTCGATATACATGTTCTCCCTTCTTCTTCTCTTCCTTAATATACGATGATAGAAACCTCACTTGAGATATATAGATGATTTATATATGAGGAGTCACTCGTATAAGATTGACCTATTCTATATTCCCCCTATATCATACATGTAGTACCAAAGATTGAAATCATGATAAGTTTGACTTCAAAATATTCTCTTCCCCTTCATATGAAATACGAAAGATATGATGTTGAGATCATGGGATAAACTTAGTATATTCTCTTTTTCTCTTCACATAATACATGCAAGACATAAAAAGTTGAACTCATGAATTTGATATAAAGATATTTTTGGATCATAGGATAGATGATCAAAAATATAGTTCGTAATTTTGATCCTTCTCAATGTATGCTTCTAAGTTGAGTATGAATATCACACCATAGGGTGAAACCCTAATGGTCAAACATGTTATGTAAGCCCTTCTTAAGTAGAAAATCCTAATATCAAGGATGAAGATAAATCTCCTCTAATGCTGAAATCATTGTAAGATGTTGATCATAAGACATATTAATGATGTTAGATTTGAACAATCTGAATACCATGGCATATAAATGAATTCCTCTTGAACTTTAAAAGTATGAACAAAACCCGTATCCTTAGGGGTGATGTAATCCTAAGATATCACGATGTCATGTTATGGCCAAGATTTTAAGTGACGATTCCACATATATAAGGTGGGGTGGACACACCCAAGAATCTCTAGACCCTAACCTGACAACTTAGAGTGCATATAACTATGATGGTCTTAGAACCTAAGCAATGATGATATATGTAAAGTTGAACTCCTAAATAGCCTCTTAAGGATGTGATTAGTTGAATTTCGAGGACGAAATTCCAAAAAAGGTGGGGTGAATGTGATAACCTAGATTTTTGAGTTTTAATAACTAATACAATAATTAGAGACAAGCATTCTATGTAAGATGTCCAAATACCAAATTGAGGAATTGGTTATACAATTATGGATTCCTTCACCCAAATTAGGTGATTGGAAATATGATGGAGGACTATGATGCCTAATTGAATTCAATTGTGAAATTTTGATTAATTAAATCCTCATGAGACCAATCATACATTTTGTGATCCAGTGAGTAGTGGACTAATTTTCTTGGAGGAATTATATATATATATATAATTGAACCAATGTTAGAGTTTGATGTCAACCTTGATTATCTTTGGCTTATCAATTCCTCTTAATACCACCCCTAGTATCTTATAAAGTCAAATTACATGAAATATGACATATAGTCAATTGACATGGCCAACATTCGAATTTCACTCCCAAATTTATACCACATCTACATCATGACATTATGAAGCTGCTCCTAAATTTTCATTGCAATTGGATTATCTAATTGAGAGATATAGGCAAATTCGTTCAATGTATATAATGCCCTTTTTACCCTAAATGGATCCTGACCTGAACCCGGATCCGATGGGAGGGACGACTGAGTCGTCCTCCTCACCTGCTTCCCATGGATGCACAGCCAGGCTATTGTGCCGATTCTCAAACTCACACCTCTCTCTCGTATCTTGCTCAAACCTCGTCAAAGTTGATTCCTCAGATCCGGCTTGACCTCCTCTTTCCAACAAGCTCCAGAAATATCCCTAACAGCCAGGGATTAGAAAACGCCCAAATGTCGGTGCCATGGACCCGTCGGCCACATTAGGGGAGGCAATGCTAGGCCTTGTGGTGCCTATTTAAGGCCACCCTCAGCTTCGCCAACCCTTCTTTCCCCTTTTTCGACCATCAATTCTGACAAAAATCACCCGCAACACCTCTCCCCTTGAGCTTGCCTCCTCCAACCGCTATGCCACGGCATAGCACCTGCCCTGGGCCGCCCCGTCCTCCACATTTCCAAATCAACCACTCCTCAAGGTATGAAAGGCCACACAGAAGCTCACCGACCCTTCCTCAAGCTTCCAACACCCCCTCTCGCTCCCCTCATCTTCCTCTCCTCCGCGGCCGGCGACCTCCTCGCTGAACCTCGACGGATCACTGCTCCAAGGGGAGCCTCCTCTGACACTCTGCCATCCCTATCTGGTCTGACCTCGCGAAGGTGACCACACAAACAACTGCACACGTGCCACACTGGACTGACCTCCTTTGCTCGCTGGAGGAGCTGGCATGCGGCGGCGCCCTGCTCCACAGAGGAAATAGAGTCCTCGCGTGCGAGATCACGAGAAAGGAAGAGAAAGAACCGGGTTCAGACGAGTCAGACCGGCCGACCCATCACAATAGACCGGGTTCAATACCCTCAAACCGGCTGGAGCCCAGTAAAGCAAAGGAGCCGCGCCACCTAGACACGTGGCAAATTTTGATTGGCCCGATCAGGTAAATAATTCAGTAAATATCCTTTTTCTCATATAATTAATAGAAAATAGCCTGCTGATCAGAAAAATGTAAATAAGGCATCGAAATTCTCAGAAAAATATGTAGAACAATATGAAAGCTTAATATCAGACTTTTGATGCACTAATAATAGTGATATCATGTATGATGTATAATTCTTATTTAATGGATAGTAAATAGCAAAGGATGATATAAAATCATGGAAAAATATTAGTAAGTCCACAATTATGTATAGAATGCATATGATTTCAGATATCATCATGTTGATGCATACAATTCTATAATTTGATTAATATGGCTAATTAGGGATAATAACCCTAATAAAATACAATAAATACATACGTGCTCTATAAATGATGAAATTTACAGAGAAAGCTCATATCAGTATATTGAACCTCAGATTTAATTATGAGATCATCATGATGAACAGAATCTATGTTATATGAAGATGAATCTTAATGCATGTTATAAAACCCTAATCTAGGTTAATGATGTAACCTAGGGTTAATATGTGCACAAAAACAGAATATGGAACCTAATACTCAGATAATGGATCATAATCTGGAAAATGACATCATTAAGATAAATATAAGACAACAATGCAAGTTAACGTTGGAATATCCTAATGAGATAATATAAACCCTAATGAACACCACTGGGGTTAAGATGATGAGAATCTGATGATAGTATGTGGTCTTCTCTTAATCAGGTGATGACCAGACTTCTAGATGATCAAGAATAAGTTAGAAATCTCTGAACTCAGGTACGTGGGTTTATTTAATTATATGACTATGGTTTTCTTTCTTGCAATCATGATATGTATGTATGCTCTCTTCTATTTGCAAATATTGGTTGTAGTATTGCTATGTAGTACCCGTTGTTTTGTCACTTGAAAACATAAATTATGAGTAGATGTTTTGTAGTTATTTAAGGTGTTCATTATCCCCCTTACGAGGGAATGGATTAATGTTGGCTAGTACACCTCCCTAGAGCACACGGTGTACGGGGAGTTTCCCTAGAGTACTTGGTACACGGGGATGGGCCCATATTTATGTTTTGGTACTAGTCCACCTTGATAATGCAATTCATCTAGGAAAATGACTTAAATTGGCGTATTTTGTTTAATAAAGAAGTGTTTTCTATGATTTTCTTTCCTTCTGCAAATCTTTTTCAAAAATTATGAAAGCCATAAATATATGTATCTTTCTGCACATGTACACAACACCTTGTGTGTTGATTTGTTGTTTCATGTATGTTTTAGGTTCAGAGATAGCATGGGAGGAAAAGTACAGGATGTGAGCAAGTTGTTCAGGTTGTACCTATTGTGAAGATCCTAGTTAGCATACATGTTCTTAGACTTGTAAATCATCTTTCAATCTGTAATTGTAATTCATGTTGTAATAAGTCCATTTTGTATAAAAATACATGTTGAATATTGAGTATGTTATGGTTGTATGTTCATGTATGCGTATTATGCTTCTGCATCACTTTCTGATATGATTGGATGATGTTTTCGGATTCTGACATCTCATTCCCAATAGTGTTTGGAGAAATCAAAATCCGGGGACGTCACAGAGAATGTGTGTAGACTATAGAAATCTCAATGAGAAAACTAAGAAGGACCACTATCCTCTTCCATTCTTTGATCAAATTTTAGAGAGGTTGGCAGGGCAGAGTTTCTGTTGCTTTCTTGATGGATATTACCTGTATTTCTAGATTGTTTTTCATCCTATAGACCAAGAAAAGATGACATTAACATGCCCTAGTGGTACTTTTTCTTACCAAAGAATGTCGTTTGGGTTGTGTAATGCCCCTTACACTTTTAAGAGATGTGTGACCTCCATCTTCACCGACATGCTTGATTCGTCACTTGAAGTATTCATGGATGATTTCTCAGTTTTCGGTAAAATATTTGACGAGTGTTTGCTCCACTTGGCCGTTATTCTTGAGAGATGTGTCAAGGTTTGCCTCGTGATATCTTGGGAAAAGAGCTACTTCATGGTGCCCAAAGGCATCGTTCTGGGTCACCAGTTTCAAAATATGGTATTGAGGTTGATAGGGCTAGAGTGGGCCTCATTTCTACTCTCACCATTCCTTCTACCGTAAGACATGTCCGATCTTTCTTGGGACATGTAGTCTTCTATCGTTGTTTCATCAAGGAATTTAGCAAAATCTCAAGACCTATCTGTCATTTGTGGGAGAAAGATGTTGAATGTCACTTTAATGACAAGAGTGTTCAAGCCTTCAACCACTTGAAGTAAAAGCTCATTTCTGCTCCTATAATACCACCCCCAGATTTCTCTTTGCCATTTGAGATCATGACTGATTCATCAAACATGGCAGTGGGGACTGTGCTAGGCCAAAGAGTTGGACAGATTCCACATGCCATCTACTGTGCTAGCAAGACTCTAGACAAAGCACAAAGGAATTACAAAACTACAGAGAAAGAGATGCTTGTGGTGATCTTTGCTTTTGAAAAGTTTTGAACAAATCTTTTGCAAAACAAGATAGTGATATACATGGACCATGCTACATTGAAGTATCTCATGGTGAAGAAATACTCAAAGCCAAGGTTGATCCGGTGGATTTTGTTGCTTCAAGAATTTTATATTGATATTGTGGACAAGAAGGGAGTGGAAAATTCAGCAGCCGACCATCTCTCCCAAATTGAAGCACCCTTTGATGATACAAGTCGAATCAAAGAAGCAATGTCGCATGAACAACTCTTCCTTCTCTCATCCACTCAAAGGCCATGGTATAAACATATAGCTAATTTCTTATCTAGTGGAAGGATACCAAGCACATAGACAAGGGAGGAAAGCAAAAGGATGTTTTCTATGGTAAAAAATTATGTTTGGAATGATCCTCACCTATTCAAATATTGCCCCGACCAACTCATTAGGAGATGTGTCCTAGAAATGGAGCACAAAGAAATTCTATCTATGTGCCATTCTGGAGTATGTGGAGGTCATTTTAGTGGGAAATGCACGGCTACCAAGTTTCTCCAAAGTGGATTTTATTGGCCCTCCTTGTTTAAAGACTCCCATGAATTTTGCAAGTGTTGTTTGAAGTGCCAAAAGGTAGGACCTATCTCTAAGAGGGACGTGATGCCTCTGTCACCCATTCTTGTGGTGGAGGTATTTGATGTTTGCGGGATTGAATTTATCGGTCCATTTCCTCCCTCCTTCAGATATGTCTACATTTTAGTTGTCGTGGATTATGTGTCAAAGTGGATTGAGGCTGTTGGAACTAGAACCAATGATCACAAAGTGGTGTGTGATTTTGTGAAATCAAATATCTTTAGCTGGTTTGGTTTTCCAAGAGCCATGATTAGTGATGGGGGAAGTCACTTCATCCATCACACTTTTGAAGGTTTATTAAAGCAACACGGGGTGAAACATCATGTGGCTCCTCCTTATAACCCTCAAATGGGTGGTCAAGATGAGTTAGCCAATCAGGAGATCAAGCTCATTCTTGAGAATTTGGTGAGGTCGGACTGCAATGATTGGTCTCTATGTCTCAATGAGGCCTTGTGGGTGTATAGAACTGTGTATAAAGCCCTAATTGGCACCACACCATTCAAGCTTGTTTATGGAAAAAGCTGCCATCTACTAGTTGACATGCAACATAAGGCATTGTTGGCTTTGAAGTTTATGGAATTTGGTAGAGAGAATGTAGGGATGAAGAGAAAGTTGTAGCTGAATGAATTAGAGGAGATACGACATGAAGATTATGAATTGTCTAAATGTTACAAGGAGAGAACAAAGTTTCTACATGATAGGCTGATTAAGAAGAAAGACTTTGAGCTCGAAAAATGGGTATGGATATAAAACTCAAGGATGAAGTTCTTTCCCAAAAAACTCTGGTCTAGATGGGAAGGACCTTATTTAATCAAAAAGGTATACCCATCCGAGGCTGTGTTGATTTGTGAGAAAGAAGGAGTGAAATAATTTACTGGTGAATGGTCAAAGGATGAAAGTAGCTATGGAAGTAGGTCCGGACAAAGCCAATCAAAGTTTTGATATCGTGATTCTAGTGGAGGAACATCATCTTGATGAGGAGATGTGCTTGAATGCACACAAGAGATATATTTACTTCAAAGATGCTTTAAAGGTTCCACAAGAATGATCAAGGTCAAGAATCAATAAGCCTGGCTGAAGGCGTAAAATTTAGCGCTAGTGGGAGGCAACCCACCTAGGGTTGGGAACTTTTTCACCCAACCTTCACTTTTTGATACTTTTGTTTTCTTTTCCACAAAATACACACACACACACTTGTGCTTGATAGTTTTTGTCTGAGTTCTGATGAGATGCAGGTAATAGGTTGAAGAGAGAGATAGAGAGGGAAAGACATCGTTGTTGAAGTTGAAATGTTGCAAAGAATCAAATTTTTTTTCAAAGATATCAATTTTTTTGAATTTGGATTGACAAAGTACTGAAGGAAGGCCCACCACGGCCGTGGTGCCTCAAAACGGCAGTGGTGATTTAGTTGCAAAATCTCAAGAAAGTTACAGCAACATGACCACATTTGTGAAGGATTGGCCACGGTCGTGGATCTTAAAACGGTTGTGGCCCATGCTAAACAACATGACCGTGGCCACCACCATGACCATGGCAACATGAAGGCAAGACGTCCGTGGACTCTACCACGGTTGTGGTGAATTAAATGCAAAAATTTGAAGAGTTACATGGATGGAGGAGATTTTGTACATGAACGACCACGACCGTGGTGACCCACCATGACCGAGGCAAGAGGAGCACACCATGACTGTTGCACCATCCATGACCATGGCGAGGGTCAATCTACAACCATCTCCACCACCACCACAACTGTGGCACCCACCACAGCCTTGTTACTAAACCCCCATCACGACCGTGGCAACCCACCACGGTTGTGGCGGGACATGACCCCACCCATTTTTTTAACATAAACCCCAAAAAACACCATGACCTCTTCACTTCTAAACTCATTTTCTCAACTCCCAAAATGGATTTGGTGACGTGCTCTACCCCCAACACCTCCCATCTTGCTTCTACAATCCAAATCCTCCAACAAATTGACCTCAAATCAATTTCTACACCTCCACCACCTCTCCCTCTACCATTTCCACCCTAAAACCTCCACCAATCAAACCTCCATCTCCATTTTTGTTCTCCACCTCACCTATATCCACCCCACACAAAACCTCACCAAAATCCACCAATTTTCCCCCAAAACCTTCAACCAATCCAACCTCCATTGTCCAAGTAACCATCCTAGCCTATTCCACCCATCAATCAACCTCCATTTCACCTTCTCCATAAAAATATGAAAAACACAGCCATACCACCACCACCATGTCCACAAAATGAAGGAAATTACCAAAGCTATGAAAAAGGTGGCTCAAAAGAGCCTTAAGGTGATCACTGGAGGCAAGGTGCGCACTAAAAGAGCCTCTTCCCAAGTCTCCATGCCATCCCACACCCCTCACCATCAAACTCCATTTCCCAATTGCTACCCCACGCGACGTCTGTGAGTGTATCCCACACCCAATTGTCAGACAACCACCACATCACAGATCAGACATATAGGGAGGAGGAAGAGGAAGTATCAAAGGAGAATCTCGATGATATGATTGACAAGGTTAACTCAGAGATCACATCCCACCAAAAGTAGGGCAAGGGGGCTGCCACCCCATCTTCATCAAGGCTGCCTCCACAGACCACACCAGCACACCACTCTACTTCCTCATTGGGGGAGAGACCACATCAATAGCCACAAGCAAGGCAGTAGTTGATGATAGAAGAGGAGAATCACCCACAATGATACCCTGAGCAATGGGTACTGCCAAATCTTGACACAAGCTCAGGTTTAAGATCCTACCAGGTGGAAGAAGATGATGATGAAACTATTGAGGAGAAAATGGATTCTGAGCCAGAGGACACTTTGGCATACTTTGAGGCAGACAAGCTAAAGGGGTTTGGCAAGGCTCCTGAGGGAATGTCATATGGCAGAGTTCAGATGAAGATGCAGATCACACCTATCTACCTCAGTGCATGTCAAGGAGAGTTATCTCCACTAGATATGTGTGTGGAAGGTAACTAAAGACCTAGGAATCAAACTAGAGGTGGAGAGGAACCTGAAGCGAATCAATTTGTGGAAGGTACTTTTCACAACACAAAACACATACATGGAGTTAACTCAACAATTCTTCACCACCCTAGAGAAGATCAAGGTCAAAGGGGAGGAAGCCATCAAGTTTTCAATGTTCAACAAAGTACACACTTGACTAATTTTGAACTGAACTGTATCTTTGCAAAGGATCATGAAGAAGCCAACAAAATGAGTGATGGCTTAATTCAAAGAGAGGTTGACTTGGACTGGAGCAAATTCTGGTACAGTTTGATAGGATACCAGGGTACAAAGATGGGAAATCAAAGACAATGATGATCAACAACCCCTTGTTCAGATATGTATAGAAGTTCCTTGCCAACACATTTGTGGGGAGGTACGATAATCAAGGAAACATTTCACAAAAGACCTCTTGGTTTTACATGGAATACACAAGAAGTTACACATTGACCTAGGGTCGCTTTTGATAGATCACATGAGGATAATCCCCTACAAAAGCAAAACTCTATTTGTTATGGGAGGGATTGTAATCTCAATCACTATAGCCCTAGGTTTTGATGTTACTGGTCTTAAAAAGCCAAGGGAGCCCAGTTTGTTGATTTGAAGTATCTTGTTCACTCTCAGATGATCACGATAAATAAGAAGCTGATTTACAATGTGAAATCCATGGAGTCAACAACCTTTGAACTGTCTCATCATGCTAGCCTGCTCCTCTCTCATGTGGGGCTAGTCACCTTGTTTCGAGAAGAGGTTTGGCGATGGGATAAAACCAACCCACGGGAAAACTTCAACCCCACTGTTGCACATGAAGAAATGGTGGAATCAAATGCACAAGAAGAAGAAGGAGGAGGAGAGAAAAGAAGCCAGCCCTGAAGGGTGAGAAGAAGGGATGAGGCAACATTCCAGCTGCATGAGCCTTCAATGAATGCATACAATATGTCATCCATCCATGCACAACTTGAAGGCATCCAAAAGACACATCAAGACATGCAGCTCATCCAACAGTACATGTGGCAGGACCAACAACAAATGCATCAATAGGTCAACAACTTGTACCATTACCACCATGCGCAAGCACAATGAAACCCCGAATGGGGTGAAGACTTTTGGGGTGGTATTTTGGGATATCAGGAGACTTACCCTCCCCCTCCAGACACATATTGGGGCCATTATTACCAGTTCCCTCCAGCCCGTCCAGGACCTCCACCTCCTCAGCAGCACCAGCCTAACCAGCCATAGCAAGGAAACCTTCCCTTTGATTTACAACACCAGTCATGATCTTCATCCTAATAGCCCTAAACTTGATTATCGTGATGATGACAAGATGATTCAAAAGTTTGAGTGTGGTAGGGTGGTATGCACCACCCTATCTTGATCTCTTATTTTGCTTACACTTGTTTCACCTAATTTTAGAATTGCTTGATTTTTCTCTTGTTAGTGTAGATTTCTTCTTATTAGCATTCCTACATACATGTAGTTTAATTTCATGCATTTTTGCATAATTTTTCAAAAGAATTTCTCTTTTTGCTCCTCCATGTCATGCATTGCATTTTCATGTAGATTTTGATAACTGTGTTTTAAATTAGGATTTTCTGTTTTATGCTTTAAATTCCCTAAATGTAGGTTTAGATGTGATTGAATGCAAATTGGCACCATTTTGGCCGATTTTTCCCAAACATGAATGTTCTTTCCTAAAAGCATGTTTTAACTTAATCTTTACTGTTTGAAATGAAAATTTTAGTTTGTGACAAATGCATGTCATTTTCTTAGAGTTTATTGCTATATGGTCTTGATTGTTGACTTTTTACATGTGCCTCACCTCTCTCAAGTTTGTGAATGTCTTGGTTGAATTGTGAATTGAGCAAGCTATGAATGCTTAGATCCTATGGAATCACAGGAAATAAATGTGAATCTCATGTTGTTCAATCATGTGGTGTGATATCATTTAACGAAATGTTGGATTAGTTTTCATGCAAGAGATTTTTTGTTGAGGACTACACCAATGACCCCTCTTTGACCCGACTCTTCTTTCACCATCTTCATATCTCTCCGCCTCATGAAAGGATGCCTTAGTGCACATATTTAGCCTTTGCCACCTCTAAAAGCTTGGAGTGGCCATATCTACATCTCCCCGGTTCACTCTATCCACCACATGCCCTACCTACACTAAGGACAGAAGGAAAGAAAAAAAAGAAAAGAGAAAAGCGAAAAGAAAATAAAAGATTCTCATGTTTAAGAGCATATAAATAAAGAAAAGGTGAGTGTGCAAAAACACTCCAATCTCTCACCGCAATCAATTCCTCCTTTTTCATATCCATTGAGGTAGAAAACATCAAATCTAGCCCACTTTACCCTTTTCTACAACCGTGTGGGTTATTTGGTGCGGTTTGAGACATAAGATTGAATGCATGAAAGTGAAACAACACTGATAGTCATCATTGATTAAGGCCAACATGAAACAGTTTACCCAAAATTGTGTGAAGGACATATGAAAAGCTTGTGTATTCTATTATCTATATTTGAAGTTTGTATGCTCAGTGCTCTTTTTATAATTGTTTTGTAAAAGTGGAGAGGAGGGAGGTGGAACACATGAACTTAGTCACTTCTAAGACCATTCAGTCAATAATATTATTCTGTAATGCATTTTGTCATTCTTGTTTAATTGAAAAAAATTGAAGAGAGAGATTAAGTTGGAGCATACTTGAGGACAAGTATGTTTTAAGTTTGGGGTGGTCATGCAACCCTATTTTAGGGCCCCATCATGTGGCTTTTTGCATGATAATGACATCTAAATAGTTTATATTACAAGTTATTCCTTCAATATGATCTTGTATGGTAAATGCACTTATACCTCCTTTTGTGTGTATTATAGGGCACTTATGCATGCATGGATGCATGGGAGAGAGATGAACAACGTCTATGGGGTCTTACACCCTAAGAGTGGACCTATCTCTTCCCTGAGCTTTCCTTGGATGCACAAGATAAATTCAAAGAAAAAAGAGGCTAGATGAAGAAGATGAAGTAGAGATCAACACCAAAAAGCCCCAAAATGACTGTGGTACTTCACCACGGTCATGGGAATTATGCTCAAAACGTTACTGGGAATGTGCTCAATTTATACATGATTGACCACGCCATGGTCATCACAACGGTCGTGGTCACTGAAGACCCCACGACTGTGGCCAACACATTCCACCTCGCCCGTGGTCATCACCTCACCCGTGGTGATTTATGCATAAAGATCCCCAAAATCAACATGGAGTTGGTCCATTTTACACGTAAATGATCACAATCATGGCCATCAACACATTCGTGGCACTTGAAGACCACCTCACTCGTGGTGCTCCCCACACTCGTGGTGAGCTTAAGACACAACGACCTCAAAGTTGCCTCGCCCGTGGCCTCCTCCTCCTACACAACCGTGGTACCCCTCATGGTCGTGGTACCCTCTACCCACAACGACTGTGGCACCCCACCATGGTTGTGGCCATCATACATACTTATAATTTCTACTCCACTTCCCACCTTGGCCATTCCACTGCCCACAACCATGCCACGCAACCCCCACCACGAATGTGGCACCTCAACATGGCCGTGGTGACCACCTAAACCTACCCATTGTCACCATTGATTTTCCCACTTTGCCCCTAGTTACCCTAGTGCTTCCCCACCACCTATATATACATAGGTGGAATCCACAACATGAAGGTTAGACTCCCTTAGCCACCATTACTCCTCTCCACCCACTCTTGAGCATTCATTGCACTCCCCTTGCATTTATGCTCTCCATACACCATTTCCACTATAGAAACATAGTTTTCTAGGTTTTATACCATAGTCCCGTTCAAGTCCATGCCATCATCCACCTTGAAGGAAGGAGGTCACCCTACAACAGTTAGGAGGTGAAGGAGAAGGATCTACTTCGAGCTCCATGGAGTCCTATCCCCTTCTTCTCATTTCTTTTATCTTTTCTTTGAGCATGTCTAGCTAAGCCCCTAGTGGTGGGATGTTTGGGGTTAAAATGTGACTTTGATACCATGTTGAGGGAAAATAATTTGTAATGAACATAATTTTATACTATGATTATTTCCTCTTACTGCTATCTCATTTCCCATTATCTTGCACGTAGTTTGTTCTTTTAAACATAAATTGCTAGTTTTGTGACGCTTGATGACACTTATCTTCTAGGAGAAATTGGAATATATGTGTCAATATTAGGAATGGCTCCTAGGTCCAATTAGTGGATCCCTAGATATCCCCTTATGGTCCTACATACATCTCCCTTCTTCTATAAGTGAGTGTGAGATCTAAGTAGCTAGTGTAAATGTGTTTAGTTTAATTGCCGAGAGCTTCCTAAAGGTTAGATTGCAAGTAATATGAGGTGAAATACCCTCATCTCTACTCTAATTCCTACCCTTATAAATCAATTGACCTAATACCACATAACCTAGAAACCTAGACTTGCCAAGTCCTACTAGAATTACACCTAACCCTAGTTCTCCAACTAGTATAGGGTATATTCTAATACCACTTGCCTTGTTGTTTGGTTTGGTAGTCTAGATTGAAATGTGAGATTTGCATGCTATGTTGACCTTCCCCCAACTAATATCAAGTTGCATTCCCAAACGGCCCACCTATCCAATCCATTTCTTAAAACCTAACTTGCCACCTTAGCTTGTTAATGCTAGTTTAGCTTAATCCCTTTATTGCCTATAGTCAATTGCTTACTCTTGTTAATTAGGGTTAATCTAGATTATTACTTTCTCTAGTGTTTAGCTTAGTTCTTAGTTGCTAATTGCCTTGATAGAGTAGTGTAGATCATTTTTCTCTTGTTTAGTTGATTGCTTAATCTAGTCTCTTAGACGTAAATTTCTTAGAGCAATCTAGGGTTTTTGGTAATCTAGCTTTCATATTGCCTTTACTTGCCTGCTTGTTTAGTGTAATAAAACCAAACCCAAATTTAAACCCTCAAAATATAATCTCCATTTTAAGAACATAGCCAACACAAACCTAGATCTAGTGCCCCCTCTATCCTTGTGGATCGACCCCCATTACTTGCCTCTCACCTATACTATAACATGACCCTGTACGCTTGCAGAAGCATATTTTAGTGTTGTGAGTGAAGCTTGTTTGGGGACTTTTAAATTTGAAAGATCACACGTGCGTGGAATATCACACCAACTATTGTGATGCAGTTTCTTGGTGCTTCCAAGAATGTGATCTTATCTCCCTTTAATGTTATTTAAGTTTTTGGCTTGTCATTTATATGTCTAACCTATGAATACAATTTGTTGTGGAATTTAATTTTTATTTTATTTGCCTTCTATTCACTCAGAAATAAGCATTGTCTATTGTTAGTGATTATTTTTGAGGCTTGGACCATGTATTTCTTTGATCCTTGAGGTGTAAAATTGACACCAAATGAGGGACATCCAATAAAATTGGTGATTCATACGTAAGTATAGTTTTTCGGTGCCCAACATATTTGTTAATTTTTGCATCATATGACTATTTAATAATGCAACATATATGTCAATTGAACTTATAGGGGTTTGAAAGCATTCTGTAGAGGCAAAGGGGAAGTAGATAAGAAAAAGAAATCAGTAACTTGGATGAGTGTTGATGCATATAATCTTCTCATTCCAATTGCATAATACATGACCAACTCTACTTAATTACATTTATTAACCTAATTGTAAATCTACGAGACCCAATACAAGACAATGGTCGAGCATGCACCTATTACATGATGTTGTACATGCACCCGATTATCACTCATGTGCAATCGATAAAATGTATAGAGAATGTAAGTTATTAGTCTTGGATCATTATTAATAAAGTAGTCTCATTTGATAACTACAAACAATCAAATCTAATTAGAAGTCTCATTCTCTTTGTAGTTTTTTATAATACTAAACCCTACACATTGGAGTAGATGAATGGCCGACATGAACAGTGGGCAGACTACTTCACCAAAAATGAAGACTTGAATGAAAAGTTTGATGATTGATTGATATTTTTTGGTAGTTCAAACTTTGATGTCAGAATTTTGATTGTTATATATTATTATACATTGTGACTTGATATATGAGATGGCAGATGATGTTGATATGTATTTGTGAGTGTGAATTGAATGTTAAGTGCACATGTGTGTGTGAATTTGAATGTGAAGGCATGGGGAAGCAAATGATGTGTATTTGTGCTTATATGTATGAAATAGAAGTGTGGCTGAGAAATGTCGAGTTGTGACTTCATGGATTTTTGTCCATTGGAAGTGAAAAATGATAGAATGTGGTATGTTTGTGCCTATTTTGTATAATATATCTTTTTCTTGTAGGTTTGTTGTCCTGTTGTTAAGTTGTGATGCTTGTAGAGGCATGTAGTTCTTCAGAACTTTAAGTTCTAAAGAACTACAGGCAACAGACAGGCTAGCAGTTAGACAATTGGTTTGCTGACCTGCTATATAAAAACATAGACATTTCCCTTTGAGTATTTGAAAATAACCGAATGCATATACATTTTACATCATTTATTTACAGTAAACTGACAAAGTATGCCTAAAATTTTCACCACTTCAATCATTGATAAAACCTACATCATGATATTCTGCATCAGTGATTTATCATTACACAACTGATAGGGTAACTTTTGAGGAGTCAACTGTTATTCATGCAACTGATAAGTAAAGTCAAAGCATACCACATATACGTCACCCACTATGTGTTACGTTGTTCGTTCTCTTGTAACAAGTAACCAACGACAAAAAGTATTGTTGTTGGTTTCTTGAACCAACAAAGAAAGGTTGAGTTTTAGCATCATCCACTTGTCGATCGACTTATAACCAATGTTGTATGCCTAAAATAACCGATGCCATATCCCCATTCTGTAGTAGGTCTAGATGACCACTACAAAGTCAAAATCAGCCCCGCATAAGATCTTAGATGACCAACATCCTAAGATCTCTTACATATTCATCAAGTTACATATAAACACTAAATAAAAGATTCTCACAAAAGTCATTGGGGATTTACAACCTCAAAAGATATAAAATGTAACTAAATAGTTTCATAAAACTCATTCATAGAGGATGCAATCATCCCTGGACATATAAGAACTTACCACTAGCTGAGTGTATCAAGCCATAAACATCACTATGATCAAAACAATATTGCATAATGTAATGGCATCATCAACAATCAATAGTTTTATCATGAATAAGCTAATTTTTGTATTTGAGTTTTGTCCAACCATTTTTAAGTTAGTAAACAAAAGTTCAAACACTACTATTTTGAATTTTTGGTCTTCCATACTGAAAGGTTAGTTAAATTTTTCAGCAGAAAAGATGTTCATAAAGTTTGAACTATAGTCTCCATGCATGGATCATCATTTTGTCAATAGAAACATCACTTCTAAAGGCTATCATTTAGCATTTTAGGAGTTCTAAAGCAAGACCAACAACATTCATGTAGAAAGTAGGCAAGAGATACATTCCAAGTTATATAACTCGCCTCTTAGAGAGAAGAAATCCAAAATCCAAGGTGGAAACTCTAGAAATCAACACTCACACGCCAAGGTCAGCCCACTAGAGCTCCAAGAACGTCTCCTCTTTCCACAAATAGGGTGGAAATAAATCAAAGAAGAAGAAAATATAGTACTCAACCACAAGATTAGGGTTTCTCCCACTGGAGGACAAAGGGTAAATAAAAGCAAGAAAACAAGTAAAAGAGTAAGAATCTTACAAGAAAGAAGCAAGAAACATGATCAACAACCCTTTATCAGTCCAAGGAACCTTGATTCAAGCACATGCATATGTGAAAATCCTAGAGGAGAGAGGGTGTATAAAAGCAAGAAAACAAGTAAAAGAGCAAGAATCTTACACGAAAGAAGCAAGAAACATGATCAACAACCCTTGCTCAGTCTAAGGAACCTTGATTCAAGCACATGCATATGTGAAAAGCCTGACATCATCATCATCGATGAATCTCTATCAACCACTGCTCTCCAAAACATCTTTGTTGGACTTCTCAGGTTGAATTGAAGCTCTACTAAAAGGTTAAAAGGAAAGTGAGAGGGAGGGTATTTATAGGGCTAGAACCCAAAAAACTAGTTGGGTAGGGATCCCGTTGGCCTAGGTCTTGTTGGGCACCGAGACTTCATCGGCCAGAAAATCCATCGACCATTGAAATATCATCGATCACCCTCATGCACATATAAATATATCAACCTCGTCGTCCACTAGGATTCTGGCAATCAACCCATCATAAAATCCATTGGTCAACACGTCATAAAATATGTTGGATACTGCCAAGACATCATGCACTGGAGGTTTGTTGGTCAAAAGCTCGTCGATCACTGAGATCTTCTCAGCTGATGAATTTCCCAACTAGCCAACAACATGCCCATTGGTCATCAAAGAACCATCATATATCAAAAATTCATCAATCATCGAGAAACAAGAAAGTTACCAGAAAAAGCAAATGGTCACCAAAAACCCATCGATTGCCGAGAAACAACACACCCAGAAACCATCAGTTGATGAATACATAACACTATCATATCACTTAGCTTATGTAACCCCCATCAAAGCATGGTTCAAAAGCATACAAAGGAAAAGTAAAATTATAAAATGTTTACATACATCATGAAGAAACTCAAGCAAGTGTCACAACTGTGTTCACACCACTAGAAAAGGGAAATTTTACTTAAATATCCACAATTTACATAAGTAGGTATAACTTGAGCAAACAAGGTTTGTTTTGATTTAAATTGTAATCTTAGTTTCTTCATATAGGGTGACATCAAAAATCAAATTTAACTTTAAATATTAAGTATTAAATTGATCCAATTAAGCTAAGCAAATCATGTTCATAGGTTAAGTAGGGTTAGGGGTCTTACAACCATAAACCCCTAACAAGAATTTTGGCCCCTAAATCCTAATAAACAAGGATGTACTTTCTACACATCTCATCCTCGAACTCCCACGTGGCTTCCTCTACACCATGATGATGCCACAACACATTCACTAAAGCTATATACTTCTTCCTAAGATTCTACACACGTCAGTCTAAGATCAACATTAGACCCTCAACATAGGTAACATCTTCCTCCAAATCCACCTCCACTGGTCGTAATATCTTCTTTCTATCTAGTTGACACTTCCTCAACATCAAAACATGGAACACATCATGTAACTTGTGCATATTGGGTGGTAACTTCAACCTGTTTACCACTTTCCCACCTCATGCTATGATAAGGTATGGTCCCATAAACCTAGGAGCCAACTTACCCTTCTTTCTTGACCTCAACACAACTTTCTAAGGGGAAACATTAAGATACAGGTGGTCTCCAACTTTGAAATCCAATGATCTATGAAAGTTGTCAGCATAAGACTTCTATCTATCCTGTGATGCTTTCAACTATTCTCAGATCACCTTGATATTCTCTATAGTTTGTTGTACTAGCTCAAGACCCAACAACTGGTACTCACCTACTTCATACCAACAAAGAGGCAACTTGCATCGCCGACCATACAAAGCCTCATACACTACCATGTCTATGCTCCTTTAATAATTGTTTTTGTAGGCAAGCTCAATCAGACTCAGATGAACATCTTAGTTGCCAAGAAATTGAAGCACACAAACTCTCAACGGATCCTCTAGCATCTCTATGTTCCTATCTGACTAGCCATCTGTCTGTGGGCGAAAGGCCATACTAAACCTCAAATGCATCTCCAATTCTATCTATAGATGCTCTCAAAACTTGCTCATAAACTGAGGACCTCTATCTGACTATTGTAACTAGTATACAATGCAAACGAACAATCTCATCAATGTAGATTTCTGCCAAATTATCTGTAGTGTAGGTAGTCTTAACCGACAAAAAGTGAGTTGACTTTGTTAACCGATCAACAATCACCCAAATGGAACCATGATACTTGTCTATTCTTAGAAGATCAACCACAAAGTCCATGGTTATATGATCCCATTTCCACTATGGAATTAGCAACGGTTGCAATGTTACGGTAGGCTTCTAATGTTCTACCTTGACCTACTAACATACCATACACTTGGCCACAAACTCCACCACATCACATTTTAGACCTAGCCACCAGTCTAAATCCTTAACATTATGATATGGCTTTGTACTGCTAGGGTACATTGTGTACATTGAGGAATGAGCTTCCTCAAGTACCATCTCCCTCAGACCACCAACATCATGAACCATTGTTGTATTGAGGAAGCATACTATCCCATCATCTGCCTCATGAGATCCATCATGCTTGCCACTAGCAAACTCTGATATAATGTTCTATATCATGATATCATCCTTATACACATATTTAATCTACTATATCAACGTCGGGCTTCACTTGTAGTTGTTCCAACAAACCTACCAAGAAAGATACTTCCAACTAAACATTCATCTACCGAGGCGACACTAGGATGTCCCTCTTGTGACATGTGATAGAGTGCAACTGTGCTTTATCAATAAACAAAGATGAGGATATGCCTCAAAGAATCAAGCACTACATTTTCCCTTAGAGGATGATAGTCTATCGTTCAGTCATAGTCCTTGATCATCTCCATCCATCTCCTCTGCCTCATATTCAACTCCTACCTCAATAAGATATACTGGAGGTCCTTGTGATCCGTGAAAATTTGACACTTCTCCCTGTAAAGGTATTACCTCCAAATCTTCAAAGTAAGAATCATGACCGCTAACTCCAGGTCATGAGTTGGGTAGTTATCATTATGCTTGTTAAGATGTTGAGAAGTAAAAGAAATCACATTTCTTGTCCTGCAAAGACAGACATCTCAACCCATTCTTCAAAGCATCACATAAAACAATGTAACCTTTCACAAGCTCTGGAAAGGCCAATATTAGAGCACTCGTCAATTTCTCCTTCAGCACCCGGAAACAATGTTGGACACTTGTCATCCCAAACAAAAGAAACACCCCTCCTAGTTATCCCAGTTAATAGTAGAGCCGGAGCACTGAAGTTCTTGATGAACATCCTATAGTAACCAACTAAACATAGGGAACTTTGAACCTCAGTTGGTGTCTTGGGCTACTCCCACCCCAAAATTGATTCCACATTCTTAGGATCTACACAAACACCTCTGTAGAGATGACATGTCCCAGAAAAGAGACCTCGGTCAACTAAAACTCACACTTACTGAATCTTGGCATAAAGCGTATGTTGTATCAACAACTCTAACACTCCACGAAGATGATGATCATGATGTTGACTATCCCTATAGTATATTAAGATGTCATCTATGAACACCACTACAAACTGATCAAGATACAGTCTGAACACTCTGTTCATCAGGTCCATAAATGTTGTCAGCACATTGGTTATCTCAAACGGCGTAACCACAAACTCATAATAGCCATACCTAGTCCTAAAAACAGTATTAGGAATTTCATATGTCCTCAACTGGTGATCTCTTGACCTCAGCTTTATCTTGGAAAACACTTTAGCACTTCTCAGCTAGTCAAACAAATCATCTATTCTCGATAATAGGTACTTGTTCTTCATTGTACCTTGTCCAACTACCAGTAGTCTATGAAAATCCTCATGCAACCATTTTTCTTATTCACAAACAACACAAGAGCACCCATGGGTGAAGTGCTCCATCGTATGAATCCCTTCTCCAACAAATCCTACAATTGCTTCTTAAACTCCTTCATCTCAACTAGAGCCATCCTATGGGGTGTTTGTGTTATGGGTTGCATGCCAAGAATTAAGATTGATTTCAAAATCAATATCCCTAGAGGATGGAGCACATGGAAACTCATATGGGAAAACATCTTCAAAATACCTCACTACAGACACATCCTGGACACTAGAACTCCTCACCTTGGTATCCACCATGTGTGCCAAAAAAGTTTCACATCCTTGTCTCATAATCTTCTCTTCTATCACAACTTCCATCAGATGTGTAGGAAGAATCTTCCTATCTCATTATAAAGTACAACATGCATCACCATCATAGAACATCACAACTTTGAAACTACAGTCCAAAGTAACCTTATACTTCTCCAAGGAATCCATCCCTAGGATCGCATTGAATCCATGTATATCAAGTGGCATGAGATCCACTTGAATGTTTCATCTCGAGAAAGAAAGAATGCAAGATGGAATACATGTCGCAACAAAGTAGAACCAACCAAAGGAGTTTCTAACAAGAGGCTATCGTCTCTACTACATATAGATAGGTTACTACTATTTATCACCTCTCTAGTGATAAATGAGTGTGTCACACCTAGGTCAACCAAAACAAATACAAAAGAAGAAGCTGATAAGTCAAAAAGAAAAAGTTCCATCTGACATGTTACGATGCGTGGGTTGACCACTCCTTCTGGTTAATGCATAGCATAAAATCTAACTGTTACATGTTGTTTCCTCTTCCTCTACTAGCTGATCCTAAAGACCCCGTCTGTGATGTCCATCCATGACCTCTACTATCACCACCACTACTAAATTGCTACTATTGTCAGCTTTGTTGGCTCTGCCTCAACTACTATGTAACCTCCTAGTTCTTCATAAGGCAAGACCATCTCACATGCTCGACCTGACCACACTTGTAGCACGTCCTTGAACCAAACAACATCCTAGATGACCCTATCATAGACATCGACCCAAAATTGTTCACCCCAATTATTGGAAAGCTACGTCCTCTCCCCTTGCTAGGGGACCTCTGCAACTGCACCTATGTCCTTGGTTCAAAAAACATCGACCTCGTTTGAGACTGCTCGTACTACAATGAGGAAAACCTTGGCTTCTTGAAATTGCCAGATGGAAATTTTTGGAACTCCACATACCTCTTTCTGGCATTGGCTTCACACTGCTCCACATTTGACCTTTCGATCCTCCTTTCTGACTCCATCAAGGTGGAAACCTTCTCCCATGATCTCTAAAGCGGATGTTGTCCTTTCTAAGTCAGCATTCTAGCCCTTTTCAAACCTTCTGATCTCTCCTTCTTTTTGGTCTCCATGTGTGGATAGAACCTTAACATCTCCATGAATATCGCCTCATAGTCATTGATAGACATGATCCCTGGCGTAACTTTTCAATTTGAGCCATCTTCTCCTCCCGATATGTCTTCGAAAAGTAATAGATAACAAACTCCATTGAGAACTTATCCTTAACGATCGCCTCTCTTGGTCTCTTCTCCTCCTCTATGGCCCACCAATGGCCAACACTACCCTTCATAAGGTAGATCGCATGCTTCACCTAGTCCTTCTCAGAGATGTTCAGAATCATGAACGCCTTGTCCAACTTTGTCAACCACATATCTTCATCGGATGGGTTTGTTGTTCCCTCGTACTTGATGACTCCCACATGCTTCAACCTCTCAAAGGTCTTCCCTAGACCCTATGATTTAGCATTTAGGATAGAGGCCCTCAGTTGAGGTGCATGCACCCTGACTACTATATGCTTAATCGTTGCCATCAGCTGACCAAAAGCAGACCAAAAATCTAGGTCAACTATGGTCGAAGGGTCAATTGGAGGCGGAACATGATGTTTTGGCCCTGTCTGAGGTACTTTTCCATGCAGCACTTGCCTCCTACCACCACCTCTAGGTTCCACGAAACTACTCTCTACATGCTCTTCACGTTCTCCAGACATTTATCTACATAACCATAAAACATGGTCATTGGATCACGTAAGAACCAAACACAATGACCCAAGTCCTATGTCCCTATAGATTCAAAAAACCTAAGGCTCTGATACCACCAAATGTGGCAACCCTCCATGCTAGAAGAGATTAATCAAAATCAAAATGTCGATTTATCACTAATTAAGAACATTTCCAAAAAGGCATGTAATTAAAACAAAAAAAACTTATTATCCATGCAAGAAAACATTTATACAAAGGTCAACATCTTATATATATATATATATATATATATATATATATATATATATATATATATATATATATATATATATATATTAGTAAAGTCACGTGCGGGTGCACGTGAGCATAATATACATCCTATAAAATTTGAAATATACTTGATTGATGTCATTTAATTTTGGGTACTTGAATTTTTTGTATATGTTAATATCTTAATCTATGGGTTTATATATAAAAAAAAATGAACATACCAATTGTTACGATGATATTGGGAAGTAACTAATTTTTTTTGGATAAGGTAAAATATTACTCAATCAAAAGGTATAGGGGTGGCCATAACCCAAAAACCCCATATACAACTGTACAAAGGGGAGTAAGCTCTACAAAAGTCCCCAGTGTTCTAGAGTCATTTGGCTTGGCCCCTTATAGATATGGGGTCTGGCCTTACAAGCGAGTTTCAAGTAGCTCACGCAATCATAAAAAATATTGAGATTACCCCTCTCCTTTCCAGTGTGTATCCTATTATTCCTCTCCTTTCAAACAAGGAACATCATAGTAGTAATACACAAGCCACCAAAACACCTATGGGGGTGACTATGGGCCGAATTTTTCAGAATCTAGGGAATAGTTTCATCCAAATTGTCCGGTGGACCGCCCCCCATCCCAACTTGAGAGAAATTCTGCACCAAATGTATTTAGTAAAGGGGCAACCCCACATAAGATGTGAGTGTGATTCCTGTATTGTTGCACAACAGACACTTGACATTAGTAACCAACCCCCAATCATGCATTCTGTCCAGAGTAGTCCATCTTCTAAGAATGCCCATGCAGAGGCAGCAACTCCACTTGGGGTGTGGTGCTTGTTCCATAGGATTTGGTACCAGGGGACCAGAGGATCGACCAAAGGGGGCACCTAAGGTCTGTCCACGACTCTGGCACCCCTATCACCCATGAGTACATAAAGATGTTTCACAAACCTCCATTGCCTCATCATGGCCTTCCAAGCACGAGAGCTCTCAGTTGTATGATCGTCTAGAGATAAGCTATATCTCTTTCTCATCCATTCAGACCACATATAGGTTGGTTGGGTCACGAATCGATCGATCCTTTTCAACGTAGCCTGGTGGGCAATGTCATGCAGATTAGGCAGATTAAGGCTCCCAAACTATGAGGTTTTTCCACCGTGGACCAGGCCACAACATGTCCTTTGACACCCCAAAAGAAGCTGCTATAGATCACCTTGCATTTATCCAAGATGAAAGGGGGCAGTTCCTCTTGCCTACACCAGAAGGAGCACTTCACATCCAGGATGGTTCTAATCAGAATAGCTCTGCCGATAAGGGACAGAGATAGGCCGGACCACTTGTCAACCATTCCCCTGAGGCTATCAATAATTGATGCATAAATCCGACTGGAACCTCTCCCGCCTGAGATGGGAATCCCAAAATACTTTGTGGGGAAGACCCCTTCCTCCATAATCACCGCCTCTTTCAGCCTACCTCTTCTAGCATCACAAGATCTAGACTAGAAGACCCTAGATTTAATGTCATTGATATAGAGTCCAGTGAGATTCCCAAACCTCCCAAGGATCCTCCACATCTTATTCATATGCCTATCATGGCCTACGATAAAAAGAAGAACATCCTCGGTGAAGACGAGGTGTGAAGGGACCGGGACACCCACTACTTTGAAGGTTCATAACTGGTTTCCCACATGTGTCTCCTCAATCATCGACGTCAACACCTCCATCACGATGGTGAAGAGAAGGGGAGAGAGGGGTTCCCCCTGTCTCAGCCCATTGGAGGCAATAAAGAGTCCCTTCGACACCCCATTAACCAGGATAGAAAAAGAGGTGGTTTGTATGCACTGTTTCATCAGCTTGACCCATCGCAGGGAAAACCCTATAGAGTCCATGATTCTCCACAAAGCTTCCCAATTCACGTGGTCACAGGCCTTTGATATATCTATCTTTATGCATGCTTTTTTGGTGTGATTCTTCTTGTTGAAGTCCAGAAGAAACTCTCCCGCTAGAAGGGCACTATCAGAGATCGATCTACCTTGAATGAAGGCTGACTGGATCTGGGATATGATTTGAGGTAGTATTCTCTTGAGCCTCCTAGCAAGGAATTTAGCAAAAATCTTATACAAAACTGAACAGCAAGCGATCAGTCTGTAGTCAGTAAGGGAAGCTAGGATTTTCTTCTTCGAAATAAGCCTTAAGAAGGCATGATTCACCTTCCTCACCATAGAACCACCCACCATAAACCATTGAACCGCCATGCAAATATCATCCTTCATGATGGGCCAGAAAGCATGAAAGAACTTGCCGTTGAAACCATCCGGTCCAGGCGCTTTTGATGCACCAATGGAAAACACCGCTTCCTTTATCTCCTTCTCATCAGCAGGTCCACACATGATTCAGTTCATATCATCAATAACCCTTTGGTTTATATAATAGCCCATAGAAGACACCCCATTCTGGTTATAGAGATCTTTGTAGAAGTTGACTGCCTCTCTAGTAACCTCCTCTACCCCCTGGTCATAGACCCATCCTATTTCAGTAAAGCATGGATGCAGTCCTTCATGTTATTATTTTTAACCTCTCTATGATAGATCTTTGTGTTGTGGTCCCCATCTTTAATCCATCCCATTCTACTCTGCTACCAGTACTTGACTTCCTCAACCTTCTCCAGCTGAAGAACTCTTTTTTCTGCCTTTGCTTCCCTTTCCATAAGGTCTGGATTGAGGGGATCCATCCTTAAGGCTTCTGCTGCCCCTTCATACACTGACGTAGCCTTCTTTAGCAAATTAGGAATGTCACAGAGATCACTAGATTATGCCTTGAGGGCCACCTTTATCTTCTTCAACTTCTCAGCGATTCTAAAAATCGGCTTGCCAATCACCTCCTGCTCCCACACAGTCTTCACGATGTCCTCGCATCCTGGCCAATCAAGAAAAAAATTAAGGAACCGAAAAGGTCTGTTTGCTGGCCTCAAATTAGTAAGCTTGACAGTCAACTAGGCATGGTCACTGTTAGGATGACCACCCAGTCCGACATTCGCTTCTGGAAATTAATTCAGCCAACAACTGTTGGCAAGGCATCTATCCAGATTACTCGTGATTCTGAAACTCATGCTTCTCTTATTATGACAGGTAGATATGCCCCCAGTCATATTAAGTTTCATCAACTCATCCGCATCAACAGATGCATTAAATCTATTCAAGATGGAGTCTGGGATAGGTTTACCACCCACCTTCTCAGATGCTTGTCTAACGTGGTTGAAATCACCAATAACAATCTGCGGTAACTCTTGTTGTGTGGAGCTAATGATCACGTCCTAGATGTATCTCCTACAAGATTCACTATTAAATCCATAGATAGTCATAATGACACAATGGAAGCCACCAGTGTTTATGCAACTAAACACCATGATTTGGTCGGCAGCATAGATGCATTGCACATCCCAGATATCCCTATTCCACCCAACAAGAATCCTCCCCCCTTCCACCTGCTGGAGGTTAGAGACACTCTCCCACCCCGTTGGGAACATACCTTTATTTTTTTGTTCAAAACTTCTCTTAATCCTCATTTCTAGGAAAATCATAAAGCTCGCCTGGACCTTTTAGATGATGTTTCTAAGCCTCCTTTGCCTTTCTGGCCTCGAGGCACCCCTCACATTTCATGTGAGGATGGTCATCTTTAATGGGATGAACCACCTCGCCCAGAGGTGGATAATCTTGAGGATGTCCTTCTACCCCTGCCTGAAGCACCATCTCTCCCTTTAGGATGACCCACCATCACTGGAGATAGTATCAACTCTTTAGTCAGCGTTTCTGCCTCGAAATCCTCCAGAATAAAGAACAATTTGTTGTTAGTAGGGGGAAATGAATTTTCACAGAGCATATGTGCCTCAGCCTCAACAATTGTCACCTCAACGCCATCTACTCCCAACGTCATAACACCCGACTCAATGCTACTATCTGTAGCAAAGTCCAAGGTCTATTCTATACCAGTAACCCGGTCCTTAGGATAAATCCATGCATCCTCTCCTTACAAAGGTTCAGCAGTAGGTCCCTCTCTATTTTCATCAGTACCAACAAAAGGCCGCCTTTCGCTATGGTGCTTCTTCCTCCTCCTACGTGGTCTTCTACTGGTTGATCTCCCACGTTGCACAACTAACTGAGATATGTCATCCGTAGCCTCTTTAGGTCCAGGGCACACACCCAGAAAATGGCCGAACACCTTTTAGGTGTGGCATCTTTCAGGTAAGGCTTCATATTCGACCCAGATCTCCAGCTCCTTCCCATCGAGGAACTCCACCATGACTGTTGGGGGAGGCACCTTATCAGCCTTCAATTCCACACAGACATGAGCAACTCTGTATGATTTCCTTTATCCCAGAAATCAATCACCTTTTGCGTCCCAAGTCCATAACATATGATGGTAATGGCTCTACGCGTCTAGTGTGCTCCAACATCAGGTAAGGTCACCCAGATCGGCATCGATGAAAAAGCCACCCTTTTAACGTCTGACTCTGGTGTCCACCTTCTGGTAATGACCAACTAGTTGTCGATGAACCAAGGTCCTTCCTCCAGTGAGCACCTCATATCAGCCTCTGAAGCAAACCACACCAGGAAAAGTCCTCCTCTGATTGGCAAAACTTGGACCTCTCCTTTGGGCTTCCAGGAGCGGAGGAGCCAACCATAAATCTGGGCGACATGGAACTTCTTACCCATCACTTGGATGGTGATCGTGCAGCGATGGAAGTCATTTATAGCCTCCATAACTGGCTCCGAGAGCTTCATCCACGACTGGGTGTGCCATCTAAAAAACCAGGGCACTTGGGGTCCTCTGGCAAGTCCACCAGTCTGCAGTAGTGGTAGACCTCCATAGGTTTCTATAGGGTTTCCGCCCACGAGCATCCAACTGTGACATCCGTCAATGGATCAGCCCAAAGGGGTGGCGGGGTAGGAGCCCCCTTCTACCCGAGAACCCCTTGGGGTGGAACGGTGGGATGGGGGGATGGGGACGGGAAGACGATCTGTTGGTGGTGGTGGTGATGTTGTTGGCATTGGCATTGGTGTTGGTGTTGGTTGAGGTCTGTCTAGATCCCCCGATAGCCACCACCGGGGCGACCTCCGTGGACCCTCCATCGGGGGCAAGAGCCGTCATGACCTAACATTGGAAGTAACTAATTTGAAGATAAGGCATGATAACATAAGGTTTGTTTAATTTTCAACAATAAAGTGTGAAGGATGATAATTTTATGAATTTCCTTTACTTATTGAATAATTAAAGAAAAACTTCCAGATGTAGTTTTCAAATTGAGCTATTATTATGCTACTGATGTCATGAAATCATGAAACTTGACATTTTCAAGTCAAACAATATCATGATTTTAGCCAATAATAGTTGACAAAAGCCATGTTTTGGTAAAATTTGTATACTCTTAGAATACAAATTGAGATAACTAACATGCACATTCTTGAACAAAAGCACATTGATCATATTAAGATGATAATGGTATACATAGTCTAAGATATCTGTAGTTGGGTTAATTTTCAAGGTAGTACCAATATGACCAACAATGTAAGAATATTAACATCACAAATAAACTACTCACACTCGAGCTCGGTGACCCCTGTCCAAAATGCAAAATCATTATGAACATATTTAAATTAGCTACAACACTATGAACACGTGAAATACAATTTTTGATCTAATTTATTTTTCTCTTCAAAATATGTATTATAATATATAACATGTTTATCATACCATAGCATTTCTTATTATTCTTTGTGCATAAAATAAGTGATAAATAATTATTTCCAGGGTATTTTGGAAATTTCAAAATTTGTTTTAGGTAATTGAATTATCAATCACAAAAACATATATTGTGTGAAGTAGGGACTTTTCCTCAGTTCATTAAGAAAACAAGAACTACTTTGTCAAAAGGAGACAATATTTTGAAATTCAAGACTTGATGCATAAAGTTACATTTGTCATAATTGTCCATCTTTGCATGTCTTTTTCCTCTATATATGTATAAATGTTTTAATTTGTTCCATATATTTAAACTAAAAAAAAATTAAATGATAAAATTACATGTAGAAAAACAAAAGATACATCAAGTAAATGCATTAACTACTATATGTAATGCAATTTATATTTTAGATAGTAAATTTAACATTAGATATTGCTACACACATATTTACTGGATGAATGATGTTGGATAATTTTCTATTTTAGTTTAAGTAAAATTATTTATTAAGAATGTATATATTAAATATAAAGTTGACTGAATATTAATCTTTCAAATAACCAACTGAATATAAATAAATATTTTTTATTATTATTTTCTAAGTAATAGTTAATTATGGATATATGTTAAGGCTGAGATATCATCATAAACAATGTAAGATGTTTAAATGTGTTATTACGTCAAATATTTATATTATAGTTTATCCATAAATAGAATATATTTATATGTGTGTGTCTATATATATACATGTGTGTATGTATTTACATATGTATACATAAATCTCTCTCTCTCTCTCTCTGTCTCTCTCTCTCTCTCTCTCTCTATATATATATATATATATATATATATATATATATATATATATATATATATATATATATATATATATATATATCCATAAGATAGTTTCAAGTGCAATAGTGCTAGACCACACATTTTACAATTTCAGGATTAACACTTCTCATGAGTAGTACATAGTTTTTTTTTCTACTGTGTAATCATTTTAGTGTATGCAATAGAAGGTGCACTAGAAGTAAATAAAATTTTAATATTGAGTGAAATTAGTATTTGGCATGTATTATTACCCGAGAAACGATTAATATAAGTAATTAAAAGGTTCAAATAAAAACATATAGTTATTTGTTTTCTTGTATACCAGACATTCTGCAACTTTCTATTATGAATGAGGTAATATGCATACTGACATAAAAAATATAAAACACTAAATTAATCACTTTTCCCCTTGAATAATGGTCCTTTCCTTTCCCTTTTTCCCGTTCTTTCTTGTTAATGTATTAGTTAATTTGAGTAAGTATGTTCCAACATAAGTGAGATTTTATAGTTTTGTATGTAATGGAAATCATCTATTTGTCCTCAATACTTCCTTATCTATGACAATAATAGCTTGTTGTTTCCAAAGTTTGTGTCCATGAAACTTTTACATCACAAGAAAATGGCCAATTATGTATTCCATACTCAAAGTTTAATTTTTATAGTTGCTAACATAAAAATCTAATATTTTAAGAAATTAAGAGAATATATATGTCCCATTTGTCACCAAAATATTACATATTCTTTTGTTTCACCAAATAAAATTCCCATGTTGTTAAAGTATCATTAGCTACATTGTACCACAAGGAATGTATACAAATGATGAACAAATATATGATAAGTGGTGATCTTCTTTACATGACTTTGGACAACCTTATGAGAAACCATTTTGTAGTGGTTACAGTCAAATACATATTTTCCTAATCAAATATACCTTTTTTCCATGACTTTTTTGTCAATATAGTTTTTGGTTGTTGGAAATATATTCCATTCATTCTATAAAATAAATATTGTTAATTAACATTTTGTGATTAAAAAATACATCAATGTTGTAATGTTTGTATCTTATAGTATGAATAGATGTATCATAGCTCATAATTATCCGTAATAAATATATTTTATTTCATATATGGTCTTCAAGATCCATTGAAGTTCTAATGTTTATAACTAAACAATATAAATGAATAGGGAAAGAAACCATGTTATGCTAATACTTTTCTCTAAGTATAGTAAAACAATTTACAAAGCGAAATGTATATTATCCTTATAAAACCATAGAAAGAAAATATTGGAACATAATTTAAAAAATTGGCTAAACTTTTTGATTGAGAACATTTGTAAGAAATGTTTTTATAACATACCAAGCAACAAGCCCTTGTTAAGAAAGAAATTACTTTCTGTTAATGACTTGCAAAAACTACAATTAAACATCTCTCATATTTATAAATCAATCATAAAGCAATTTATTATTTATTTTGAATTAATTACTGCACACACATTATGTTTAAAGTTATAATATTTTGTAGAAAAGTGATGTTGATGATGAGATCTATCAAACTCTACTATTGTAAATAATTGTCTCCCTGTGTTTTCTACTTGCCACTTCAGCGATGAGATAAAACACAACCAAAGATATCACCATGTTGTCAAATCATCGCAAATTCAGAAGTATACTAATGCAAGCTAGGAGACCAAACATATAGAGTTGTTACAAATATTCAACGCCATATTCCATAATAAGTTAAACAAATATGT
Source organism: Alisma plantago-aquatica (assembly GCA_963693085.1). Lineage (NCBI taxonomy): Eukaryota > Viridiplantae > Streptophyta > Magnoliopsida > Alismatales > Alismataceae > Alisma > Alisma plantago-aquatica. The sequence continues at coordinate 92,835,759 of OY856414.1, read as the reverse complement.
AGACTGAAAATGTGATATTTTTGTAGAAATGTTAAACATATGCCAACAACCCGGCCAACGTAGCCCGGGCGGTCAAGCCAGCGCGCCCCTCATGAAGGGTCGCTGGTTCGATTCCCTGCTCGGGTCAGCTGTATTTACCAACCTCTTGAGTCATCCGGGCTCTGATACCTGTTTGGAGAGGGGGTGAGCTTCGGCCCATGCAGATCTAAACATATGCCAATTTATGATCAAACAAACACCTAGTAGGTTTTAAACCTTCTAGGTTATAATTCACGTACAAAATCTTGAGTTCAAAATACAACTGTCTTGGTAGTGCCACAACTGTCAACTCCTTCAAAACGTTGGCAAATGAGCAAATAAAAAAAGTTCTCAGCCTGTGTGGTAATGTCCTATGCTTGAGAAATGATATATGTAATGCAATTTTTATTTTTGTGCTTTTATGGTACATAATTATATCCCTTCAATGAAAACTATAGCATCAAAAAATCAATACTCGAGTTAATACTTCATGCAAATACTTTGAACTTGGTCAACGTTGAAAATCTTCGTATGGATAATAAATAAAAGGAATACAAAACCGGCATATCCATACTACAAAAGGACTTCAATTCTGGTGCCAAAAGACAAAAAAATGGTTGTCCAATAAGCTCTTACCCGAGTTCTACAAGATTCGTGGCAATAATGTCCTCCCATGGTATCTGCTGCATATTTTGTATGCATGTAAAGAAGCCAATAATGCCAATATCGCTGTCGTCAACTCTAGGTCCACAATATTGTCGTATATTAGAATCAGACGTCATTCTTGTTGCTTCTCTAGTTGTGTAGAAGCTTCAAAAAAGGTTGTACGAATGCTCAAATCCTTCGAAGCTGGAAATAATAACTGCAAGACAATGAGACAAGGTCGGGATTGAGATGACAAAAGACTACAACACTTGACTTTTATGTTGTGTTGTCTCATTTCTTATTCAATATTAATCATCATAGATACAACTTCTAAACCACAATGATTGTCTGGTTCATTAACTGCTAGTTCTTGAAAATTTGAATTCTGCTGCTAGGACATAAGAGCGAATGTCATGTATTCCACCAGTCCGCCTATATATGAAATTCTATAAATATCGTGTTAGCAGTTACACCAAAGGAGAACCAAGGCAACAAATTGTGCACAGTTCCTCCCCCAATACTCATCATTTATCATGGCCAACACCACTCTCTCATTGACACAGGTACTCTGCTAACATAGTATATAAATGGGATATGAGGAAATTGCCTTAAGTATATCAATAGACCCAAAATGACATTGCACACTGGTGAACATAAGGTGTGTGATGAACATTTCCAGGTGGATCAAAAATTTATGTCTGATGATCTCTATTGCATTCATCATCCTGCAAAAGAAACATATCAACTAAATCATTGTGTTTCAAACTACCATTATCATTAAGCAAGACGCAACCATGTGCTACATATGATCTACACAAGAACAAACCATGATAATATTCCCAACATACCATTGCCTCCATCCACGCTCATGGCATGTAGAAGTGCATCTAACATGCACGAATGGTCGATTATGAATCCCTTGGAGCCTCCACGGTTTAATCAAGTTTCATGAGGTGTGCTTTCATGGGCCTATTATATGAGAACGTCGATCTTGTTCCATGCATACAGTTGGCATCTTAATGAGACATCCTAGACAAAGAAGAATGAACCTCGCTGCATAAATGATGTGCAAGGTCATTCATAATTGTCGAAGAGAAAAGATTTTAGCCTTCTCCTAACCACTCGGGTCGCCTGAGTACTCCATGTGCGATCTACAGGATGTTGTTGTACGTGAAACCCGACATTGGCTAAAAAGAGCGGATGAATCAAGACTGAAACGGTGGGAAACCAGGTTTCAAAGATTTACCCTTTGGACATATAGGATATGAGACTACCAGTAACTGCGGAATGAAGCAAGCTTTCCAAGCAAAATTTTTCTACTTGAAAACACGGTATATTCATAATTAGAATTATTGTAAATGCAATGCAAATAACAACTATTTCTAAGGCTACGGATTGAATAGAAACCACGTCCAACACGGAAGGTGCTACTAGTGCAGAGGATGCAAGTGAGTAGATTTCTATCATCACAGGGGCGTGTAGTCATAGTAATTGGATGGCCGATTTTGCGATGACGACGTATTATATGCCTCTTGATTCCATGAATAGAGACCGACTATAGAGAGAATATATCAGGCTGATTTTGCGACAATGACATATCTTTTGCCTCCCGATTTCATGAATAGAGATTGAATAAAGAATACATAAGGTTGTTACTGACAGCAAGGAGATGTCATCTCTCATGTTCATCCTTACGCCAGCGCACGTAAGATCTCACAGATTCAGAATTTGTTGTTATTGTGAGGAATTACAAGTACGTCGGTGCATAACAACAATTTGGTTTATATTAGTATTGCAATTAACAAGGATATACAAATTATTTTCTCTCTCTCTCTATATATATATATATATTATATGAGTCAGGCTAGTGTACACTCGAGTGTACCGGGGGCTAGGGTTGTAAATGGACATGGGTATACCCGCATACCCTCAAACCCATACCCACTAAACCCGTCATGGGTATAAATTTGTATAACCATGTAACCACTTACCCTTATACCCACATACCCACCTCTTACAGGGTAAGGTTATGGTTATGTATATACCCATACCCTGTATACCCATATACCCATTTACTTATATTTTTACATAAATAATTTACATTAAGATGTAATGGCACATATTGTAGGACTCACATATAGTAAGTATATATACCTTAAAATAGTAAACATTTATATTAAAATGTAGTGTTCTATATTGTAGCGTTCAAATCTAGTAATATAAGTACCTTGCAGTAGGATAATGAAAAAAATCATTGACACGACTTTATAGCCACACAAGTACATTTCAATTAATTAAGAAGGCCATAAAGTCATTCTTTCATTCCGTTCGTCTCTTCTCTCTGCCTTGAATGATATTTCTCCATAACCTATAAATTTAAGTGTGGTAGTTTGTTGTATCTCAAAGTTTGTAGTGTATTATTATAATAAGTTAAACATAACCGTATACCCAATTACTCATCCATATACCCAACGATTATACAGATATGGGTAGTTGCGGGTACAGCTTTCGACAAAGCGGATATATAACAGTAACCATATCCGCTTAACTAAACGGTTACGGTTATGGATATGACCATACCCGCACCATACCCTACCCATTTACAGCCCTACCGGGGGCACCGTACACCTTAGACATTTTTAAAGATACAACAACTTTTTGAAAAATCTAAATTGTTGATCTTCTTAAATATCTTAAGAACATACTATATAATAAATTTTAGCTCATTTGGACACTTAAGGCCGTGCATCTAAAGGATGCAAAAATCAGACATTTCAAATTAGTTTTGTGTGTTAATTTCGTTACCCTTGGATGAGTGACTTACACTCATCCAAATGAGTTCAAATTTTGTATGTGGCCTATTATTATTGTAACCATTAAGATAAATGGATTAGATTTTAGATAAACATGATCTAGATAGGAAAATACCATTGGGGGGTACAACGTAATCTGTACACTCGAGTGCATTCTAACCTGACTCCCTCTATCTCTCTCTCTCTCCATCTCTCTCTCTCTCTCTCTCTCTCTCTATATATATATATATATATATATATATATATATATATATATACCAAATATCTTTACATCTATTCAGTGGCCTCAACTACAACATGTATACAAAAAATAATGTCCACATATTTACAACATGTACATAGAACAAGATACACTGCCAAAAACTCAAGTCGATATACATCATCTATAAAAATCCTTGCTCGGACCTGAGAGTATAGGGGCAATTCTAGGACTCCTTATACAAACCACCAACCTTCTTCCTGTATAGATTTTCAAACCGCTTTTCCTCGTCACTCTACAACTGGTCGCACTGCCGATCACCTAAAAAGATGTGATGACCCACGAGGTGAGACCAACCACTAAGAGATATATATAACTCAAATAGAACATCTATTGATTGCCAAGGTTATGTATCTTAAACAGTTTACCCATAGAATATTATTGAGAAAATAATTCAAACAAGAGATTAGGCATAACTAGAGTCATAAGTAAATTTGATTTCTCTTAGTGCATTATAAGCCATCTATAGATCTAAAGATACATAGCATGTATTATCACCAAATATGATTAGTCAAGTAATTCTAACAATTATGCTACATGGCATAATTGCATATTTTATAAAGCCCTGGGTAGGTTGAGGTGTACCACTCAAACTACTAGTTGACTACTATAAAGTCAAAATCAGCCTGTATAAGATCTAGGATGTCAGAATCCTAAGATCTCTTCTCCTTAATCAGTACGAGTAACAATTGTAGTGGCACATCGACCAACTACTAAAACAACCTAGTTTTCCTTGGGTATACAGGCCACAACACTAGAAACCATGGTATACAACCCTCAAATCCAAGTTAGGATCGCTGTCATTTTCAACACATATCAACTCCAAGACACAACCTCGACCACTCTCTAAAACCTTAGGAACTGGATGGAAGAGATATAACCTCTCTACATCCACATATACTCAATATTATTTGACTCTGATCTCCTTTCATATTACTCATTTCACTATCCAACAAGTCTTGACATTGGAATAGTTCTGTAGACTCAGGGCACTACTAGATTAGGGTTACACTTGATTACTTAAGTCAATTAGTTACATTTTTCTTGCATCAATTAAATTAAGTATAAGTTCTAAAAAAAGATTCTTACAAAAGTCATTAGGATTTACAACCTCAAGAGATATAATGTGTCGAAGCATTCAAAACATACGTCATTAATTAAGCGGAAGCATTCATTCACAGCGGATTACTGAAAATCACTAAAAATTTAAACCTTTTGCAAAGAGATCCACACACATGAAAACTCTTTTATTAAGAACCAATGTATTTCATTTACATCCTGGTTCATGAGTACATATTCTGTACCATTCCTTCTTCAGGATTACAAGCATCATCTGCTCTGTTAACAACTAAACACAAACAACATAAGAACCTCAAGACATCATGCCAAAAATCTCAGATTGATTTATTAAAAACACTAGTTACTAACTCCGAGGACCTGAGAGTACAGAGACGACACATATGACTTCTATCTACAAGACACGACATATAGTACACTCAACCGGAGCTGTCATAGTTGTCACTCCTGCTGCATATGTTCTTCCTCTACAAGATATTCTCAGTCTCCTCCGTGCTTGTCCACCTAAAAATGTTAGATCCCACGGGGGTGAGACAATTGTAATTGCCCCAGCGAGAGATATAACTCTCTACCAAAAACATTATTATTACAGTTAAATGATATAAAACTAGGCAGAGGATAAGCAGTTTAAAGCATTCTCATCTTTTAAAGCATTGCAACTATTTATGATAGAACAATAGATCATCTTTTCTCTTAATAAGGAATAGGAAGAACATGTATATTATTTATCCATCATATTATACCATCATGTCAAACTTCTCTTGTGACACTCATTATCTTGATATGTCACCCATGAGGCCTTCTTGTTTCAATTTGTTGGCCTTAGCCAATCTGCTAAACAGATATGGGATTATATCTACCATGTACCCATAAATCATTATACATGCATTGGGTTATTATCAATCCCGTGTTATCATTACATGCATTGATTTATTACCAATCCTGTGTCATCATTACAGACATTAGGTTATTACCAATCCTGTGTCATCATTACAGTCATTGAGCCTCTGCCAGGTATTGGACTCTTCCAAACCTGATTACACCGCCAGGCATTGGACACTACCAATCCTGATTTCACATCCAGGCATTGGACTTTATCCAACCCTGATTACACAGCCATGCATTGGACTTTAACCAACCCTGATTACACAGCCATGCATTTGACTCTAACCAATCTTGATTATAGGCTTCATGCCTCTGCCAGGTATTGGACTTTAACCAAACGTGATTACACCGCCAGGCAGTGGGCTCTAACCACTCCTTATTACATGCTTCATGCCTCTGCCAGGTATTGGACTTTAACCAATCCCAATTACACAGCCAGGCAGTGGACTCTAACCACTCCTGAATACAGGCTTCATGCCTCTTCCAGGTATTGGACTTTAACCAATCCTGATTACATAGATCATGGGATATAAATTCCTTTAACTCATCATTGATCATCACATCCTTCTCTAGGCTCTGAACCCCGAGGTTAGCCTTCATATCTTTTCACATTTTTTAATGAATACAATTGTTCCTTTTATTAAGTTTATTAAAACATTTTCATTTCTTACAATAAACTTTTATAATCATCTTGGTACCTCTCACTATGCCACAATTGTTCTCATGGCTCATAAGGCCCATAAAGCATCTTGTCACCTCTCACTAGGCAACATCTAACCATATGGCTCACAAGGTCATTAAACATCTTGTCACCTCTCGCTAGGCAATAATAACGTATTACCTCATGTAATACAATAGTAACACCACTATTCCCTCAATAGGGTTAGGGCTTACTATTCACATCACATTAGGGTTTCTCGTGTCCCATTACCCAATTTAGGGTTAGGGTTTCCCATCTCACATTAATTAGGATTTCATATTTATCAAATCAACCTTAATATATTGCTCCACACCTCTAGGAGCATCCATTAACATCTCGAGTATTCAATCATGTTTATTACTCTTAACATTTATCATTAAATGATTATCAATACAAGGTATGAGTTCATTTCTCATCCTTATCATGGTATGATTACATCATACTCATTAGTTTGGCTTAACCCCATTCTCAAGGTATATTAGCCTATACTTATCAAAGTATATCAAACTCATTACATTTCATTGCAACAATTTACATAACACACTTCATGTGTTTCTTGTCCAAGTATATTGGATTTGATGTGCATCAAAGTATATCAACCCTAGAATGCTAAAAGTGATATTTATCATATCTTGATGTATCACTTTCCTCATCACTTCTAACTTACTTGAGTTATCAACTTATCTTAGATTAAGGTATTTCCCATCTTAATACTTTCATCCGCTAACCTATCACTTTTACCATGAAGTGCATAGGTCACACACAAGAATGGTCCAACTATCTTCAATGATATGGACTCATTTTGGGTTAAGGCATTGCTTACTATAAGGTTGCCTATGATCAACCATTTGAGATATTTCACCTTTATAAGGCATTACCCACTATTTTATCATTAGGGTTCTCTCATACCATTACCCAGTAATTAGGGTTATGATTTATCATCATATTGCCCAAGATTAGGGCTCCTCATCATACCATTGCATAGGGTTTCACATGGCATCACCCTCAATTAGGGTTTCTGTTACAATCCCAATTTTTGGGTTCAATTAGTGAGAAATGCAATTTCTCATATTAAGGATAATTGAACAAAGAATGGTATAATTTGTTTTGAATACATGGATTTTGTTTACAATAGCCTTGATGTTTGTTTTGTGGGCTTTGTTGGCTATTGGGCCCAATAATAAGAAAAAAAAGAAAAGTCCAAGTAAGGAAAAAAAGATACATGATAGTGGATATTAAGCAAAAATATTCATGAGAAATACTTGGAAAATCTAAAAGTGGCAGTAATGGCCACAATTGAGTACAATTCATTTACATATGTTTTCTAATAAAAGAAATGTGAAAAGAGGAAAAGAAGATGAAAGATTATGAGAAATCCTTGCAAAAATAATATCTTAATAAAGAAATAAGTATGATAATGAAAAGAAAGAAAGAGGAAAAAATTTGTATTGATGATTAAAATGTTCCTTAAGGGGAAGACTTGCATATTAAGAAAAACGTAAGTTGGTCTCCAACCTTGCCCACATTTTGATAAAAAAGAAATAATTAAGACCATTTTTCCAAAGTGGGATTAACTTGATAAAAGAGGGAGAAATAATCTAGATTTTATGTGGCGATGCACTTTCTTTAATGGCTTTTGGAAGTGCCAACCAAATAAAATCGGAACACGTTGGGACGTTGTTGTGTGAATTATATATCATCTTTTCACATGTTTTCACACACAAATTTTATTCATTTTGACAAGATTTAGTCTTTTTTCATATTACTTTTGCCATCATTTCGTTAAAATACTTTGCCATATCTTGCCTTGCCGTTTTACCATGGAAATCACGCATTTCAATGTTTATTTGTGCAGAAATAGTAAAGTGCACGGCGTTCAAACTTGTTGTACGGCATGCAACATTCCAGAAAGATTACTGCTTACCCTGACTCACTGTTGTACGGTGTGCACATTCATGGTGCACGGTGCACAACTTTCCTGTAGAATGCATAAAGAAATGAACGGTGTGCAAAGGCGTTGCACGTCGTTCACATGGAGCACAGAAGTTCAGGAAATGCTTCTGGAAAGTCGTATGGCATGCACATGCTCAGTGCACAGCGTACACTGCACAGTTAACTGCCGTCCTTTTGTTAAATGCACGGCGTGCAAACACTTTGCACACCGTCCAGCCGGCAGTTTCAGAAATTTAAAAATCGAGAATTCGAGCCTAAAACGAGGAGGGAAGTGTTGGGACAGTTACGACTGGTCATTTGAGACTCCTTGCTCGTCCCAGAAGCAGAGGATACGAAGGAGGAGGCGAATTTGAAGAGATCCAAGGATTTTCTTGAGAAAGAAGGCCATTTCTCTTCTTCGCCTTTCTCATTTGCAGCTCCAAGGTGCAGCAAAGCTTCCCCAACTCCGAGGAGTTTCTTTGGCGAGAAGCTAGTACGTTCTGGAGGAGTTTTAGAAGAGGAATTTCGTCCTTCAACCGGAATTCCCTCTTCTCTTGGTTGCATCTTGGTTCTTCTTGTCTTTTCTTCTCTTACTCATGTCTAAAACTTCATTTTCTGCTGAAATTATGCAAGGTGTAGTTATGGACGAGTAGTTTTCTTCTTCTTGGGCATGGGAGAGTAGCTCCCATGCCGTAGCATGTGAGGAACTATGTGATCTCATACTAAATACCTATGTTTCTTGTCTCTATTTATGAAAATACCAGTTTCCTTTTTCTTGCATATGATGTTGGCCGCTTGATGTGCATGTTTTCTGCATTTGTGCTTTATTTGAGAAAATAAGTATGAATGTATGGAGGTATCTTTCATAACAACTCTTTCTAGTCCACGAGAGTAGTTAGAAACGAGTTGAAGGTTTGCTTGTGATCTAAAATGAAATTCAAACATGAGAATGTTGTTTTAAGTTGCGATCGTTGCACGTATATCGGGAGATGAAATGCAACACATCAATCCTTTGAGATAAGAACTTGTGTATGTTTAGATTGCTTAGTTCCCTAAGTGCTATGGTATGAGAATGAAATCCCTAATGTCCAAGATCATTAATCATTTGACTAGAAACCTTTTGTTAATCTCTTCTACTTGTATAAATTTAGCTCTTAAACATTTCCTTGTCTTAGAAATTAAACAACCAACTTCTTTTAAAACCGATCTAGATTGCTGAAAATTAGGACTGTTGCGTTCAGTTGTTTACTAAAGCTCCTTGTGTTCGATCCTGACTATACTACCTCCGTATACTTGCGGAGTTTGGTTGAATCGGGTAAAAGATCATTAACTTGATTGAAACTCGTTGCTTAATTAGCCAACAAGTTTTTGGCGCCGTTGCCGGGGAGCTACGGTAAATTAATTGGAGTAATAAGTGCTGATTAGTATTCGAGAGTAGATCATCATTTTCATTTTCGAAATTTCCACATACCTTTTAGTTGTGTTCTCAAAATTTTCTTGTTATTTTCAGGTTGCATGCGTCGCTCGCAACGAGGTCTCCAAACAACCCCGTTGTTAGACCTTGAAATAGAGCGGAGTCTTTCAAGCTTGAGGAGATCAAGGAGAAAGGAAAATTTACTACTAGAGGGTACTCCATCACCACAATCACCATCTTCATCATCATCCATGCCATCTTTTTCATCCGTTGAAGGAGCTTCACCAAGCACTTCAACCATGGAAGACGATCGTCCATTGAAGGATTTTGCTATGCCGGTTGCCACCAACATATGTGGAGCCATTGACTTGCCAACCGTAGAAGCGAACAATTTCTCTATTGCTCCTTCTATGATGCAGATGATTCAACAGAACCGTTTTGGAGGTACCGCCAATGAGGACCCAGGTCTTCATATTGCAGAATTTCTGGAGTACTTAAACACTTTCAAAATTAACGGTGTATCTGTTGATGTGATAAGACTTATGCTATTTCCTTTTACTCTAAGAGATAAAGCCAAAGCTTGGCTTTTGTCTTTACCAAAGAAGTCTATTAAAACCTGGGATCAGCTTCTTAATGTCTTTCTTGCAAAGTATTTTCCACCTAGCAAAACTGCTCACTTGAGGAACCAACTTACAAACTTTTCTCAAAACGATGGTGAGACTCTCTATGACACATGGGAGAGGTTTAAAGACCTTCAACATCTTTGCCCACACCATGGTCTTACAAATTGGTTACTTCTTTAGACCTTCTATAACGGATTGTTCTACAACACCCGGTTGACTCTAGATGCCGCAGCCGGTGGTGCTCTTATGACTAAGTCCTACAGGGAGGCCTATGACCTCATTGAAGAGATATCACTCAACCACTGCCAGTGGGGAGGTGATAGGGGATCTAAATCATCATCGTCTACTGCAAGTTCTTCAACCCCAAAGCAAGGAGGAAAATACACTGTTGATGTCGTTGATCTCATTGCTGCAAAACTAGATGTTCTTACTCAAAAGTTTGAGAAGCTGACTACATTGCCGGTTCAATCTGCTGAAGCCACATGTGAAGCTTGTAGTAATCCAGGGCATACTTCTTCACAATGTTTTGCTCCCAACACTATGGGGGAGATCTTGAACAGGTTAATGCTATTGAGATGCAGAGGAACAAGCAATATAATCCTTATTCAAATCAATATAATCCAGGGTGGAGGGATCACCCCAACTTCTCTTACAAGAATACTAGCAATGCTCAAAATTTTCAGCAAGGGCAACAACAACCACTGCAACAATCACAGTTCAACCGCCAAGGTAATCCGCAGGGTTACAACAACAGAAGTTATCAGCAGCAGCAACAACAACCTCAAAATTCCTCTCTTGAAGCTATGATGGAGAAATTCATAAACACACAAACTTAGCAAAATGAAGAGCTTAGGGGGAATGAGAAGCTATTTAAAGATGCTATTCTTCAACTCTCTGCCAAAGTGGACAGCATATCCACTCACACAAAGATGCTAGAGAACCAAATAGCTCAAAAAGCTCTTTCTCAACAAGGACAACAATCCAGTTCTCTCCCTAGTGTGCCGGAAGTAAATCCAAGACAGCAGGCCAATGCTATCATTCTAAGGAGTGGGGCTGAGATTGAAAGACCTTCTCCATCTAAGGAAAAGGAAATGAAGATACTTGATGAAGAAGAGCCTAGTATTCCTATTTGCAGCAAGGAGAAAGGTAAAATTGAAGAGCCACCATCTTTTAAAGCTACTGCACCTTTCCCTCATAGGCTTGTCAACAATAAGGATGATATCAAGTTCAAGAAATTTATGGACATTCTTAGCAAGCTGCAAGTTAATCTTCCTTTCACTGATGTTATTGCTGAAATGCCTTCCTATGCCAAGTTCTTTAAAGATATCTTGTCTAGAAAGAGAAGGGTTGATCAAGTAGAAACAGTTAAGCTTTCCGAACGTGTGAGTTCTATTATTCAAAACCGCACTCCAACTATTCCGGAAAAGCTGGATGATATGGGACCTTTCACATTGCCGTGCAAGATCAACAATGTCACATTTGATAAAGGTCTAGTGGATTTGAGGGCTAGCATTAGTCTCATTCCAACCACTCTATGGCAGGAATTAGACCTAGGTGATCTAAAGCCAACCAAGATGGTTATAGAGTTAGCCGATCATTCTCTTAATCACCCAAAAGGTGTATTAGAAGATATACTTGTACAAATTGGCAAGTTCTATATACCATGTGATTTTGTAGTTCTTGATATGGTGGAGAATCCCCACAATCTAGTTCTTTTTGGAAGACCTTTCTTGCGGACTGTCGGTTGCCTCATAGACATTAGAGAAGGAAAGCTAACTCTCCGTGTGGGTGAAGAAGAGATAGAGTTCTCTATTTCTGATGACATGAAAGCACCCACACAAGTCAAGGAAATCTGTTTGTTTGACACCGTTGATCCCATAGAAGAGTTTGTTGATGACATGATTGAATTCATGATAAACTATTGTGATGATATTATTGCTGAAAATCACGTTTCTGAAAATTATGAGGCTATTCCTATTTTCAAAGCATAAGCAAATAATGTGGAAGCTCTACATGATGAAGAAAAGGTTGATGAAGGAACAACAAAGAATAAGGTAGAACTAAAGGCCCTTCCACCAGGGCTGAGGTATGCTTTTCTTGATCCAAACTCCTCATCTCCTGTTATCATAAATGATGAATTAACTAATGAACAAGAGAATAAATTGCTTGATGAACTGTGGTTATATAAAGATGTCATTGGATATTCTATTGATGATTTGAAAGGCATTCATCCTAAAATCTGTATGCATAGAATAAACATGGAAGATGCCAAACCAACTGTTGAACCACCTAGGCGTTTAAATCAAAACATGCTTGATGTGGTTAAGAAAGAAATCTTTAAATTAATGGATGCCGGAATCATTTATCCCATTAGCGACAGCCCCTGGGTTAGTGCTATTCATGTAGTACCTAAGAAGGGGGGTGTAACTGTCATAAAAGGATATAATGATGAGTTAATACAAACACGCATGGTCACAGGCTGGCGTATGTGTATTGACTACCGGCGTTTAAATAAGGCAACCCACAAGGACCATTTCCCATTGCCTTTCATTGATTTAATGTTAGAACGCCTTGTAAAGCATTCATATTTTTGTTACTTGGACGGGTATTCTAGATTTTTTCAGATTCCTATCTATCCGCCCGATCAAGAAAAGACCACTTTTACTTGCACCTATGGTACCTATGCTTATCGCCGCATGCCTTTCGGTCTTTGCAACACTCCCTCTACTTTTCAGCGGTGTATGATGGCGATTTTCTCGGATTTCATTGAAAACATAATGGAAATTTTCACGGAGGATTTTAGTGTATTTGGTGATTCATTTAATCAATGCTTGTCAAATTTGTCTTTAGTCTTAGCCAGATGCAAAAAGGTTAACCTAGTGCTAAATTGGGAGAAGTGCCATTTTATGGTACAATCCGGTGTAGTGCTAGGACATGTGGTATCTAATAAGGGTATTGAAGTTGACAGGGCAAAAGTTGAAGCTATTGAGAAAATGTCTACCCCATCTTCAATCAAAGACATCCGAAGTTTCCTTGGACATGCAGGTTTTTATAGAAGATTTATCAAGGACTTCTCAAAAATTGCAAAGCCATTATGTTCACTTCTTGCAAAAGACACAAAATTTGTGTTTGATGATGAATGCCAAAAGGCTTTTTCTACACTCAAGGAGGCTCTCATTTCTGCCCCTATCATTCAACCTCCGGATTGGGACGCTCCATTTGAGTTGATGTGTGATGCAAGTGATTATGCTGTAGGAGCAGTGCTAGGACAGCGGAAAGACAAGAAACTTCATGCTGTCTATTATGCAAGCAAAACCCTTAATGATGCACAAATCAACTATACAACTACGGAGAAGGAGATGCTGGCCATTGTGTATGCTTTTGAAAAATTCCAACAATACTTAGTGGGATCTAAGGTGATAGTGTACAATGATCATGCTGCAATCAAATACTTGCTGAGTAAAAAAGATGCCAAGCCACACCTCATCCGCTGGGTATTGCTTCTATAAGAATATGATCTTGAAATCCGTGATAAAATGGGGATTGAAAACAATGTTGCCGACCACCTTTCTAGACTGTCCTCAAAGGCTGAAGACTCATTACCTATTTATGATCATCTTCCAATTGAACGACTCTATGCGTTGTCATCCGTTCAAAGGCCGTGGTTTTCCGACATAGCTAATTTCCTTGCTACAGGACAGCTTCCACCGGGTTTGACGTTTCAACAAAAGAAGAAGTTCTTTCATGATGTCAAATTTTACTATTGGGATGATCCCTTCTTGTTCAAACATGGGAGTGATGGGTTAATTCGCCGTTGTGTGATTGAAGAGGAAATTCCTACTATTATTTCTGAATGCCATGATTCATCTTATGGAGGCCACTTTGGAGGAGAGAAAACTACAGCAAAAATACTTCAAGCTGGTTTCTATTGGCCTACATTGTTCAAAGACGTGAATCTATTTATCAAGTCTTGTGATAAATGTCAAAGAACTGGAGGCATATCCCGCCGTGATGACATGCCACTCAACTCTATCTTAGAGGTTGAGGTGTTTGATATATGGGGTGTAGACTATATGGGACCATTCCCGTCTTCATGTGGATATCAATATATTCTTGTTGCAGTTGACTATGTGTCCAAATGGGTTGAGGCCATTCCAACCCAAGCACCGGATGCCAAATCCGTAATCAAGCTCTTTCAGAAGATCATTTTCCCCCGGTTTGGAGTCCCACGTGCTATTATTCTGATGGAGGGACACACTTTGCTGAAAGACAATTCAACAATCTTCTCTCCAAATTTGGCGTCACTCATAAAATCTTTATGCCCTACCATCCTCAAACATCCGGGCAAGTGGAGGTTTCCAACAGGCAATTGAAGAACATTCTTGAGAAGATCGTTTCTAGTTCAAGGAAAGATTGGGCATTGAAGATAGATGATGCATTGTGGGCATACCGCACAACCTACAAGACTATCATCGGGGGACAACTCCTTTCAAGCTGATCTATGGAAAGTCTTGCCATCTTCCGCTGGAGCTAGAGCACCGTGCTTTATGGGCTATCAAACTCTTGAACTTTGATATGAAGAAAGCAGGGGAGAAACGTCTTTTACAATTGCAGGAATTAGAAGAACTTCATCTTGATGCTTATGAGAATGCAAAGTTATACAAAGAGAGGACAAAAGCATGGCATGATAATAGAATCAGAAGGAAGGACTTCAAAGAAGGAGACCAAGTGTTATTGTTTAACTCAAGGTTGAAATTGTTTCAAGGAAAGCTAAAGTCAAAATGGTCCGGCCCATTTCTTGTATTGAAGATCTTCCTGTATTGTTACGACCCCACCTCCCGATAACCCCCAATTAAGGGAGACCGAGAGGTCGAAGCCGTACCCATGACTTCCGGATCAAAGGTTCGACAATTAACCAAGAATAATTATCAAATTTAAACATACTAAACTGAAAAGCTGTAAGAAAATAAACTTTGCATACCTTTTTAAATTTTGGATTTCTAACTTCTATCCACATAATGATTTTACGCTAACTAATCCTCCTTGTATTTTTCTTCATGTATTTCACAATGTGATGATTTACTGTTTGTCCTTTTGGCTTGTACCTGAAACGCTGACAAACAAAACGTCGGTCAGCCGAAGCTGGTATGTGGGGGAAACAATAATCTTGCAACTATGATAACCATGTAATCATTCAATTAATCATTAATCAATCAAGATTACGTTTTAAATATAACATCTGCGATCCACGAGTACCCTATCCTCTGTACTATCCCTGCAGTGGACCTGGATCCTACCTTCCTTATGGTAGATCCCCATTAAACCCCTCATGGTCCCACCTATAGGTGAACCAGTTTCTAGGGTTGAGTCACATGGCACTACTCGTAAGTAGCCCACTCCTTAACTCATGGCAGACTAACGAGACGCATGGCACTACACGTAGGTAGCCCAATTGCTAACCCACGATAACCTAGACCTTGCTCTAGGATTACCCCTTTTTAGCCTTTTCAAAGTAACAGAGGTGGACCCGGATCTAGCCAGTTATATATACTCATTTATAGTGATAATCATAGTCACTTTATAGTGGCATGAAATAAATAAACATCCAACAGTTTAGTTGCATTCAATATGATTAAACACCCGGGAATCCATCGGAAAACTATAGCGTTTATTCATAATCTTAACCACATACCTGATTTGATGAGTCATGTAGATTATTCGGCATTTACTTCATGTATATACAATCAAGCCAATCAACAGATCTAAGCAAGTAATTCAATCATCACATAATTCCTGAAAAGAATATGTACTCTATTTATTGCACATTTCATCAAGAATCTACTCTATTGACTTGGATTCTCTTTCTAGGGTTTCTAATCCGCATTAAGGTTTCATTGATATTCATTAGGGTTTCTTATATCGATTTCTCAAACTTCATCCCTTTTAGGTCAACAAACCCTAAAATACTCTTTTCCTTTTATATAAACCCTAATTGCTCAAACTATTCATTTAATAGTCTTTTATACTCATATTGACTTAGGATCATCATATCCCTACTTGTTTATGGATTTGAACAATTAAAACATTTAAAAGTCATATTCACCTAAATTAGGGTTTTCAAACTCATTAATGCATATTCATGCACGAAACCCTAAATTAAGCCAATTATATAAAAAGATTATCTTTTTAGATCTTATTTTCACTTTTATGAACAATAGGCTTAAATTATCCATTGATCAACATTAAAACCATCTATCATCAAATCTAAGAGTTTTTCATTAAAATGATAGCTTTTATGCACTTTTCATATTGCAAGCATATTTAGGCATATAATCTCTAAATTAACCTAATTACGTGCAAAGATCATCATTTTTTTATCTTAAAGTACCTTTTTTCATTTAACAGGTTAATATCAACTCTAATGATTCATTAAACCCTATTACACACTTTAATCATATCAAAGTAGGGTTTCTTTAATCATCATTATGTTAAAGTTGATAAATTACACTACTTTTCAAACTATGATCAGGTTCAGGCTATAAAACTATTTTTAATGGGTTCCTTGCATTTTTCTGATCAAAATACATATATAATTTGTCTTGATCGGAGCTACGGTTCATTAGTTATAAATTTGCAAAAATTACTTACTTTTGGACCAATCGGATGGCGCCACGTCATCCAGCACATGCAACGCGCTGCGCTTGCTTTGGGAATATTTCGAATTGACCAAAAAGCCCCTGGGTTAAGTTACTGTTGCTTCATACCCCAGAGGGGTAGAACGGTCCAAAGTGACCCTTGTCATCTTCATCCTCGCGCAGCCGATCTGCGCAGCCCTAGCCAACCTTGTGCGGCTGTTCCTTCGCACCTGGGCCCTCGACGGCCATCGGGAACAAGTCCCCTCCCTCCGCCATGCCCCCTCGCAGGTGGGGCTACCCTTGGTTCGGCCGCAACAGCCGGGAGCAGGCTCTGCAAGCCGGCGGTGCACCACCTTGCTGCAGCCGTGCTGCAGGTTTGCGGCAGGTGTCCAGGTGGAGCCCGACGCTCCAGGACGCTCACGGGTCACTCATTGGTCATCACGGTTCATCAGGCAACCTTCAAAACGGCTTCACATCTTTCCATTGCTCCAGAGAACTCTCTATCTGTGGTCTAGGGTTAGCATGGAAGGAAGAAGAAGAAGAAGCAAAAGTGGGGGACGGTTGCGTAGGACTTTTTCTCTCAACTTGGCCAAGGGCTCTACCCTTTAAATAGGAGAGTATCCATGCCCCATAGAGTTCATCCATGAGTTAATTATGTACTTTCTTAAAAAGAATGGAATTCCTTCATTAAGAAGCTAACTCTCTCTCTCTCCTTTGATATATTCCATCACTTGGATAATAGGAATTCGAAATTCCTCTTCTCTTATTTACTTTATAGTTGCTTTTTAATGCTTTGGTACGAATTCCTATTTTCCTTTGTAGAAAATACCATCTTTTTGAACAATTTCATATAATTCAATAATAATGCAACACATTATCCTCTTATTTTCCCTTTTTAGTATTTTCTCTTTCTTTCCTCTTTATTGGGACTCCTTGGATCCCAAGACACTCCATTATTTCGAAATTCATTTTATTGGAATACTCATTATCCTTCTTAATACACCTATATGCATTATTTCACATTATCTTGTTTATTTCCCATTTAAAATACCTCCTTTTGAGAATTTCTTTTTATTTGTCTTTTATTTTCCTCATTAGCCTTCCTTTTATTATTAGAAACTTCATGGATATGAAATCTCATCAAGAAATCTCATTTATTCCCCTTTTCATTCATTTTCCACATTATATCATTATTTTCATTTTATTTCTTAATAAAGAAATACTTAGTTAACATTTTCTTTTCTTATTGCTTTCTTTTTGCAACCTTGGACTCCTTGGCACCAAAGGAACCCAAGAGGCACGAAATCCTCTTTGGATTTGCCTTCTAGAGGTTTCCACATATTTCCTTTCTCAAATTTTCAATTATTCCTTAATCAATTGAAATTCCTTTTTATTTGGGCCCAATAGCCAATAAAGCCCACAAAGCAACCAATCAAGGCTATTGTGAAGGGAAACCATTCATTTCAAAACAAATCATATTATTATTTGTTCAATTATCTTTAGTATGAGAAATTACATTTCTCACTAATTGAACCCAAAAATTGGGGTTAAAACATCCTTCCCCTCTTATAGAAATTTTGTCCTCAAAATTCTATCAACAAACAAACAAACAATTCAGGATAAGACTTTTCTATGTCAATTATTGACCCCTATGTGGCTTTACTGTACACATGGTGCATCCAAAGAACCTTTATCATCACATATTCTTTTCTCTGAGTTCTTTAATCATGGCGTCTATAAACTACACAGGTGACTCAGGCCATTTCAGCCTCCCTTGGGGCTCACTAGGTTCATTGCTCAGCACATGGTCGGGGTACCTCACATAGTTCTCTAAATTGGATACATGGCAAACATCTCCCATTACTTTATCCTGAGGGGTAGGGTCAAACCTAACCTTCTCCACCCATCCATCTCTAATGGACCCATGTATCAGGGACTCAGCTCTCTTAGTTATAACTTAGAGGGGTCGGAGTTTCATGTCACATTTTCTCCCACAATAACTTGTATGTCAGTCTACTTTGCATCTGCTCACGACTCTCATCGTCTCTAGGCTCCTTTCAGCCCTCACACGATCAAAGTGACTTCATGTACACGCATTGGGGTCCCTTTTTCTAACCATCATGTGGTACTTTTCTAACCATCATGTGGTCCTTTCACCAACATCACCTTACTGAAGTGGTGACCGACACAACCTCCCTTACAGAGCTTCATATAAATCCCGATACTGGCTACAGTGGTCATTGTCACGTCTTTCATAGGACAAGAACTGTCTCTAGATATCACCCTGAACGAGCACACATGCCCTGTCTCTAGATATCACCCTGGACGAGCACACATGCCCTCATCAGACCCTTTAGTCTGGGTCATACTAACCATAGTTAGGGGTGATAAACTATACTAACATTGAGTTCTTCATGCACCTACTTCCACTTTATAGAAGTGAACCCTCATGTCAAACTCAAGAACCATTGAACTCACTTCATGGTGTAGTTGAACCATCTCTCTCATGGGTAGTTCAACTAGATTTGTCCCTTGATAGAACTCTCTCTTCCTCATATTATCTAGGTAAGGCGACCTACCATAACCCATATTGTATCTCGACCATCTTTGGCCCAAGGAAGACCTATCACAACATCCATAGTGTTGAGCTCTCATTCCCTCTCAGGGACTCTTTTGTCCTCTATATCGATTCCTTGGGTTACTGGGGTTCGTCCTTTACCTCCTGGCTTGTATGACCATAAACCACAATCAACTTCATCTTAAGCATCCAAAGTGCTATTGCCATTACCACGGTGTATGGTGATCTTCAATCTTGATTTCATGTATGTCATGATTCTTTCATGATCAAATCCTCTGAAACCCTAAACCACTTTAGTCGGGGTTTCGTCACCTTCTCTTCCAAAGAAGTGTATCTGAGGTTCTACCGCCATCCTTTCATTGCATCAAGGACTAGACTGGCTAACCAAACAACTTTTAACTTTTCAACGCATCTTGTTACATCTGAGTGTTATCCAAACACCTCTCCTTTCCAAACTTAGGGTTAGCCAAACAATATCTTCTAACAAAATAGAGGTATTTCGACCAGAGCATTCATTACCACTTCACATCCTTAGGCATTAGGTAACATTAAAGATATACATGTCCATGTATTTCACTTATCATCTCACCTCAAACTCTATGCCTATCTTCATTAAGAACACTCTCTGATTTCATCATCATGGTGACTAAACTCAACCTGGTATAACTTATAAGTTCCACTTAGCTCAGGATAAAAGAACATCCTCATAAGGTGACTACCTCGTTCCTCTTAGTGTTAGAAAACCATCCATTTATCATCCACTTCACCGGGGTAGGTTACCTTCTCTATCCTTATTTCTCGTGGCAACGTTTCAATCGTCTCTTATCCTTGGTGTATGGCATGCGTAATGTCCTATCTCTCACTCCCTTAACAAGAGGAAATAAGCATTTGGCTGCAGTCCAAATACAGAGTTCTTCCTGTTCCAAGAGTAGAGATGGTACATCCCACCTTGCCAATACACCTTTACATCAAAGTTGCAACATGCCACATATGTCTCTACGTCACAAACATCGTGATATCAAAATTCCTCCATGGAAAACTAGTCTTGAACCTACTGAGGTTTATATCCTTGGTCATCTCCCTTAGGTCTATAGGGTACCGGCTCTTTTGGGGTCATCCCTCTTCCCTCATGCATCAAGAGAGTGCCCTACTCATCTGCCCTTTGGGTCCCATGAGTTCATGAAGGTGATCAATCTCCTAACCCATGGTCCTCAGACAATGATAGTTGTTACCTCCCGACCCTATGGTCATGTGCAACTGGGGAATTAGGCAACTCCTACTTTCATCGGTGTTATCCCTACCTGACCCTAGGATAGACTTAGGATTCTTCATCATAGTACATGTTTACTTAGAACCTTACCCAAGTCTTCATCATCTCTCTTTCTGCATTCATGGGCTGACTTCCATCCTTTCATCAGGGTCATGGCAACCTGCCTACCTTGGTCAAGCCCTATACCGGTTACCTCCATCGTAACACATCTACATGCACTTAGAGATAGATGTCTATGGGTCTATGGGTTCATCCTCATACCATGTACTTTTCACTTAGCTTCTCAAGATCTTATGAGACTTCTTTAGGTTACCTTAAACCACCAAAACTGATGTACACCCTACCAAAGGGGTCCCTCTCCCAGGATGGGAGGAAAACTATCACTTGACCACAAGGTCACAGAAGCTCTTAGGTCTAGGGTTTACATCCACACGAGCCTACTTAACCCTAGCAAGCCGTTAAGGCACAGCAGATCACTTATGGTACCGTGCTAGGTCATACTTGTCCTCTTTCCTCAATACCGGATCAAGATCATTCTTTCCCGTATCATTATCCTAGTTGTGAGGGGTTCATCAAACACACCTTAAACTTAAGGGACTTCCCCTTTTTCCTCTATACATGAGAAGTACCATGCTCGAAACTATAGCAACTTAATTCTCGTCATGTTCATTAGGTATACCACTTCCCCTCTTAGGCCTAGGAACCCTAGGTTCACTTTTAGGTGTCCAACAGCATGTTCTATCTCTTAACCATGAATCAAGCTTACAAAAGTCATAACGTGCACTTCCTGTCATCCTTCAATTCAAGCAACACTTAGGGTTGGGTCCTCCTTAAGGACAACCAACAAGGTACAAGGCCTCAAAACCTGCTACTAAACCTTTCTAGGTCTAAGGAACTCTTCTTCTCACCTCAGAAGGTAAACACCTATACTGTAGGCACATAGGCACCAAATGCTTCATCTTCTATCTCTAGAGTTTGGTCCCTCTAAAGGCAACCAAGATATCATCAACCTTCAGGGATCGATCATGAAGCAACCACTATCATCCATTATTCAGGGTTTTTAGGCTTCCAACCCTCTTGCTGGGTTTCCTACTCTCTCTCTGGAGCTAACCCCGCATCCAACCTCACCATTAGAGGTCCTTTCTTCATGAAGGATAAACCCCAAAAGCATGCTCTACATGGGTGAAGCCTAGGTTCGAACTTATGGTCTCTCAAGATCATACATAACCCTTTATGCTCCATCATAATTCCTTATCCAGGGTTTCACCCTACTGTCAGCACTCTGACGTGCCCTAGGTGCCAACTATACCCTACTTGCACAAGCCCATAGGGTTTCTAAGGTCCTTCACTAACATCATCATTTAAGGAGCTATCCTTTACCCTAACATGCACGACCCTTCCCAGGGTTGGGTTGCTAAGGGTGTTAAGTCACCCATGGATCATATGGCATCCCAACGACATGTTCTTACAAACACCTGGTCCCACTCTTCTCTCTCTAACCTTCACTTAGGGTTAGGGTTAACGTCATCTTGCAAGATGAGCCAGGTATCTACTTGCATTGGAGATTTCTATCTCCAAGACTATCTTATCCTCCTGTCAAGAAGGTCTGGCCTCAGGTCTCTTCTGAGGACATGACAACTTATGTCATACGACCTAAGCATGTATCTATCCTTTAATTTGTGCTTACTCTATTAAGCTTATGTCCATGACATCTTATTTACATGCATTTCCTTTAATGTGGTGGAGGATCCCTTAAACCTTATCAACTTTACCCATACCTCAGGAGGGTGAGGAGAAGAAAGGAAACCCTAATCCTTTAGGTCCTTATCAGAATTTTTGTGATGAGAAGGGATGAATAAGATGAGAAGTCCTAAAGGTATCTTATTTCGATTCATACCCTAAGACTTTGGCCAGGCGGTCACACGGGTCCGGGAGTCCTCGTATTCCGACTAGCGGTGCGGAGGAAAATCTTGCCAGCCCCCGGTCGTGATCCCTTTCTAGACACCTCCGTCTTTCGGATAATCCTCTAATAACTTCCTTGGGTTCTATGGAGTTTGTAAAATTTAACAATTATTAATGGTTAATTGAGGAACCTAAGCTCTGATACCAAATGTTACGACCCCACCTCCCGATAACCCCCAATTAAGGGAGACCGAGAGGTCGAAGCCATACCCATGACTTCCGGATCAAAGGTTCGGCAATTAACCAAGAATAATTATCAAATTTTAACATACTGAACTGAAAAGCTGTAAGAAAATAAACTTTGCATACCTTTTTAAATTTTGGATTTCTAACTTCTATCCACATAATGATTTTACGCTAACTAATCCTCCTTGTATTTTTCTTCATGTATTTCACAATGTGACGATTTACTGTTTGTCCTTTTGGCTTGTACCTAAAACGCCGACAAACAAAACGTCGGTCAGCCGAAGCTGGTATGTGGGGGAAACAATAATCTTGTAACTATGATAACCATGTAATCATTCAATTAATCATTAATCAATCAAGATTACGTTTTAAATATAACATCCGCGATCCACGAGTACCCTATCCTCTGTACTATCCCTGCAGTGGACCTGGATCCTACCTTCCTTATGGTAGATCCCCATTAAACCCCTCATGGTCCCACCTATAGGTGAACCAGTTTCTAGGGTTGAGTCACATGGCACTACTCGTAAGTAGCCCACTCCTTAACTCATGGCAGACTAACGAGACGCATGGCACTACACGTAGGTAGCCCAATTACTAACCCACGATAACCTAGACCTTGCTCTAGGATTACCCCTTTTTAGCCTTTTCAAAGTAACAGAGGTGGACCCAGATCTAGCCAGTTATATATACTCATTTATAGTGATAAACATAGTCACTTTATAGTGGCATGAAATAAATAAACATCCAACAGTTTAGTTGCATTCAATATGATTAAACACCCGGGAATCCATCGGAAAACTATAGCGGTTATTCATAATCTTAACCACATACCTGATTTGATGAGTCATATAGATTATTCAACATTTACTTCATGTATATACAATCAAGCCAATCAACAGATCCAAGCAAGTAATTCAATCATCACATAATTCCTGAAAAGAATATGTACTCTATTTATTGCACATTTCATCAAGAATCTACTCTATTGACTTGGATTCTCTTTCTAGGGTTTCTAATCCGCATTAAGGTTTCATTGATATTCATTAGGGTTTCTTATATCGATTTCTCAAACTTCATCCCTTTTAGGTCAACAAACCCTAAAATACTCTTTTCCTTTTATATAAACCCTAATTGCTCAAACTATTCATTTAATAGTCTTTTATACTCATATTGACTTAGGATCATCATATCCCTACTTGTTTATGGATTTGAACAATTAAAACATTTAAAAGTCATATTCACCTAAATTAGGGTTTTCAAACTCATTAATGCATATTCATGCACGAAACCCTAAATTAAGCCAATTATATAAAAAGATTATCTTTTTAGATCTTATTTTCACTTTTATGAACAATAGGCTTAAATTATCCATTGATCAACATTAAAACCATCTATCATCAAATCTAAGAGTTTTTCATTAAAATGATAGCTTTTATGCACTTTTCATATTGCAAGCATATTTAGGCATATAATCTCTAAATTAACCTAATTACGTGCAAAGATCATCATTTTTGTATCTTAAAGTACCTTTTTGCATTTAACAGGTTAATATCAACTCTAATGATTCATTAAACCCTATTACACACTTTAATCATATCAAAGTAGGGTTTCTTTAATCATCATTATGTTAAAGTTGATAAATTACACTACTTTTCAAACTATGATCAGGTTCAGGCTATAAAACTATTTTTAATGGGTTCCTTGCATTTTTCTGATCAAAATACATATATAATTTGTCTTGATCGGAGCTACGATTCATTAGTTATAAATTTGCAAAAATTACTTACTTTTGGACCAATCGGATGGCGCCACGTCATCCAGCACATGCAACGCGCTGCGCTTGCTTTGGGAATATTTCGAATTGACCAAACAGCCCCCGGGTTAAGTTACTGGTGCTTCATACCCCAGAGGGGTAGAACGGTCCAAAGTGACCCTTGTCATCTTCATCCTCGCACAGCCGATCTGCGCAGCCCTAGCCGACCTTGTGCGGCTGTTCCTTCGCACCTGGGCCCTCGACGGCCATCGGGAACAAGTCCCCTCCCTCCGCCATGCCCCCTCGCAGGTGGGGCTACCCTTGGTTCGGCCACAACAGCCGGGAGCAGGCTCTGCAAGCCGGCGGTGCACCACCTTGCTGCAGCCGTGCTGCAGGTTTGCGGCAGGTGTCCAGGTGGAGCCCGACGCTCCAGGACGCTCACGGGTCACTCATTGGTCATCGCGGTTCATCAGGCAACCTTCAAAACGGCTTCACGTCTTTCCATTGCTCCAGAGAACTCTCTATCCGTGGTCTAGGGTTAGCATGGAAGGAAGAAGAAGAAGAAGCAAAAGTGGGGGACGGTTGCGTAGGACTTTTTCTCTCAACTTGGCCAAGGGCTCTACCCTTAAAATAGGAGAGTATCCACGCCCCATAGAGTTCATCCATGAGTTAATTATGTACTTTCTTAAAAAGAATGGAATTCCTTCATTAAGAAGCTAACTCTCTCTCTCTCCTTTGATATATTCCATCACTTGGATAATAGGAATTCGAAATTCCTCTTCTCTTATTTACTTTATAGTTGCTTTTTAATGCTTTGGTACGAATTCCTATTTTCCTTTGTAGAAAATACCATCATTTTAAACAATTTCATATAATTCATTAATAATGCAACACATTATCCTCTTATTTTCCCTTTTTAGTATTTTCTCTTTCTTTCCTCTTTATTGGGACTCCTTGGATCCCAAGACACTCCATTATTTCGAAATTCATTTTATTGGAATACTCATTATCCTTCTTAATACACCTATATGCATTATTTCACATTATCTTGTTTATTTCCCATTTAAAATACCTCCTTTTGAGAATTTCTTTTTATTTATCTTTTATTTTCCTCATTAGCCTTCCTTTTATTATTAGAAACCTCATGGATATGAAATCTCATCAAGAAATCTCATTTATGCCTCTTTTCATTCATTTTCCACATTATATCATTATTTTCATTTTATTTCTTAATAAAGAAATACTTAGTTAACATTTTCTTTTCTTATTGCTTTCTTTTTGCAACCTTGGACTCCTTGGCACCCAAGGAACCCAAGAGGCACAAAATCCTCTTTGGATTTGCCTTCTAGAGGTTTCCACATATTTCCTTTCTCAAATTTTGAATTATTCCTTAATCAATTGAAATTCCTTTTTATTTGGGCCCAATAGCCAATAAAGCCCAAAAAGCAACCAATCAAGGCTATTGTGAAGGGAAACCATTCATTTCAAAACAAATCATATTATTATTTGTTCAATTATCTTTAGTATGAGAAATTACATTTCTCACTAATTGAACCCAAAAATTGGGGTTATAACACGTATGGAGCTGTGGAACTACAAGGAAAGGACGGAAGCTTCAAAGTGAATGGACAGAGATGTAAACTTTATTCTTCTTCTGAAGTGTTAGAAAAAGGGGCCTCTTGTCCCCTGCAAGACGCATGAGATGATTGAAGAGTCTTACTCCGGACTCTAAACGGAGGACCTTGTGGGAGTTGACCCCACATTAGGATAGATTTGTTTTAAGTTTTTGAGTCAAGAACTTTCTTTAATTTACCTACTAAGTTGTCATGGATAAATGTAATAATGTAGACTTAATCTAGACTCAATACATTGCAATTTGTGCTTACTGCTGCAATTTTTTCTGCAGGAAATTTCACTTTGAACGGCGTGCAAACCCATGCACGGCGTGCATTACAGGGAGAAATAAGACAGCAAAGTTCTGGAAACTTTCCAGAATCATGCACGGCGTGCAACATCGCCTTGTACGCCGTGCAATCTGGACAAAAGGTTGCAGAATGCATAACTGATAAGATTTACACGGCGTGCATTTCATCTGAACGGCGTGCATCGGAGTGTCAGATTTCAGCAAAGTTTTCTGTAAAAGTGAACGGCGTGCAAACTGGACTTGTACGGCGTGCACCTGGGTGCTGTAGAAAACTAATTTTCAGGACTTTTGTACGACATGCACTTGTTCGAAAAATTTGAACAAAAGTCGGCTGAGTGTATGCCCTAACCACCAACCCTAACCTTTGTCTCTCAGCCACCCGAACCGTGCAGCCGCCTCTCCAAAGCCGTGCGATTCTTCTTCTCCGTCCGCCGTGTAAGAGGAGCTGTGCAACCGCCGTCCGCCGTGCAGCTGCTCTCCTTCTTCTCCGCTATGCAGCTGCTCTCCTTCTTCTCCGCCGTGCAGCCGCCTGCACCTCCGCGCAGCCGTGCGAGACCCCCCCTCAAGCTAGCATTCATGCATCTTCTTCACCCCCGTCCCTCTCCGTCGCCGTTCAAGCAAGCAACAAGCTCACGAGCCGCCGCCCGTGCAGATTTCACCTAATCTGCATCTTGAAGATCTGCCGAAGTGCACGCCGTTCAATCGATTTGAACGCCGTGCAAAGCGCTACTGCAGGCATCTGTCCCAATTTTCTACACGCCGTTCAGACATCTGCACCCCGTGCAAAGTTACTGCATAACTCAAATGGCACCCATCAAGCGAGCAACCAAGCGCCTGACTAGGCAGTCTTCTTCAGGAACTTCGGGTGAGGGTTCCCAATCCGCTCCAGGCAATTTCATACCTTCTACCCAGTTTAGGGTAACTCCAGAGGAAGACGCGGCTTACCAGTACCTCATCGCTAGGCGGGTTCTCCCCACCCACTATATTTGTGAGGACACCCTCGACCGGCTGAAATTCAAGAATGAGGTATACTCCCATTTGACTTTTACTGGTCTTCATACCCTTTGCAGAAGAGTATGCAAGACTTATCCTCGTCTAGTATATGAGTTTCTGACTACTTTTAAAGCACGACAAGATCCTGAGCGCCGCTTGACACAGTATCTGCACATTAGTTTTCGGCTTTTGGACAAGCCTTACACTATGGATCTTCACTATTTTTCTGAGTTACTTGATTGCAGCTACGGTGGCTACATTGATTACCCTCCGACTTTCCAAAGAGACCGTTTTTGGACTGAGATTTCTTCAGAAACACATCACCATGCCAATAAGGCACGTGCTACTTCCATCCACAACCCCATTTTCAGATTCTTGCATCGTATTCTTAGTGTCGGTCTGTTCGCTAAGAATGAAACACAAGGGGTTGTGGGTAAGACCGACCTTTTCTTCCTATGGTGTATGGCGCATGATAAAGAAATATCTTCTGGTTTCTATATTGTGTAAAAACTCTTAAACACCATTAAGAGGAGGGAGGGAAAAGAAGGAGGTGACATCATGTGTGGTGGCATGATTACTCTAATTGCAATGAAGATTAATCTTGATCTTACACGTTTAGATCCAACTCCTGGAAAGAACCTGTTGGACATTTCTTATCTTATCTCTTGTGGTGTTCTGCATCGATATGGTAATAATGATGCCAAGTACAAGTTTCAAATCACAAAGAAGCAGTTTCTCATTCTTCCCGACACATCGAAGAATGACATCAAGAACAAAGCAAATTGGAAATGGGTTGGGCCGGATCCTGACGAGGCACCTGCTACTCATGGTGCTATACCTTCTACGCCAACACCTGCTCCTGTAGACGCACCGCTTCTTCCTCCTTCTACCAGCACTCAGACTGGGTACACTTGGGCGAACCCAGACATGCAGCATCTTTTCGGGTATGTTCAGCAGAGGTTTGTTCACATTGAGACACGCTTTGATCAGATGAGCGCCCACTTCGACACCCGGTATGACTGCTTGGCCACACAGTATACAACTACATATGATATGGTCAGCCGGATGGACAGTTGGCACATCTCTCAGGGCCACTATCCTCCACCTCAGCCGTTCCAGCAGCCCTTTCAGCAGCATCCCGAGTTCCACGAACAGCCCCAGCCACAACCTGATTTTCCAGAGCAGCCACACCAGTCACCGCAGCAGCAGCACGATCCATCCACACAACCAATGGATGTTCCTGATATTGTCAACCATTTCTTCCCCGACCAAGGGGGCGACAGATCTTTTATTTGATTCATCCATGATGACAGGCACCCGATTGTGTACCTCTTGAGTTTTGAATGAAGCAGTGAGGCCACTGCTGATTTCAAGCTTAGGGGGGCACAACCGACCGGTATTTGTGTATTGTTATCTTTATTTCAGTGTTATCTTTATTTCAGTTTTCTTTCTCTGAGTCTGTTGTGTCAGTCTTTTCCTTTTCATGTCTTTTTTTTCGATGGCAAAATTCATATGATCAGAGATTATCTTGTTGAGATGAACCCCCTTTCCTTTTATTTCCTCTATGTATCCATTGGCTATATTTAAGAGAAAAATTTGGAATATGTTTGAATGAAATGAAAGCTGAAAGTTATTCATGTACATTGATGAGAAGTGTGTTTGTAATTGATATCTCATTTTTCTACATCATAGACTGCTCGAAACATGTAATGGTTCAAAATTTTTTGCAAATCATCCTACTTGCAACACTAGTTAGAATACGGGATACTTTTACCAAATGTTTAGTGCATCTGAAAACAAAATTTTACAGTGAAAATTTTGAAAAGAATGATTCAAATCTTGCTATCCTTGACCTTCCTAATTGACTCTTTGTTTGTATTACACACTCATTACCCAGCAAAAGATGGCCCAATGGCACACATATTATGCTAGCCTAGTGTGAGTCCGATCCGGCAACGACAGTTAGGTGATATGAGAAATGAAAAGAGGGTAATAGAAACGCCCCAACCAGCATTCCATGCGAGCATAAGCCTAAATTAGCAGCCGAATGCTGGAAACCCAAAATCCTTATCGCTATATCCTTTGGAAAAGAGTTCAATTAAGTTGGTTAAAGATAGCAGTCATTTGATATTCTAAAATCCATATAGCTGAAAATTTTTGTTATGCAAATGCACTAACCTTTGGTTTGAGTATCCAAATTCTCATTAATGTTGTTAGTTGGGTATTTGCTTAATTATTGGATCAACCTCAATGAACTAATTCTTTCTATCTTGATGTTGAGAATTTGAAGATATCTTCTACAAACACAAACTCAATGCACATATGTTTCCGAGCTTAAGGCACATCTGCTTCTCTTTTCATCCATACATGATTTAAATTTTTCTTCTTTCATATAGCCCTGTTTCTTTTTGCTTGAGGACAAGCAATAATTCAAGCTTAGGGGGATTTGTTGTGTGAATTATATATCATCTTTTCACATGTTTTCACACACAAATTTTATTCATTTTGAAAAGATTTAGTCTCTTTTCATATTACTTGTGCCATCATTTCGTTAAAATACTTTGCCATATCTTGCCTTGCCATTTTACCATGGAAATCACTCATTTCAATGTTTATTTGTGCAGAAACAGTAAAGTGCACGTCGTTCAAACTTGTTGTACGGCGTGCAACATTCTAGAAAGATTACTGCTTACCCTGACTCACTGTTGTACGTCATGCACACTCATGGTGCACGGCACACAACTTTCCTGTAGAATGCATAAAGAAATGAACGGCGTGCAAAGGCGTTGCACGACGTTCACATGGAGCGCAGAAGTTCAGCAAATGTTTCTGGAAAGTCGTACGGCGTGTACATGCTCAGTGCACGGCGTACACTGTACAGTTAACTGCCGTCCTTTTGTTAAATGCACGGCGTGCAAACACTTTGCACGCCGTTCAGCCAGCAATTTCAGAAATTTGAAAATCGAGAATTCGAGCCTAAAACGAGGAGGGAAGTGTTGGGACAGTTTTGACTGGTCATTTGAGACTCCTTGCTCATCCCAGAAGCAGAGGAGACGAAGGAGGAGGCGAATTTGAAGAGATCCAAGGATTTTCTTGAGAAAGAAGGCCATTTCTCTTCTTCTCCTTTCTCATTTGCAGCTCCAAGGTGCAACAAAGCTTCCCCAACTCTGAGGAGTTTCTTTGGCGAGAAGCTAGTACGTTCTGGAGGAGTTTTAGAAGAGGAATTTCGTCCTTCAACTGGAATTCCCTCTTCTCTTGGTTGCATCTTGGTTTTCATTTTCTGCTGAAATTATGCAAGGTGTAGTTATGGACGAGTAGTTTTCTTCTTCTTGGGCATGGGAGAGTAGCTCCCATGCCGTAGCATGTGTGGAACTATGTGATCTCGTACTAAATACCTATGTTTCTTGTCTCTATTTATGAAAATACCGGTTTCCTTGTTCTTGCATATGATGTTGGCCGCTTGATGTGCATATTTTCTGCATTTGTGCTTGATTTGAGAAAATAAGTATGAATGTATGGATGTATCTTTCATAACAACTCTTTCTAGTCCACGAGAGTAGTTAGAAACGATTTGAAGGTTTGCTTGTGATCTAAAACGAAATTCAAACATGAGAATGTTGTTTTAAGTTGCGATCGTTGCACGTATATCGGGAGATGAAATGCAACACATCAATCCTTTGAGATAAGAACTTGTGTATGTTTAGATTGCTTAGTTCCCTAAGTGCTATGGTATGAGAATGAAATCCCTAATGTCCAAGATCATTAATCATTTGACTAGAAACCTTTTGTTAATCTCTTCTACTTGTATAAATTTAGCTCTTAAACATTTCCTTGTCTTAGAAGTTAAACAACCAACTTCTTTTAAAACCGATCTAGATTGCTGAAAATTAGGACTGTTGCGTTCAGTTGTTTACTAAAGCTCCTTGTGTTCGATCCTGACTATACTACCTCCGTATACTTGTGGAGTTTGGTTGAATCGGGTAAAAGATCATTAAATTGATTGAAACTCGTTGCTTAATTAGCCAACAGACGTATAAGACCCATAAGGGAAGGATAGTGAATGACTTCCTTTTAACAAATTACATATAATATATATCCCTTTCTAGGAGTACCTTTCTAATCAAGAAAGGGAATAACGTGAATACAAAAGGATGCTAGACAAGCTTGCCACCCGTATCTTCCTTTTATGTTTCCCTCGTAACCCTAAGCGTTGTGGGAGGAATACCTATATAAAGGGCATGCCTTTTCCGTGATAGTGGACAACGTATAGACATCAAGGGAGGCAGCACTCCATTACTTCTGACCAAAGTCTGTCCCGCAGATGAACCCTGGCTGCAGCGGTGCCCTTTTTCCCTCTTCGTAGTTGGTCTCCTACATTTAACTGCGGCAGTTAAGTGGCTTGGGGTCGGCCAACGACCGTGGGTTGCAGAACCCGGATGGCCTGTACAGGCGTCACCCTTGAGTGCGTGGTGGAGGTCAGGGCCAACTGCAGTCGACCAAGCTTGGTCGCAGGAGCAACAATGGCGAGTTCTTCTTGGGGTTCAAGGAGTCGCAACCATAGGTAGAGCCGAGAGAGCAGCGCACGGTTTCCCCAACGATCAGGAAAGGCTCGACCATCCTCCCCTGGTTCTCGCTTTCACTCCAGCCACCTACTGCATGACTACAAGGTCAGCGATGGAGGAGCAGCCGCAGTCTGACCCCGTGCCGCCTCGACCATATTTTGGAGCCCCGCAGATGCATCCAGGGATGGCGGAGGTGAAGAGAACCCTCACCGGTGTTCTTCAGGTCTGGAGTAGGGAGAGAACTCGCTCCCAGCCACTGCTGCGGCGGAAGCAGAGTCCCAATCGCAAGATTGAAGACGGGAGAACTTTTGGATAGATCTACCCCTCCGGGGTTCATAGATTTGGAAACTCAAGGAAGGGCAGAAGAGTCTTTGTGTTATGTTTTTAATCGGCCAGCATTGCATGGACGGAGACACGTGGCACTTTTCCATTGGCCAAGAGGTATACAATTTACAAAATTCATAGTTAATTATTGGTAGCTCCAATGGAAACATATAATACATGAAAATTGCTCAGAAAAATGAGAGGAATCCAATAAAAATATTGTTAGAAGCTAATTCCTTTTGAAAATCAAAAGTAGTGTGATTCATCAACTTTAATGTAATAATGATTAAGAAACCCTAGTTTGTTATGTTTAATGTGATTAGTAGAGTTTAATGGATCATTAGAGTTAATGTTAACCTGTTAAATGTAAAAAGATACATTATGTTCAAAAAGGAAGAACTTTGCACATGATTAGTCTAATTTAGAGTTTATGTGCATAAATATGCTTGAAATTTGAAAAGGGCATAAAGTTATCATCTTTAATGATTTAATTAAGGAAAAACCTTAGATTTGATGATAGATGGAATTAATGACGTTATTTGGATAATTCAAGTTGATATTAACCTGTTGTTAATAAAAGTGAGAATATGATCTAAAAATATGATCTTTTTATAAAATTGGTTTAATTTAGGGTTTCGTGCATGATTATGCACTAATGAGCTTGAAAACCCTAATTTAGATGAATATGTCTTTTAATTGTTTTAATTGATCAAATCTATAAATAAATAGGGATATGATGATCCTAAGTCAATTTGGGTATAAAAGACTATTAAAATGGATAGTTGAGCAATTAAGGTTCATAAATATGGAAAAGGGATATTTTAGGGTTTGTTAACCTAAAAGGGATAAAGTTCAAGAAATTGATCTAAGAAACCCTAATGAATATTAATGGAACCTTAATGCGGATTAGCAACCCTAGAAAGTGAATCCAAGTCAATAAAGTAGATTCTTGATAAAGCGTGTAATAAATAGAGTACATATTTATTTCAGGAACTATGTGATGATTGAATTACTTGCTTGGATCTATTGATTGGATTGATTGTATATGCATGAAGTATATGTTGAATAATCTGCATGACTCATCAAATCAGGTATGTGGTTAATTATGAATAACCACTTTAGTTTCCCGATGGATTCCCGGATGCTTAATTGCATTGAATGCAACTAAACTGTTTGAATGTTCATATTACAAACTATAATGTGGCTATGACTATCACAAAGAATATATGCCTACAAACTCAGATCTTGGTTCTCTCTGTGGCATTATAGCTAACCTAGTACATGGCTACCTATGGGTAGGTCCATCAGGTCTATGGTTGACTTAGTACATGGCTACCATTGAGGTAGGACCATCAAGTCACAATGAGTTAGATATTGGGCTATCTTCGGATAGTGACATGCGGCTCTATTACCTAAAAGAGAGGTGATATCCATGTCCACTGTAGGGACAGCCCAGAGTTCGAGAATATGTATGGATTGAGTTGTATGGCTTAAAATGTAATCTTGATTGTTAAATGATTAATTGAATGATTATATTGTTAACATAGTTGAACATTATCTGTTTCCTCCACATACCACCTTCGGCTGACCGACGTTTTGTTTGTCGGCGTTTTAGGTAAAATGAAAAGAACAAACAGTAAAGTGGCACATGTGATACTAAATGAGAATTAAAGTGAAAAGGAGGATTTGATAGATTAGTATCGATTTGGATAGAAGTTTAGATATCCAAGTTTTCAAAAGGTATGCAAAACTTTATTTTCTTACAACTTTCAATATAGTATGTTAAAATTTGATAATTATTCTTGGTTAATTGCCGAACCTTTGATCCGGAAGTCATGGGTGCGGCTTCGACCTCTCGGTCTCCCTTAATTGGGGGTTATCGGGAGGTGGGGTCGTAACAGTTTCTCATGGAATTACCCTCAATTAGGGTTACATCATTACCCTAGATTAGGGTTTCACTTAGGATTGCCCTAATTTTAGGATTATGGCTTATTAACCCACTCGATTAGGGTTTCATGATCTCTTTACTAAGGATCATACCCAAATCACATATTCTTCATGATTAATACTCATGTATGAATTCCTTTCTATCATCCTCTCAACTTGATTAGGTTACATCAACCTTTCAATCAAATATATACAACTATGGTTGACATAGTGTATTGAGATATTATTTTCATAAGATTTTAGGGTTAATCATTTTAAAGGTACTAATCATCTAGGTACTTTAGGGATTCAACCACTGTACCTATCTTTGATAATCATTATTATCAACCATTGGATCAATGGATCAATCATCACTTTAAATATCCAAATGATTTGATCACTTTTGAGCTCCATTCGATTTTAGCATTTCAACACCAAACGGTTTTGAAACCGTTTGATTCCAAACGGTCCTGAGACCGTTTGATCCCAAACGGTTTCAAGACCATTTGGACTCAAATGGTTTCAAGACCATTTGGACTCAAATGGTCTCAAGACCGTTTGGTCCAAGTCAGCCTCAAAACTGAAAGGGACACCTAAAGGTTTCCATCAACCAATCGATCATGATTTGCACCATTGAAATCTTCAACAATTGAACTAGTTAAGTACATCAATCATTGACTCTTGAATCTCCAAAAAATCCACCTTAGATTTTGACCTCCAAACGGTCCTGAGACCGTTTGATCTCAAATGGTTTCAAAAGCGTTTGGACTCAAACGGTCTCAAGACCGTTTGTTCGAATTTGTCTTGAAATCGAATGGATTCAATTAGGGTTTTCACCACTTCACCCGATTAGGGTTTGCGATTGGTAGATTATCCAATCATGGAACCTTTAGAAACCAATCAATTAAATCTATTAGATAATTATTCAACTCATCAGCAACCTCCCTCAAACGGTCAACCCCCTCCATTCGGTCAACCATTCCAAATGGTTTGGAACCCAAACCTCCAAACAGTTTGGTGAGACCGATTGGACCGTATTGTTGAAACCGTTTGCACCCAATTTTCTTTTGAGGTGTGTGCTTATGATGATGTCATCATCATAAAGCCTTAGACCTTCAAGAACTACTGCCATTTTCACGGTAGTTCCATCAATTATACAAAGGAAGTTCAAGAAGAGCAATTGAACAAAATAGATTCAGGAATTGAATTCAATAATAATGAATAAGGGTTCAAGTTATAAAACCCACTTCCAAATAAGATTCAAAGCTGCTAACTACACATATTTAATGGTGTAAGAAGCTTTCTCAACTATCCCAAGCTCGTCCTCAAGCTTTTGAGTGAAAATAAATGGCTAGGATTGAAGATTGAATGGAGAAAAGAAGAAATCAAGCATTGATTTTCGATTTCCACCATGAAATCAAGGTGAAAAGTGATCAAGAAGCTTACCTACAGTTTGGGGGTCGTCCTGCTGTTGCTCCTAAGCTTCCTTGGTCGTTTTTCAAGCAAAGAGTCAAATTGGATTCGAAATTCCCCTTTCAAGCTATGGATAAATGAGCTTATATGCATTTTTATTAAAATTCATTTTAAGAGGGAGAAAGTAAGAAATAACTACTCCATTTCCTTGCCACTTGCCCTATCCTCTTCATTGCATACGAGGATATCTTCCTTGCCTCTTATTCCTCTCAATTATCCATGAAATAAAGAAAAGACAATTAAGCACCTTAATCCATTTAATAATAATATCCATAAGTTAGTAGATATTTCTTTTTCTTTTAATAATGTGAGTGAGTTATCCACTTCCTTTAGATATTTTCGTGCCTTTGCAAGGCACATGGTCGTCCATTATTTTGAAAAATCATCCCTCACCTTTTTGTTGAAGGGCTCTTCAATTAATATATTTATTTTTGCATTAAATTGGAGTAAAGTTCCAATTATGCTTAAATCTTGATTATTTTAATATCAAGATTCTCTCTCCTCCAAAGTGATTCAAATGAGGTGCCCCTCTCATTTTATTTTATCTACATGATGCCAAGAATAATTAGGGACCCTCTATAAGTGATATTTTGCATATTGAACCCTAGGTTTTGGGTAATTTGCACATTACACCAAAACTAGATTTTAATGCACAAACATTGCTTAATAAGCTCTTTCTTGGTACTCAACTTCCACAAGCCATACCTCTGCATCATTTTCATTCTCATGATTATCAAACACTTTGAGTATAATTTTATCATGTAACATTTGCAATTTAACCCCTCAACTTGGAATATTTGCACTTTAGTCCAAAATAAGCAATACACTACTTCAACATTATTCAAACATGACCAAAATTGAATCATAAGTTCCTCTTGAGCCTTAATTACTTTCCACAAAATAAAATCAAGGATCTAATTAACTTTCTTAAATAAAAACTTCCAAGATTAGGGCATAACCCATGTCAGGGATATTACATATAAAATGGAATTAAATAGTTCCATAACACTCAATCATAGAGAATGCAATCGTCTTTAGACATAAAAGAACTAA
Organism: Alisma plantago-aquatica; assembly: GCA_963693085.1. NCBI lineage: Eukaryota > Viridiplantae > Streptophyta > Magnoliopsida > Alismatales > Alismataceae > Alisma > Alisma plantago-aquatica. The sequence goes on along the minus strand of OY856414.1, from coordinate 92,798,751 downwards.
CCACCACCTAGAGTGTATCAAGCCATAAGCATCACTATGATCGAAAACAATATTACTTCATGTGATGGCATCATGAACATACAATATCTTTATCATGAATACACCACTTTCTGTATTAGGGTTTCTTCCAACCATTTTTAAGTAACAAAATCAAATTTTCAACAATAGTATTCCGAATTTTAGGTCTTCAATACTAAAAGACTAGTTAAATGTTCAGCATGAAAGATGTTCATAAAGTCTAAACTATAGTTGACATGCATGGATCATCATTTAAGTCATATGAAACAACACTTATAAATGCTATCATTTAGCATTTTAGGAGTTCTAAAGCAAGATCAATAACATCTATGTAGAAGGTAGGCAAGAGATGCATTCAAAGTTATATAACTCACCTAGTAGAGAGAAGGAATCTAAAATCTAGATGGAAACTCTAGAATTCAGCACTCACACATCAAGCTCAACCCACTAGAGCTCCAAGAACATTTCCTCTTTCCATGAATAGAGTGGAACTAAAGCAAGGAAGAAGAAAAGAGAGCTCTCAACCCAAAAACGTAGGGTACCAGCAAGAAACACCAAGAAAACTCAAGAAACACCAAGGAACTCAGTCACAGGAGGAAAGAGGGTGAAGAACAACAAGAAAACAAGTAAAAGAGTAAGAGTCTTACACGAAGGAAGCAAGAAACATGATCAATGACCCTAGATCAGTCCAAGGAACCTCGATTGAAGCACATGCATATGTGAAAAGCCTGAGATCATCATCCTCAATGAATCTTCATCGACCACCGCTCTCTGAAAAATCTTTGTCGGGCTTCCTTAGGTTCCAACTGAAGGTCCACCAAAAGAGTTAAAGAAAAGTGAGAGGGAGAGTATTTATAGGGATAGAACCTAGAAAACTCATTGGGTAGGGATCCCATCGGCCCAAGTCTCCTCGAGCATCGGGACTTCACCAACAAGAAAATCTATTGACCACTGAAATATCATCAATCCTTCTCACATACATACATGTATATCAACCTCATTGGACATTGGGATTCCATCGATCAACTCATCATAAAGGTTGTCAATCAAAGCACATCATAAAATATGTCAAAAACCACCAAGCCATCAGGAACCTGAGGTTTTTTGGTGAAAATCTCATCATTCACTGAGATCTCATTAGCTGATAAACTCCCCAACTAGCCAGTAGTAGGCCCATCAAGCACCAAAGAACCATCACCCACCGGAAACTCATTGACCACCAAGAAATAAGAGGTCACCATAAAAACCAAACAAACACCAAAAACCCATCGATCGCTGAGAAACAAGGGTCACAAAGAAACCATTGGTTGGTGAAAACATAAAACTATCATATCACTTAGCTTATGTAACCCCCATTAAAGCATGGTTCAAAAGCATCAAAAGGAGAAGTAAAATTATATAATGTTTACATACATCATGAAGCAACTCAAGAAAGTGTCACAATTATGTTCACACCACCAAAAAATGATAATTTTACATAAATATCCAAAAGCTACATAAGTCGGTATAACTTGAGAAAGCAAGGTCTATCTTGATTAAAATTATAAACTTAGTTTCATCATCCAGGGTGACATCACAAATAAAAGTTAACTTTCAAGATTAAGCATCAAATTGATCCAATTAGGCCAAGAAAATCGTGTTTATGGGTTAAGTAGTGTTAGGGACGATACCAAATTAGTGAAATGTGTTAATCTTGTACTGACCTAGAGTTGTGAGAAGATGCTCAGAGCCATATAATAGTGAATATATATTGACTCTTAGGATTTGATATCATATTGTCTTTAAATAGTTTTTGGACTCAATAAAGGTCAATGGTCCAATGGAAAAACATGAGTATTAAGATGTGTTATGAAGGTTTATTATCCTATTTTTGTGGCATCGTGACTAGCTCACACAAGGCAGGCCAAATTTTGGTGGATACACTTTGAAGCATACATCCATAGTGGGTAAGCTTGAGTGTTCCTTACCTTTTTGATACAAAAATGATCCGTTCCTCTGATATTGAGACATAATAAGAATGAATATGATGTAGTGGTATGGTTTTCACAAGCTTGAGCACCAAGATTAAGCTTGTAAAGCAATCCTTGTGCATTAAAACCTAGTTTTGGTGTAGAGTGCAATTTACCCAAAACCTAGGGTTCAATATGCAAATTACAACTTCAATAATGTCCCTAATGTTTATTGGCATCATTTAGAGGTCACACGCGCCGGCCCGTAACGTGCATCTCATGCGCTGGGTTGGGCAGTTTCAGGAGAAAGACAATTTTTGTGTGTGGGGAGGGGGTTGAGAGGGTACACAGTGGGTATTTATTGTGTGGTTGGTGGAGGTTATGTAATGAAGAAATAGATTTATTTTTCTTATAATTTTTGAACCATGATGAATTTTTTGACAAAACAAAAACCATTGGATTCCTTATCTCAAAATACATACCCACAAGTCTACTATTGATATATTTTTGAGAAAAAATGCAAAAGTAGCATGTACATATTATGTGATGAGAGAGAAAATTATTTTGTTTATAATTTTTATATCATGATGAATTTTGAACAAAATAAAAATCATTAGATTTGTGATAAAAATACATTCAAACGAGGGTAATGTTGATATATTTTTGAGGAGGGAAGTAAAAAAAATAGGAGGGAAATGATGGTGGAGATTAGAGAAGTAAGGAGAATGTAATGGGGGAAGAGGGAAGTGAGAGAAGTAAATATAAGTGTATTTATAAAGTAAATAGGAGTGTATTCATCATTAATAGGTGTGTACTCAATATTTATAAGCGTAAATTCAACATAAATGGGCTCACATACAAATAAAGTAGGCGTGCATCAGAGATGGGGCATGAGAGAAGTAAATTGAGGAGATGAGGGAAGTAGGCACATATTCATGATAATTAGGTGTATATTCACCGATAAAAGTGTCCCAACATTTATGAATATGTGTCCAAAAACAAAGTGCTTGAAAATGGTGTTATATGCACTCAAAAATGGCCAAAGGAACCTAAAGATGGCTAAATAGCACCCAAAATTGACTAAAAGTGCCAAAAATGGTGAATATATATGCCCACAAATGAGTAAAAGTGCCCAAAACTGGGTGAGGCACCCAAAAATTACTGAAAGCGCCCAAAATTGATGAATACATGCCTAGTAGAAAAATTCTTTAAAAAGATTAATATGTGCCAAAAAATTGCTAAAAGTGCCAAAGATGGCTAAATAGAGCCCAAAAAATTGCTAAAAGCATCCAAAATTATACGTGCCCTGAAACAAAGCATTTGAATAAGGTGAATATTTGTCTAAAAATGGCAAAATAGCTTCCCAAACATGGCTAAATAGCGTCCAAAAATTACTAAAAGTGTCCAAAGATAATTAAAAGCGCCCAAAATAGGTGAATATGTGCCCACAAAGAAAGCGCTTGAAAATGGTGAATATGCATCAAAACAATGACTAAAAGCACCCAAAGATGGCTAAATAGCTCCCAAAAATGGCTAAAAGGTGCCCAAAAATGGTGAATATATGTGTATAAATGGCTAAAAGCGCCCAAAAGTCAGGTAAAGGTGCCCAAAAATAACTAAAAGCACCCAAAAATGATGAATATGTGCCCAGAAATGGCCGAAATACACTTATTCATTACTTGTCTCATACGACCTCATACTTCTCTTATATTTACACATGCTTCCTTCCTATTTCTTCACTACTTGTATCCTCTATCCCTCCTCTTATTACTTCCCTCATCTCCTTCTCCCCTAATTACTTCCCTTCTCTTTCCTTATTATTTCCCTTCTCTTTCTTCTTCTCATTACTTCCATCCTCTTCCCTCATTACTTCCCTCCTCTCCTCTCCTCTCTTCTCATTACTTACCTCCTTTTCATTCTTTTTTCTTCTTCACTTGTCTCCTCTTTTATTTCTCTCTCTCACATAGAAAAAGAAATAAAAAAGGGGATAGCTGGCGGGGACCAATGGATAGGTTGAGGGTAGTGGGGGACAACTGGAAGGTGAGAGGGGGAGTGGTTTAGGTGGCTAGTTTTTGGCACGCGTGAGGTCGTGTGAACGTGCCCAAAACTTAGTCCTTTTTGATACCTCACTTTGACCTGAGGTTGTGTGGAGAGATCTAGAGAATCTAGGTATCTTAACATCTTGTACAAATGGCTAGGATGGCTTAAAGCATGTAGTTATCTAGCTTAGTGGTACGCCTCAACCAAGCCATGACATATAAAATACACAATAGTCTCATAGTATATCTACTTAGGTTTAATTGGCATTAACATGGCTGCAATTTTGAATGGTTATTCTTTTTTTTATCAGGTAAAATATTACTAGTCAGCAAAAAAACCGTATAGGGTATAACCTATACTCTATAAGGGTGGGTTAACTACAAAAACCCCACTGTGTTTTAGCAATCGGGTCCAAACCTTTATAAATCTCATGTTTGGCTCTACAAACTAGTGCTATTTTCTCAGAAAAAATATCAAAACTCCCTAACATTCCTTCTCCTTTCCACCATGCAGCCTAGAATTCCTCTCATGCCAGATGAGACACATAATGATCGTGAACCCTGTACCACCAAAGTATCTCATAATACTACTCTTATAGGTCAAATAGAGGATCCATTGCATCCCCTCCTCAAGATTATCAGGAATGCCTCCCAATCCATTCTTCAATGCCCATCTCATCAAAATGTATTTGGAGTAGGAATAGGAAAAGAACATGAGACTTTGTTCCTCTTTTACATAGAAGGCACACACTGCTCAGATTCAGAGCCCAGGAGATCAACATGATGGTTATTCTTTACTGCCATTGGTATATATGTGCTTCCTAATAGCCCATGTAGGCAATCTTGATGGCAGAGCTGATGTGTAAGTGTACACCTTTAGGTGTGTCAATGATTTATATGCCCATTTCTCTAATTGTTTTCCTTATAATATTCTTTTAGTAAGTACTAAATGTTTTGAGCATTATATCATATCATTGGGACTCAGGGTTTCACCCTGTGATTACCAAACTTTTTGGATGAGGGACCTGACTATCCTAAAAGTGGCAACAAAGATCAACAAGGAGGGAGAAGGCTTTAAGATCTGAGGTGGGTAATATTTGTGTCAAGGGATCTCAGAGGTAGGTGATGTTTGCTTGAATATTTTGTGGTATCCTTTGTTTGCCTTAGATTTTGTCATGTTCACATGACCTCTATGGTTGGGTTGTGATTTTTGTAATATCTTGTGTGCATGTTCTACAGTAACGTCACATATGTAAGTTTCAAACTGTATTTATGTTGTTGAACTATTTCATCATGGCCTTCGGCCTTTATGTTGATCAAAGACTTGTAATTTGTGAGAGTTGTATCATACTTAATGTACTCATGTGTAGATTGGATGTTTCATGGAATGTTATACATGATACTTGGTGAACATTTTTATTTTGAGATCTCTATGTGGCTTATGTATTTGATGACATGTTTAAATTTTAATTGTAGATTTTATTTTGAGTAATCTTTCTCTTGTTACATTGTGCATCATGAGGTTTTTGTATCAGAGCCTAGGTTTTTTGAGTCTATAATGACATAGTATTAGGGTAATGTGTCTACTCTTACAAGTCCACCATAATCTAACCATTAGTTATGGTTATGAAAATATGGATGGGAATCATGACAAACATACATATAGTAGCTATGCTAGACCTGATAGTGATCAGAAGAAAAATACTCATGAGGAGAGGATACCCCAGTCTAAGTAGCCAGAGGTGTCGTCAATTGACCCGACAAGGTTAGTTCATCTGGCTTTCTAGTCTATGTTTAGGCAAATGATGTTTGTGTGCACACTCTGAGTTGACCAACCATAGCCAGATGTTTAAATAGCTGAAGTGGATAATGAATGTGACTACATATGTACTTTGGACCTGACATATGCATACATGTGACATACCGAGCTTGAGAAGGATTTCTAATTGCTTATCATACAAGATCAAGACAAGATGAAGCGTGTCATCTACTTGTTGAAAGGAAGCGATGGTCGTTGATGGGCCATTGAGAAGGAAATGAGGTAGGGAGAATTCGTCACTTGGGTGGTGTTTAGGAGTGGTTTGTGAATAGGTACACACTACCTTCCTAGTTGGACGAGAATATTATGTCGTTCGATTAAGTCCAATATAGGATAAAACGTTGCACAAGTATGAAGCTTTTTTTGTAGAGTTTTTGATGTTTTGTTCATAAATGTAACCATATGAGATAAAGAAGATCTAGCAGTTTGAGAAGGGGTTGAATACAGAGTTGGCAATGTTGCATCAACTTTGGAGTCATGCGAGCAATTTTTCACCATTGTGGAGTTAGCAAGAAGGATACATATGACTTCAGTAAGAAGTGACAGTGATGCCAAGAGGAAGTAAGCACAGTGTTTGGAGCAGACCTCTGGAGGGTCCAAGAAGCATCCGTTTTCTAGGTCATCTAGGCCATAGTATTGGCAGTCCTAGCAGAGTGTGATAACTTTACAACTGAGGATGTAGCAATAGTAGTCGAAGTGGTCGTATAGGTTGAGGGAGAGGAGTATATTTATCTGGGGTATATAGATCTAGGTCTATATCTGTGATAGGACCATCTGGGTCACATGGATTTCCACAAAAGACATGCTTCTACTTCCATCGGGATGGACATGTGAAGGTACTATGTCCCAAGTTAGAGCATGAGACGTCCCAGTCATAGGTGTGGTATTATTAGACCTGCAGTAGCAATGTGGCAACAACAACAGTGGGTGTGGACTTACTTCTCAGGTGGGATCTTCTCAAAGCAGGAGCTAAATATGCGGCAGTGTTTATAGGTTGAGCTGATAAAGGATTATGAATGCACTATAGAATACCACCTAGAGAAGGACAACAAGATGTTGGATGCCTAAAGTAGGAGGTTTTCATCATCATCTATTGTAGGCACAACACAGTTGTATTCAATAGTCTACACAAGGAGGGATATGTTGGTATCATTACAAAAAATGGATGCCCATATGAAAGCCTCCATGCTAAGGGTATTACTAGCCTAGATACATATCAAGCCTACACTGATACAACATGGCAAGACACACAACATGATGACAGTGTGATTCAAAACATTAAAGAAGGACTTGGTAGTGATAAACCAAAGGGATTTTCATTAGTCAGATGAAGGGGTCATTTGCTATTATAATATGATGGTGGTACCTAATGTGGATGGCTTGAGACATACTATGCTCAAAGAGTCACACACTTCCATGTATATGTTGTGTCCAGGAAGTAAGATGGTGTATCATAATTTAAGATATCTATATTGGTGTCTAGGTTTGAAAAAGGATGTGGTAAAATTTGTGCTCAAGTGTCTAGTTTTCCAAAAGGCTAAAACATAACATTAAAAGATCGCATGTACTTTACAACCCCTGTCAATTCTAAATTGGAAGTGGGATAACATGACTATGGACTTTGTGGTTGGTCTGCCTAGGAGCTCTTAAGGAAATGACCCCATATGGGTAATAGTAAATAGCTTGACCAAGGTGTTGCACCTTTTACAGTTAGGACTACCTTCACAATGAAGGGATTAGTACAAGTCTACATAGGTGAGATTGTGTGGTTGCACAGTGTACCTGTAATGATAATAACAGATAGAGGGCCTTAGTTCACTAGTAGGTTTTGGACCAATTGCACACAACAGTAGCTATGCAAACTAAGTTTTAGTACAACTTTCTACCCATAGACCAAAGATCGATTGGAAAGAATTACATAGACCTTCAAAGATTTGCTAAGGTATAGTTTTTTATAGTTCCAAGGAAGTTGAGAGGATCATCCTATATCAACAAATTTTTCCTATCAATAAGAGTTATCACATGAGCCTTGACATGGAACCATCTGTGGCCTTATATGGAAGACATTGTCGACAACCCTGATGCTGGGATGAAGCGGGAGAATACCAACTGTTAGGCTAGATTTGGTATAGCGAACAATAGATCAAATCAAGATGATCAGACAACAACTAAAGGTAGTACTAGACATACACAAATTTGTAGACAACAACTAAAGGTAGTACTTGAAAGGGGGTTCTAATGTCTGGTAAATAAGGCAACCTAGCACCCAAATTTACGAGGCCTTATCCTATGATTGTACGAGTTGGGAAGTTGGCTTATAAGTTGGATCTACCATAATAACTTGAAAGGGTATATAATGTGTTTAATGTGTCCATATTGAGGAAATGCCATCCAAGGACTGAACAAATAATTTAGTTGGAGGAGGTACAACTTAATGATGACATCTCCTATTTGTAAGGTCCAATGTTGGTATTAGATAAGTGGGTGTAGAAACTAAGAAAGAGAGATATCATGCTGGTGAAAGTGTTTGTGGCATCACCATGGTGTGAAAAAATCAACAGGGGAACTCGTGGAGGATATGCATAGGAAGTCCCATCCCTTTTATCCTACGCTTTTTTGTGTAAATTTGTTAGGGATTCATAGTTGTAAGACCCTAGACCTATCTCAAACCATTATCTATGTTCTATTACCTTTATCACATGTTTGTATGCTTATATATTGTGTGCTTAGTGAGTACATATTTTACATATGGGTTGATGTACAAGTTTCCCATGGTTATGGGTTTCCTTGCAATTTGTACACAATATGATGGTCAATTTCTTCTTTCCCTTGCTTGACTATAGGTAGATGCAATTATATGGTATAATCTAGCATCGATGGCTTTTTTTTAGTTGAGAATTGATAGTAGGAGCCTTCCATGGTAAAGGACCGATGGAAGTGTGCCTGGCTTTTAGTACTTGAGAACCGATAAGGCTCTTCTATCTTTTTGCCAATTTGTTAGCATGCTTGATTTTTGTCAGTAGAAAATCCAGAGTGTGGTTCTAACTTTCCACTACTAGACAACAAATGGAATAGGTTAGTTGTGTGACCATTAGTGTTTGGTCGATTGTCTACCAACAAAATGACTAGATGGCTAGGTGTGAATATCCGTCGGTGGAGTACTGATGGGAATCATGCACCATGACTACTAATGGTTTTATATGAGCTCCATACTTATGGATTTATGAGGTGCATCTTTTATTGATTTTTCTATTGAACTTGAATCAATGAGTTTTTTCATAACAATATCTTTATTCCATGTCTTATGACTAGTTTGTCAAAGATCAAAATTTCTCACTCAATATATGAGATTTCCTCCTTAAGCTAGAATTCTACTGGCTATATTGTCTGATCTATATTGAGACTTTTTTAAAATCTAGGAGGACCATATATTCATCCTACTCCTGTTGGATAAACATCAAAATGGGATGTACATCCTTTCTCAAGAACAAAGGCAACCCACCCACCAAAAAATTATCTAGCTAAGTATTTTTTTATCAAAAAAAAATATACACATGTGATAGCAATTAGAAATGAAAATCATTACTAAATCGATATATGAATATAGTCAGACCTAATGGACTAGATGAAAGTATATAATTATAGAAAATGGGATAATATTAGATCACATGGGTCATAAATGGCATTCCAGTTCATACGCTTATAGGTAACTCAAACACACATGAATCTTCTTCTATAAAGTTGGTTATAAGGAAGATAGACTGCTAAATCTGATATCCCTATAATGGTAATATGATTGGTAAAAAGAGGTAATGTTTGAATAATACACATTGTAGGTATTACTAATAGGATAAGATAATATTGTGTTTATGGCATACATAACCCAATTATATATCCTAGGAAGGTAAATCAATGAGAAACCATTGAACATTAAGCTGAGATAGGAAAATTAATCCTAATAACTTAGAATAAACAACATTTGATTCCAAGACAACACTAACCAATATCATTCTACACTTGTATATTACTTTCTTGATCAAATCTTGGAGCTCTATACCTACAATGTTTGTATTTTGTTCAAGGTATGAAATTTCTAATATATTTCAAAATCTTATTTCCTCTTGAAAGAATGCATAGTAGATAGCATGGTTGTCATAGAATTTCTTTAAACTTTAGCCTTCCTCTTCAAAAGCCACCAATGATTATATCTGAAAATAGTAGCACACTATTTAAACTTTGCAAAATGGAAGGCTAATGCCCACTAGTTTACTAGAATTATGCTTCCATGCCTATGCAAAAATTTAAAGGACACAGGGTCCCTCAGTATATTAGGAAATTTAGTAGGTGCATTGTCATTCTCCATTGGAGAGAATGTATGGCTTCCCCAACAAAATAGAAATTGATATGTGATATCTACTTGTAAATTTGACTTACTAGTCTCAAAATTGGATATTGAATACTATTGAATTTGAAAACCCAATTTTCCATTTGATACTTTCCTACATTATTTAACTCTTGCATTTTGTCTTGCAAATCCTTTGTAGCAAGGTTCATAATGTTGTTTTCCTAATATCAATTTTATGCTGGTAATTTGAATGACCTATGTTTCCCCTTCTTGGGGTCAGAGTGTGGTTTTGTTCTCTTGGGAAGACATGTGGTCAAAGAAAACCCTAGAAGAGATGTGCAAGATTTGTCCCATGTTGAAGAGTAGATAGGAATCAATGCCTATCATTAAATTTGTAATCGTATGTATAAGCTTCTATGACTCTGATGTAAAGCATGATTTTAAAATTATTTGTCTATATTTTATGGTACAATTTTCTAAATATTTGATTTTAAAATTATTTGTCTATATTTTATGGTACAATTTTCTAAATATTTGATTGTAAAGATCGGGTCTTTACATCATATTTCTCAGTGAAGGAATCCCCAAACCAAATTCATCTCTAGGTCTTGCAACTGTACTCCATGCTACCCACTCCTTTCTCATGCTTCCATCTATGTTCCTCTGTAGAAAGTTGACCATGGATTTCTTGATAACTTTATCACCTCAATGGGCATAGAACTGTTGCAAGCAGATACATAGGTATCGAAGAAAGAGTGTGTGTGATGAGAATCATCTTGCATGTAAAAGAAAGAAACCTACAACTCCAATCTATAATTGCATTCAAATCTTCTCAACCATCAGATCCAAGTGAACCACCATGATCATCCCAACTACCAGTGGGGCTCTCATGTAGTCCAACTGACTACCTTTACACTCCATCTACATCAACAAATTCACTATGTACAGTAAAGACAATTTCATCCTATTAGTCTTTGGTGTAAACATCGCTTATACTCATCTAGAAATTAAGCTAAGTTTACCAATGACTCCCTCTTGTAAAATGTTTAGATTATAATTTCATACAAATAGTAAGATTGATAGGGCCAAGTCTTGCCCACAACAATGAAACTTGGCAATACACCCTTCATTTACTTCTCACTTCTCTTTTCTACACAAACCCTCCTCAAAGTTCATAAAGAGAGACATCGATAAAGGTTTTCCCTACTTTAACCCCCTCCAGATCCAAAATATCACCCCCGGAAATGTTGTTAACCACCATTGAAATTCATGCCTGCTTGAATAAGTTCACCATCATCTCAACAACCTTGTCCATAAAACTAGAGTCTTAGAGAATAACCTCCATACACCGCCATACCACTGAATCATAGGCATTCTTCATGTCAATCTTCACCATGAGGTTATCCCTCTTGTCAACTACATAAATATCATATGCAATCTAACACACCAGTCAGATATGGTTTGAGAGTGCTTTAGGATGCATTTTTGGCCTTTTCATCCAGTGGGGAGCAAAAGTCAACTATTTATGGGTTGAAATACACTTTTACCCAACATGAGCCTATATTTATGTGTTCACTTTAACCCAAAGGCTCGTGTAGATTGTTTTGGGCCTATAGAATGTTGTGTGATCTAAAGGAGTGTGATCATAGAGAAGGAAGACATGTATGTTGGATTTTGTGTTAGATTATTGAAGATCAACACCTAGAATCTTCATATAGCCCTTATTAAGGATGAATCCATGTAATTTCTCCCTCATATCATCATATTTTGTTACTATTTTCTAGCTATTCAAAATTCTAAAAATTTAATGTAATGTCTTAAATGGATTTTCAAGCTACATTATAAAGTTCATCTCATTTGGATGTACTAATAAAATGATAAAAATCATATATTTTACTACTATATTTTAGCCAAAATGAATGTCTGACTGAGTTTGTCCTGGGAAAACTCGAACGGAAAATTGGTCAATTTTTTTTCAAAAATTTTGATGTTTTGTATGAACACTTACATTTGATATGTTCAAACCATATCCAAATCAGGTGAATCATAAATGTAGATAAAATAGTAAAAATCATTTACTACACCATTATATTTATCAAATTATGTATTTATATGCTACAAAAACCTTAATTTTGGTGATTAGAGTTTACACGTATCAAACCCCAATTATTCAAAATAAAATCATGATCAGAGTTTCTCATTAGGTTTAAAACATCATAATTAGACTATCTTCATTGATAAAGCTTAAGCAATGATCAATCTACTAAGCATCCAATCATCTAAGTAAACCCTAATTACATGGCAAATTTGAGATAAAGTCATAACAAATTCTCCCCTCCTTTTAGGATTTCGTCCTAAAATCCAAGAAATATGTGGAGATCATATCTTATAATCATGCATATCTCTCTTCGTCTTATTTGATTGATTTTCAATTTATGGTTCTTTCATAGTACATCATTTTGTCTCTTTTTGGACCTTTTACATTGGAATTCTAAATTTACTGGCATTAGACATATATTTCATCCTTTATCATCATATCCCTCTTTGGGTATTGCAAACACTGATTTCACAAATCTTAGTAATACATCACTTATCAAGACATGATTCACATCACCTTTCTTATTATTTTTTAATCTCATTTAAGTGTCTCATTGATCACGACTTATGGTTCATTTTGTATTACCATCCATATACATCAGTTATTTATAAAGAAAATTATTTAGTGAACGTTATTCTCCCTTCTCATATCTCTTTTCTTTTGAAACGTTTCAAATTCATACTCGGATTCAAATTTATTGTTATTATCTTATTGATATATTAAATTCATTCATATTTCTCACGTGGAATTTCCAACTTGTTTTGGGTTCCATATTATAATACTTTCTATTTCTCCCTTTTATCCTTTTTATCATCATGATTCATCTTGTTATACTCCCAAATTGTCATCATCTGGATGCTTGGTCAGGACATCTAATAAAAAGTGCAGTCAGTAGTTACATACTAGCTTATCCAGTTGGTATGCATATCATTCATGCTATGTGCGACATCCATATTACCATTTATCCCTAGATCCTTTACATTGTCCTTGTAGACTCATCTAACCTGGCTCTGATACTACATTGTTGTGGTCTCTCTTTTGATTAGAATAAATGTCAACTATTAGAGAGAAACCCTAAACCTAAACCCATGTTAAGAAATAAAATACTAATTTCTCAAATAACATGATTATCAAGTATACAAAAAATTTAGGTAAATTCTTCCTTTTCCCCTTTCATAAAATCTCATAAACCAATGTCACATCATCACAAACCTTGTACAACTCCATCAATCCAAAATCAAATCTTATTGCTCATATGCAATTCACTTTACATCAATTACATGTACATAGCTAGATGGACTACCCATCTTGGGAAAGAGAGAGTACATGGACATTCTATTTTGTATTATTCTATTTAAATCTTCTTTGTCACATCCTCTCCTCTAAATAGAATTATACCTAAATAACATTTGAAACAACATCATGAGACTCACATAGAGCCTTAGTGAATGGATACCTCCCACTCAAGCTAGGTACATGCATCAACATCAGATTAAGTATACTAAACTTATAAGAAACTTGTAGATATTACTTAGTCTAATAGACAATTCTAGCATTTAGCACATCCATTTTATGAAAATAATCCAATCAATGAGATAACTTATCCACTTAGGCAAAATTCGATTGTAAATATTATTTTAGAGCATGTATATGAACAACTCAACATATATTACTTACGTCAAAATGACAATCCTTTAGTAAGAGTAAGATTTAATTCAAGCCTAAACAACTAGAATCAACATATAATAATAACACCATACTTGTGACACCCCACCGGTCGGACTAGGAACACATCCTGCAGTCCTAAAGCTGAAGTCCACATAAGACATGTCTACCAAAGAAGACTATTCAAGTAGAAAGTATATACAAATCATATATAGAGTTAATATTAGATCTCAGGATCAACCACTTGTAAACATCTAAGGTCAGATTCCAAATCAGACAAATAAGAATAAGGAAATAGATTATCTTTACAAAAGAATGATTAACTTCCACAACAATAAATACAACCAACAACAACAAGTCTATCAGCTAGCAATACAAGGCATGTAACAAATGTTCAAGTCATATTTTGCATGGCTTGTCATCTTTTATTCATTTTCCCTAAAACTATTTGGCTTTACCTCACCAAGTAGAAGTCACCATGTTTGAATTTTGTGTAAATGACTCACCCTCATTATGTTAGGGTTTAGCCGGTCACCCTAAGACATCAATAATAGACCCTGGTCCACAGTAGAGTTTCCTAAAGAGGATCATGTGCTTGTCTCAAGTACACGATATAGGAACCAACAAAATAATATGTCACATATCACAATATTTCACATATTTTCATGTTTTACATTTTTCATTTCATCACAGTCTATTCCTCATGGACATAGACTTTCACAACAAAGAATTTAGGGCCATGGTCACACCAGATGTCTCACTCATAAATCTGGGTAATATAACCTTTAAGCTCTCAATCCACACTCTAAAAATCCTTCTCATTTTTCTTTGATTACTACATGAAGATGGGTTTCATTTCCCTAGTATGGACCTCAGGTGAAACTCACACTTTTTAGGGCACCTAACTAGATGTGTCATCATTTCACTTGTTATTAACCCTTTCTACTCATCTTAAAGAATAAAAAAATTACCATTTATCATATATGTGTATTCTCACACAACTAGAATGACATAAAACAAAACAAGGCTAACAAAAAAGGCAAGAATTATATCAATGATTAAAACCATATATGACTTACAACACTCATGTTTCTTTCCCACTGCCACATCATTTCAAATGATTAATTATTAGTGGGATATCAATCCAATAAATCATATCATCATCAACCATTTACCCTAGATAGGGTTTTTCAATCCTAATCAATGCATGTTAATTCAATCTCAACATATTTCGTATTGATTCATTCCATATCATAGTTTTCATCAAGTATTCATAGCAACAATAAAACTAGCAATGATATAGGTAGATAGACATCTTATTTTATCCATCATGCTCAGAATAGGTTTATCATACAACACATACTTATTCCATCCAATTTTGATATATGTAATTAAATTTTAAGCATAAATGTGCATAACACACTTAGTTATTATCTTCTATTATTTAGTATTCTTCAATTAGGGTTACTTATCAGCACATATCTATTTCTCATATGATGTCCACCAAAATAGACCATTCTTAGAGTACATGACAAACAATTATAATCCAAAAACATATTCTTGTAAATCAATTCACATCCTTGAACCTCATGTTTTAATTGGTTTGAACTATACTTATATGCACTCCTTAATTTCTCATTTTAGATCATTATTCATTAGAACTATATAGGTCATCATTTTAGGGTTTGAGTTAGGTTCTCAGATCCATCTACTAGTATTCATCATTTTTCTTTCAACTCATATTCATTAGACTCGATTTCCTTCATTACATGATTCTTAACATGTATGGAATACACCATTCTATATTTACTTATGCATACGATTTCTCTCTCATTGAAATCCTTTGTAATCTAATTTTAATGTATAACATTACTTATCGATCAACCCAAATATATTTAAAGTAAAAGATAAAAGACTTCCTCATACCTATTATTAATATTTTATCATCCATCATTTATGATCACAATTTGATTTGCCCTTGTCCATTAATTATATTGCTTCTAGATGCATATACTATGTAATTTGAATTTCATGCATTTGGGTAATTATAATCAATTCCTACACTTCTTACATGACTACCAATTTACTAAACAAGATGTATTAGGGCTACTTCTTCTTGCTCCTTAATCATTATTCATCTTTTGATTCACCATTATGGACTTGTACAAAAGTCTAGCATTCATGTGGAATTTACTCATGTTCCATATATTATATCAGATTGCATGTATTAAGATTATATCATCTTAATGAGATTTATCACCTTCAACCAAAGTAATAACACCCATAATTGTGCATCTTTTCACATTCACATGATTATATGTGAGTTTATCTTTATCTCTCATACTCATCTTCATACTAGATTTCTATAGTTTTAAGAAGTCATTTTAGTTCAATAAATCATAAGAATCATATTATTCAATAATCTCATCAGGTTGTATAAAGGTTCAACAAGTCCATTCAAGACACATGGAAACTCTAGTTTTCATTCCACATAATCGACCAATCATTTACAAGCATAAAATGATTCATTGACTCATTTGATTCCATCCCTCAACATGAACCCTAGATACATATTTCCTCTATATAAAACCATCATATACTAATCCTAATGTATATAACATATTCAATTAAAGTAACTATTCAAAATTTCAATTGAGAAATGCATGCTCATTGAGTTCAAGTATGCTTACATACATGTCAACTAAATTTCCAAGCAAATCACCAATTGGGCTGATTTTTAAGCAAAATTGGTGTAAAGCAATATAGTTAACTATCCATCAGACTTTCCATGTAACTTGAATCAATAGATCAAGAACTAACTAAATACAAATAAATGAGAAGAATTCAAATCAATAGCATTTGATTCCCTAAAAATCTTCCCAATTGGTTACCCAATTGGATACAAATACAAACAAGAAATTTGATTAACTTAGGTAGATAGAATTAGGCTTTCCACATAATTAAAGATCTTAAAAGGGAGATAAGAACCCACCTCAGGTGCCAAGAACCTTAAAAACTTCCCATAAATCTAAATTTCTAGAATTCCATCAAGGTTCCAGCAATTGAATCCATTTCTTCATCCTCTCAACTCAGAATCCCTAGAAAAATAGAATAGGAGAGAAATAAAGAGAAAATATGATGATTTGTTATATCTTTGGTTCACATCAGAACAGTGATGAAACATATACATTTGAGAGAAGAATCAGCAAGAAAATATATCTAAAGAGGACCAATTTACTTTAGTCCATCATTTCTAGGAAGTTGAAACTCTAGATAATCGATTCCACCACTTTCTTCTCTCAGAACCTTAGCTCTACTCTCTCTCTCAAAATTCGTTTGTTAGATAGGAACCACATATTATGAGAGCTACTAGGGTGTTAGTTTGATGATATAGATCAATTGAGGTTGTTATAACAATTGCAAACAAGCCCTTCATTGCATTTTTTCAAACTGGTTGGTTGACTAAGTTGTTACGGATAAGAAACTAGGTTGACACAACTCTCTGGATCCATCGAACATCATTAAAAATTATGAAATAATGTAATGTATGACATGACGTTTTTTATCGTATAGTTCAAATCATTTGTAAGAACCAATAAAATGATAAATATATATATATATATATATATTGTTACATTTCAACTATAACACATGGTCGGATGAGTTTGCCTTGGATAACGCGATCGAAAAAATGTCAAAAAAATCCAAAAAAATTGATCATTTGCAAGAACATTTACATATGGGTTATTAAAACCATATCCATTTTTCAAATAAATGAGAGTTGTAGATAACATACTAAAACTTATTTACTACATAATTATATTTATCAAATTATGTATTCATATGCTATCAAACCTTGATTTTAGCGACTAGGTTTTACACTCATCAAACCCTAATTATTTAAAATAAAATCATGATTAGAGTTTCTCATTAGGTTTAAAACATCATGATTAGACTACCATCATTGATCAAGCTTAAGCAATGATCAATCTACTGGCATGCAACTATCCAAGTAAACCCTAATTACATGGTTATTTGAAAATGGTTGTTACAATAGGGATAATGAACAAATGTGCTAGATATTATGAACTTCATCTAAGGTGAATGATTCATCATCTGTTTTGTAATATTTGTGTGTAGTTCCTACATGCAACCACTAAATCTCACAAAATACACGTTACATGGGCTAAAGATGTGATTCTTATGGGGGGTTTGCCTATAAATCAGGGAACTTTGGGTTTACCCCTCTTTACTTTTGCATTCCATTCTACAAAAAAATGATGAACCTTTCTACTATTTTTGTAAATGAATATTTAGAAGTTTTTATATCTCTTGCCACAAAATAGCCTTTTCAAGAATATAACTACTTTTGGCATATTAACTCGTATAGTATATTGTTGGAAGAAATTTTCATGGTGATTTCTTACTATTATAAGAAGTAAGTCCATAAATAAATTGTGGCATTCTAACTCCATTTGAGATGTGACCCTTATATGAAGAAAATGGGTAATTATGGCTATGTATTGTACACTTTGGAACATGATGTAGGGTTTTAGTGCCTCTAATGCTTGAATTATATCATATCAAATTGTTTCCTTATGTTTTATACCTTTCCTTTTTTTTCTTTGAAAATGGCGGGCCACTTCATTCAAACATGTTCAGGAACATTGCTACCACTTGGGACCTTCAACCAGGTTACCAGTTTCATTGGGCCTTATAGTATCGGCCTTTTCCTTGTTGTACATTCTCACTACACTAGTAGGCGGGTTAGCAAATACAAAATGACTTGAGTTATTCCTGAGTTGCATTTTTGCTAGACCATCAGCCGCAACATTACATTGTCTACTTCTAAACTACAATGTGATGTCGGCGGTCCTCGTCATCTTCCATTTGCTTCTCCGGTAGGCAAATTGAGGGTAAGCTGAAGTCTCACCTTCTAGTGCCTTCATCGCAATGCAACTGTCAGTTTCAATAATTGCTCGCGCCCAACATTGCTCTTGAGCTATATCAGTTGCGAACACTATTCCTGCGACTTCTGTCTCTACAACAGACAACTTCTTCGTCCAACCACCCTGCCATGTACCTTCCTTGTTTCTGGCTACAGCAGCTACGGCCCAACATGCAGTATTAACAGCCGCGTCTACATTTATTTTGATAGTCCCTTCAGGTGGCGCTGTCCATCTGTCTGATCTGGTTTCCTTTGGGAGATTCGTTCCCCTACTGCTTGCAGACTTATACAGCTCTACCTCCATCAAGATGTTATATACCTGATGTTCCGCTCTCTTGGGTTTCGCCTTCGAACTCTTGTAGATTCCGTCTCCTCCATATGCAGTGGCATGCTATCCAGAACAGTTCATTTGGGATTCTCATCTAGCTCTTTGCTACTCCCTTTATCCAACCTTCTTTGGTTCTCGAAGAGAAAAATTGAGATTGATCGTGAGCAGAAAGTAGACTGGTCCAGACTTGGCGCACCCCGTTACAATCTCTCAGTGTGTGGAGAAGTGTTTCCTCCTCCTTCAAACAACGTGAACATTGCCCCTCATGTGTCATATGTCTTGCCTTGCACCTGGTGGTCGTTAGAAGAGCATCATGCCAGACTAACCAAGCAAATGTTTTGACTCTCACAGAAACTTCCATCTTCCAAACTGTCACCCACGCCTTGACACACAACCTAGTGTTGTGCCCTTATAGAATTATAGGCTATCGCCATTGTGTATGTGCCCTCCACCGTATGGATCTACACCCGGGTACCATCTCCGTCGTAGGTGCCACCTCCTTGGCTAGAAAACTGCCCACCATGTCCTCCTGAATCCAGTATTCCAGAAATTCGACATCCCACTTGCCAGTTTCAAGCACCAGGCTGCTTACTTGGAGGTCTTCAAGCTCATGCGGTATCAGTCTTTTTGCATGGTTCATGAGGCGAATTCCAGGGGCCACCCAAACATCATGCCAGGATTTCACCGATTTTCCAGTGACTGGTATCAACACGGAGTTATCCTCTATGAAGGGTTTGTTGTCAATCACAGCCTGACCAAGTCTTGACGCGGAGGTTGTCTTGCCTGGAACTGCATTGATGAATCGCTTCCTCATTACCTTACACCAGCTAGTCTCCCTCCCTGTAGCTAGTTCCCAGGAGCGTTTTAGGAACAAAGCATGGTTCCATGCACACATGGACTTTCACTCCCAGGCCGTCATTCTTCCTTGCGTTTGTGACCTTGTCTCAAGCAACAAGCGATACCGGTCTTGCCTTGCTGCTACCACCCCAGATGAATCGTCGAATCGTCCCATCTATTCGATAAAAAAGACCCATCGGAAGTATGGTCGTCTTCATCGCGTAGGTCGGGATAGTGGAAAGTGAAAATCTTGCCCAATAAATGTGCCCTGCTAAGGTTAAGGTTTTGGCCGCCCATGCATTCACCTTGCCCTCCACCTTGTTTTCTATGTCAGCGTAAGTTGCCTTCGTCACCCTTGAATGTACAATTGGTACTCCCAAGTACCGTCCCAGATCCTCTATGTTTTATACCCTTTCTTGATTCATAAAAGATGAGTAATTGGAATTATTAAATCAAGTGAAACCCTAATTCATGGAGTGTCATGTGACTATCTGCTTCCCTGCTTCCCTAGTGTTCAAAAGTCGAGGACGTGAAACATGTATCCTTGTAGAAACACACGAGTTGTGAAAGGTACTTAGAGTCATATATTGTTCACTATATGTGGGTTATCAAAAATCCATATGAGGCATGGCCCCTTCAATGCCTTGAAATCATCTATTTATATGAATGCAATCGAGACGGTATCACTTGTTGTATTAGGGGTGAGCATTTAGTTAATTTAGTCGGCTACGGTTAATTCGGTTCGGTCAAATGGTTAATTTCTGGTTTGGGATTTTAACCATTAACCTAACTTATTTGAGTTGGTTAATTTAGTTATTGTCCAACCGGATAATGGTTAATTTGGTCGGTTAATTTGGTTAACCAAATAACACTCGTATAATATTATTTGAAATATTCATAGAATTTTGAATAATTATTATATTATAGTAGTATTTTTGTAAAATAATTATGTATGGCTCGTGAAATCTTGATTACGATATATATGGGGAAGTTTTTTGAAATAAAAGTACAACTATATATGTATATATACATGTGTAGGATATTATTTATAAACAAGTTCTGACTATTCAGTTAATATTGTTAATCAAACCAAAAATATCTTTAACCATAAAATTAACCATTTAATCGATTACCTGAAATAAATTAGTCGAACTAACCAAATTAACCAAATTGCCCAAAAATATTAAGCATTCAAAATTAACCGTTCAGTTAATCAATTATTAGCCAAATTCTACTCACCCCTATATTGTATATGGTTGTCTTGACAATGTTGTAGTAAAACTTGTAATATAATAATATGTAGGAAGAACTACCTACATAATATGATAGGCTTCATGACTAGAGTACTCTATATCGGCATTATGTTTATATATACATTGCATGACAATTCGTCCCTACTATTGTACTCACATAAGTGTGATATGATATTAGTGAGACCAGTAAACCGTATGATCCTCTATGATCTAGGGGACTTGGTACTCACTAAAAATAGTTTAGGTGTAATTCCTAACTTAACAAGGTTGATTACTATAATAGATAGTCAAGTTGTAGAGTAGTACTTATGTTGTATTCATCAGATTTCACATATTATGGCTATGTGTCTTGTGCAATTTCCTTTCCCTTATTGCAAATTGCCTTAATACTCTAGTAATATTTTGTGAAAGTTTATCCTAACTATTACACTACATAAATTCAATATATGTAGTAGTACTTGCATACTAAAAATTCCTGATGAACGCTTCATCTCTTGTTGGGATGTTGATCTCACTCTCTTAGCTTACCACATTCTTTTAGGTTCTCAACATTCAACTCAGTGGTGTACTGCGGAGGAGACACCTTCTGTAGGGCATTAGTGAGAAGAAATTGGAGGTAGGGCATTTGGAGTCAACCATATACACTTGGATCCATCCAGGGTGCTTTGTATGCTAATGTATCTATCATTCAAAATTTGGCTTGTATGGCTTGCATATGTTGCTCACATTTTAAATATAAATAATTAGAATTTTTCTTTGAACATGTGGTGACATGGTCACTTATGATGATTGTGAGGACATATCCATTGATAAAATGCCAAATGTTCATTTGGAAAATTCCTCAACCAAAACCTAACAAAAAAACTAGCAACTGTTAAAATTTGAGTAAAAAAAGTCAATAGGGAAAATTCTAGAAAGATTCTACTACATACATTAGTCTCAAAACTATTACATGACATCATACAAAGCTTACTACTTGTCACCAACATCACATCATAAGAATGTGCAATAGAGAAAACAGATCACAATCTCTTTACTATAATCATCATATCAAACTATAAGAAGGTACATAACTATGAATATACAACAATAAATGAGTTCCAAACTAGCTCACAACTTATAACTATATAGAAACATTAAGAAGAGTAATATAAAATATTACAACCACCCACCCAACACTCAGGATAGTGATTGTGTAGGGACACTCTAGAGATAGTACATTATTGTAAGATCCTTGACCTAGATAAAACCCTTAATCATGTTTTGTTACCTTTATCACCTATATAGATGCAAGTTATGAATGTGCTCATTAGGTAAGTGTTTTTCTTGTGGGATAATGTACAAATTACCCTTTGTTAAGCGCTTCCATACAAATTGTACACAACATGATGATTGCTTTCTTATTTTCCTTACTAGGTTGTAGGTGGATGCACTTAGGTGTTCTAACCTAGCCTTGCTAGCTTCTCGCCAATTGAGAATCGACGATACCAGCCTAACCTTCCATCAGTACAGGACCAATGAAAGTGTTCATGGATTTTCATAAGTCTCTTATGCCTTTTCATCGATTCATTTCCATGCTTGATTTTGTTAGTATTAGACCGATGGTGTGGTACTGCCTTTCCAACAGTAGATGACCAATGGAAGAGGTTGACTAGATGACAAAATCGTTTGATGGTTGGGTGGTGGATCTCTGTCAATAGAGTATGTAACATCCCTGACCTGGGTTATGCTTTAACCCTAGGTGTTTTGATTAAGAAAGATTATTATAATTTTAATCTTATCTTGTGAAAAGTAATTAGGCCTTATGAGGAACTTATGTTTCAATTTTGGTCCTGTTTGAACAATGTTGAAGCAATGTTTGCTTATTTTGGACTAAAGTGCAAATTACCCAAGTTAAGGGGCTAACTTGAAAATGTTACATAATAATATGTTCCTCTGATGTTGAGACATCATAATAGTGAATATGATGTAGTATTATGGTTTCTACAAGCTTGGACACCAAAATAAAGCTTGTTGGACAATGTTTGTGTATTAAAACCTAGTTTTGGTGTAAAGTGCAATTTACCCAAAACCTAAGGTTCAATATGCAAATTACCACTTCAATAAGGTCCCTAATATTTCTTGTCATCATTTAGAGTAACGAAATTTAGAGGGGTGCCTCATTTGAATTAAGTTGGAGGAGAGAGAATCTTGATATTAAAATAATCAAGATTTAATCCTAATTGAAACCCTAATTCAATTTAGGGAAAAAATGAATGTATTAATTAAAGGGATTTAAACAAAAATTAAAATGGTTGAGTTCAGATATGTTTGGTCATCTTTGTGCTTTGCAAGAGCCATGAAATATCTCAAGGAGGTGGAATTTCCACTCACCTTATTATAAGGAAAAGAAATATCCACTAAGTCATGGATATTAATATAAAAAGGGTTAAAGTGCTTATTTTTCTTTTCTTTAAAATGTGGATAACTGAAGGGAATAAGAGTCCAAGAGGATAGCCTCGTCTATAAGGAAGTAGAGGGGTCAAGTGAAAAGGGAATTGATGGGATAATTCCTAGTTTCTCTCTCCTAATTGAATTTTTTAGTAAAATTCACATATAAGCTCATTTATCTAAAGAATGAAAGGGAATTTCGGATTTACTTCCACCCCTTGCTTAGAAAACGACCTTGGGAGCTTGGGAGCAAGAAGAGAACGACCCCCAAACTTTTGGTAAGTCCTTGACCTTCGTTCTCCTTGATTCCATGGTGGAAATCGAAAATAAATTATGGATTTCTTTTTAATTCGATCTCCTCTTCAACCCTAGCCAAACTTTTCAACCTAAAGCTTTAGGACGAGTCTAAGGGGAGTTGCAAAAGCTTCATCCACCATTGTTGCCGTGAGCTTGTATCTTTGGAGCTCAATTGGAGGCAGGTTTTATAACTTGAAACCCTAACTTTGTTATTGCATTCAATTCCCCATCAAATAATGATCATTTCTCTATTTACAATTATTGATTTGGTTGATTGATGCAATCTCCATGGAAATCACAGCAGGTTTCATGGGTCTAGAGCTTTATGATGATGAAATCATCATAAGCACACACCTCCCCAAATATCTAGAACAAACGGTTTGAATCAAATGTCCAAACGGTTTCACAAACCGTTTGGGAGCAAACGGTTTCCAACCGTTTGGAATGAAATAGTTTCATTAAACCGCATAGAAGCAAACGGTTTAAGACCGTTTGGTGATGTTGACCAGGGTTGACCGTTTGAGGATTTGTTCATAATGATCTAGGTTAAAGAACCATTAATTATTATTGATTAACTCCAATTGGTTCATGAGTTGAAGGTCCATCAATCACCTAAACCCTAATTGGGTTGAGTGCTGATTTCATAAGTGATTGAGTTTGAAACTTGGGTTGATTGACCCAAACGGTTTCAAAACTGTTTGGGGATCACCCAAACGGTCTCAAAACCGTTTGGGGGTCACCCAAGACTGTTTGGAGGTCTAGTTTTGGATATGGTTAAGTGTTTGAAGATCCAAACATATGGTATTAACCCTAATCGGCTAAGTGCTGATTTTGCAATTGAATAAGTTGATGTTTTGGGTTGATTGACCCAAACGGTTTCAAAACCGTTTGGGAATAACCCAAACGGTCTCAAGACCGTTTGGGCATCACCCAAGACCGTTTGGAGGTCTAGGGTTAAGTATGGCCAAGTGTTTGAAGGTCCAAAGATACCAATTGAAATACAATTGAGTGCTGATTTGTTAATCAATCCAATGACCCAAACCCTAACTGGATGTCATGGATTTTGATGATATGATGGGAAAACGGTCTCAAGACCGTTTGGAGGTCACCCAAATGGTCTCAAGACCGTTTTGTGGTCACTCAAGACCGTTTGGAGGTCTAGGGACAAGTATGGTTAGGTGTTTGAAGATCTAAAGGTACTAAGTTGAAGTGCAATCAAATGCTAATTTGGTGATCAATCCAATGATCCAAACCTTGATTTATTGACTTGGATTTTGATATTGACATGCGTAAACGGTCTCAAGACCGTTTGGAGGTCATCCAAATGACCTCAAGACCGTTTGGGGTCAGGTCATGCCCAATTTGGATGAAGGCTTAATGGTTTCAAAGTAACCAATCTCACATTGATTAATGTTGAAGGATCAACGATTCCAAACCCTAAACCAATTGATTCAAACCCTAATTTATGATTATTAGAGGGTCAATTGAGGGTCAAATCAGTTGAAGGTTGACCTATTTAACTTAATTGAAGTATGGTGATAGGTCCAATTGATGATTGCTTACATGAATTCAATGGTTGAAGGATTCAACATTGGAAACCCTAATTTAATTGGAGTGGTTGAGACCCTTTTTGGTCCTTGAGGTTTTGAGGGGGTTTGGACCAAACGGTCCCAAACCGTTTAGGTGCATGCGGTTTCAAAAGGTCAACTTTGGCAAACGGTCTTCACCACCTACTTTACTAAATGGTTTTGAGTATTCAACCAAGACCGTTTGAGGTATGATTGGTCAAGACCATTTGAGGTCTAAGTGACCAAGATCATTTGGAAAGTAATTAATCAAATTGAATGAACACTTAAAGTGAATAAAGGTCAATGGTTTAAGTGGTCAATTACATGATGTAAATCGATGGTGTTTATAATAATGGTACCTTTAATGAGATAGGGTGATTAGTACCCTTCAAGTAGCTATGCCCTAATGATCATGGTGACAATGACATAACCCATGATGTCAATTATTCTTCAAGGTTGAGTTGACTTATCCTAATCAAGGTTGAGAAAACATCATCCTATATAGGATGAGAGAGAGAAGATTTCCTACATGATTGTTAATCAAGTAATAGAATTCCTATATGAATGAATGTTTAATTAGGGTATGATCCTTCATAGTGAGATCATGAAACCCTAATTATGAGGGTTAATGAATCATAACCCTAACTAAGGATATTAATGGAAGTAATCTTACTACATGATGATGGTATAATCTTAATTCATAGTGATGGTATGATAAACCCTAATTCAGGTTACTTTGATGATCACTCATACTTGGGGTGAATAGTAAATCCTAATCTAGGGTGATGTGATGTGAATAGTAAACCCTAATTGTGGGTTATGGAATAAGAAACCCTAATGGAGGGTGATGACATGAGAAACCCTAATTGGGGGTGATGTCATGAGAAACCCCAATTGGGATGAACAGTAAGTCTAATTATGGTTTATTGAATATGAAACCCTAGTTTTAAGTGATGTTATGTGGAACCCTGATATTATGATATGGTGTAAGACTCAATTCAGGGTGATGTCATGTGATGATATATGAAACCCTAGAGATGGTTTAATAGCCAGTACACCAATGAGAGATGTGGCTAAAATAATTAAATAAGATGAATATGTTATAGACATGAAGGATAGGGTTGGTGAACCATGTGAATGATAAGGTGGTGATTTTAATGAATAAGGATCTAAGAGACAAGATGATGCCTAGATCCTTATACAACCATTTCTATACATGAGTAATAGCCTATACACCTTACAATGATGAGGACATGAAACTTTTAGGAATGGTGTATGTTATACTAAATAATGATGTGGATAACATCCTAAGAGTTGAAATACCTAAAATAGTTGATAATGGTTTATCTTATATCAACAATGTCTATCAGTTGGATAAGTCCATATCATTAAAGACAATTGGACAATTCTAATGTGTAACCCATGCACCATATGATGAAAGTAACAAGTTAGTGGATAAAGTATTAAGAAGGAAATACCTTAATACAAAGTTAGTTGATTAACTTAAGAAGATGGAAATGAAAAGAAAGTGATACATTCAGATATGATAGATATCACATTCTGCATTTGACTAACCTTGATGAACCTCTAATTCAATACTCTTGGTTAAGAAACACATGAAATGTGTGTTATGCAATTGTTACAATAAAGATGTAATGAACTCAATGTACTTTGATAAATGTTGACCAATATACCTTGAGAATGGGGTAAGCTAATCAATGAGTATGATGTAATCATACCACGACAAGGATGAGAAATGAACTCATGCCTTGAATTGATGATCATTAATGATATATGATGAGAATAGTGATCATAAGCAAATACTTATGATATCTTTAAATACTCCCAGAGGTGTGGAGCAATACATTAGGGTTGAACTAATAATGTGAGCATGAAACCCTAATTAAAGCATGATGGGAAACCCTAACCCTAATTTTGGGTAAAGGGAATGAAAAACCCTAATTGATAGATAACCCTAATCCTGATAAAGGATGGTGGTGTTACTAATGTTTCATATGATGTGACAAATGACTTACATGACTGTTATCATGTCTATTAATCATGTAGACATCATGAGATGATGAACATAGCTAGATATGAGCTATGACTTTCATATAATAAACATGTTGTATGGCCTTATGTGCCTAATGTTGTTGTTTCTTAGTAAAAGTAACAAAATGTGCATGAACCTTATGAGTTCCATGAGTAAGTTGTTGCCTAGTGAAGGATGGAAAAACATTTAATAGGCTTTGAGAGCCATGTGAGATACTTGTGTAACAAGTATTATGCATACCTCGGTCTGAGGACCTGGAGGTAATGGTTACCTAACAAGTGGTAACAGTGATAGTGATGAATTGAGGGTATAAATACCCAAAGTTGATAAGTATGATAATGATGTAGTTGAGGGATGTGAACTTCCAAAAGAAATGAAATGAGGGACTGAGATCCCAATGTCCTATAAGGACTGAGAAAGTGATTGGTGAAAATAGTACATGTTTCCTTATAGCATTTGTCTGAATAAGTTATGTTTGAGAACTTGACTGATGCTAAAAGAATATGCTAATGTACTTAATTAATTAAGTGAAATCATATCATGTAGAGCCCTGACCATAGATCCATCATCGTCAGCAATAGGTGATGGTGAAACGAGTGCTCCACGGCAAAACCCGGAATGCATATTTTGAATATGTGGGGGTAATGGGCGAATATATCTTGACGTCCTAATGAGGGAATTGAGGAAAGGTAAACAAAAAAACGTCTCAATCCTTCATTACTTGTACCGGGATGGATGTATCACGAATCCCCCGATGATTGGGATAGATGCAGTACACATCTCCCAGTAATGTTAATGCCGGATCGATGGAGATAATCATGAAATCTCATGATTGCAAAGAGAGTACAACACACCACTGTAACTCTAATAGCGAAGTTGCCAGTATACCCTGGAAAGCTATATATATATCAGAGACACAAGATGTCCTGCATGTGATCTCGCGCTGACCGAGATATGGGAGGTCTTGGTAGCCGACTCTACCTTTGACCTTGTATGGTACCGATTTCGACTTTGCAATGGTCAGTTGGAGTATGAGCGGTATACCTCATCTCCTCAGGGCATAAGTGTGATTGTAAAATGTAATCAGCCGTCTAGCATGTTTGCTTCAGGATTGAATATAGAAATTCATTGGATGATGTTATACTTCCTTTATGCAATACTAGTTGATAAATGTTATTCATATCTCTTTACATTCAATGCAAGTAGATATGTGAAATATGAATCTACCATGAGTAGATACAATGCTCTCCTTAGGAAAGGAAATTACTTTACTCTATTCATTCAATGATTAATACTACTGTTATTATATAAGAACTCCTGCTCAGTTTTAATTATAATAAACTGCTATAACAATGTTTTGGCAGAGAGTTATATCTCTCGTTGGGGCAATTTATAATTGTCTCACCCCCCGTGGGATCCAATGTTTTTAGGTGGACGCGGACGAAGAGGCAGAAATCCCATAGCAGAGAAAGAACAACAATAACATCATGGACAGTAGTAATGTCTCAGGTGGAGACATTGTCTGTCAAGTCACATAGTTAGTAGTCATATGTGTCGTCTCTGTACTCTCAGGTCCTCGAAGTTTATAGTTAGTGTTTTTAATGAATCGATCTGAGATTTTGGTTTGATGCTTCGAAGTTATATGTTGTCTATATATTATGTCTTTGGACAGTTGATGTTGTGAATCCTCGAGAAGAGAGGGTACAAGTTATGTACTTTTGAATCATGATGTAAATATTATACTTTGGTTCTTAATGGAAGAGTTTCCTATGTTTGGATCTCTTTGCAAAAAGTTTTAATTTTTAGTGATTTTCAATAATCCGCTGCAAATGATTCACTTTCGCTTAGTTAATCTTGTGTTTTTAAGTTGGATGCCACAACGTACATATGGGAATTCTAGATCATGGCTATCAAGGGTTTTATACAAGCTCTTATCGATGGTTTCTATAATACATCTTCCAATTACTTCTCTGGGAAGCTTGAATAGACAAGCTTGACCAACAAGGTTCATGGTTGAATCTACTAATAGCACACTTGGTTTTGTATAATGATGGAAAGTCAGGATCCATATGTGGATGGTGTGAATGAACAAACTTCCTTCTTGTCTCACTTGTGCATCTGAGCCATGAAGTGTCATTGTAGAGCGAGACACTATCGGTTGATGACAACCAAAGGTATTTCTAGCTTCATTGTTCCTTTCTTCTGGCATGATCCACCCTCATTCTCTTCTCTATTGATGTGAGACAAGCCAACTGGTGGCTTTTGAGCTTTGATCAAGGTAATTGGAACCTTGATCCAATGTTTCTCTAGTGATCATTTAGCTTCTTGTCCTTCTCAGATGCTTTCTAGGTGGTATTCTCTAGTGTTTTGGTTGGATAGTCTTACGTTGTATTTCCACCTTTATCTCTCTTGTTTCATTGCCCTTTGTCAGGATTCGACAATGGTAGAGCATGGTGCAAGGGATGGAACTTTGATCTTAGAGACTTTACATCAACACTAGAGTTTGTTGTGAATCTGGGAGCTATTTATCATGCAAGTAATATACCCTTTGACTCATTTATTAACTACTATGTGCTTGCATGCTATAGACCTTGCCTTTATATACCCTATAAATGCTAAAAGATGGTAGCTTTACATACTTTGGTCCTAAACCTATGGATTTATTTGCATGTGTGTTAGAGTTACATATCATGTATACCCTTCTTATGTGCAATAATTAAGCATTTGTTGTCCTTTAGCAAAGAGGTAGTTTATAATGGTAAGATAAAGCTTAGGGTTTCTCCCTTCTAGCTAAAAATATGACTTGCATGCTTAAAATATGTTAGCTTGTAATCTCACCATGATTGTTGTACATTCATATAGCATGCCTCTTGTTGATCTGTTACTAAAATATGAAAAAATGGCTCTATAATAGGAAAAAGGAGACTTCTATATATGTCTCCTCATGTTTGGCCATAAGTGCCTAAGGTGCAGTAACTAATGGATTTTTATGAGATCTTTTATCCTTGTGTAATTGAAGAACTGATTTATGTGACATGCCTCAAATAACTAGGGGTGAAACATGCTTTCCCTATTATGAGAAGTTAGGTCATGATGATTGGACATTTTATATCTTCTTGAGTTATTTACTACCTTATTATTTTGTTTGTATAATGATAGGTTTCCCTACACTCTAGTTGATGTAATCCTAGGGCAATGGGCATAACTATCAAGAGCCTAGTAGAGTCCTGAGTTCATAGATCTATTCCCTTGGGGCAGATGTGGGGATAGTGAAATATGTTAATCTTTTAGCAACCTAGGTCCTAGAGTTGTGAGAAGATGCTCAAAGTCATATACTAGTGAATATATGGGAATTCTTAGGATTTGATATCTTATTTTCTTTGATTAGTTTTTGGACTCAGTAAAGACCAATGGCCCGATAGAAAGGCATGAGCAAAAACATGTGTTATGGAGGGTCATTATCCTATTTTTGTGGCTTCATGAATAGAGTATGCAAGATGGGCCTAATTTTGGATGATACACTACAAACATATATCCATAATGGATTATCTTGGGCGTTCCTTACCTTTTTAATGCCTCACTTTGACCTAATATTGTGATGAGAGATCTTGGGAATCCAGATATTCTGAGATATTGTATGAATGACTAGGATGGCATGTTAGCATCTAGTTATCCAGTTGAGCAATATTCCTCAACCAGCCCATGGAATTTAAAATACACAACAATTTCGTAGTATATTTACTTAGGTTTAATTGGCATTAATGTGCATGCACTTTTGAATGGTTATTCTTTATCACCATGTTATTTTTGTGCTTCCTAATAGCCCATATATGTAGGATTGGTGGAAGAGAAAATGGGTAAGTGTATGCCTTCAGGTGTGCAAATAATTTATATGCCTATTTCTCTAATTTTTTTCCTTATAATATTCTTTTGGTAACTAATAAATGTTTGAAATGTTATGTCATATTGTTGAGACTTGGGGTCTCACCGCTATGATTTTCCACACTTTCTAGGTGACAGGCCCAACTATTTGGGAAGTGATAGAGAAGATCACAAGGAGGGAGAAGGTTTTAAAATCTGAGGTGGGTGATGTTTGCATAAAGGAATCTTGGAGGTAGGTGATGCTTGCTTGAATGTTTTGTTGTATCCTTTGTTTGCCTTGGATTTTGTCATGGGTGCATGACCTCCATTGTCTATTTGTGAATGTTATAATATATTGCATGCATGTTGAATAACAATGCCACTTATTTAAGTTATAAACCATATTTATTTTGTTGAGCCATTGTCAGAACGACGTTTGGCCTTAATGTTAATTAAAGACTTGTAATTTTTTAGAGTTGTATCATACCATATGTACTTGCATTTGGATGAAATGTCTAAAGAAATATAATCTATGGTGCTTGGTGAAAAAAATTATTCTGAGATCTCTATGTGACTTATGTATTTTATGATGTGTTCAAATTTTAGTTGTGGGTTTTGTTTTGAGTAATCTCGCTCTTGTGACATTGTGTGCCATGAGTTTTTTTATCATAGCCTAGATTTTCTTAGTCTATAAGGACATTGTATTAGGGTGTAGTGGTTTACTCTTGCAAGTCCACCATATCTAACCATCAATTATGGTTATACAGATATGTCTAGACATTATAGCAAACATGCAGATCATAGATATGTTGGTTCCGATGGTGATCCCGTGGAAGAATACTCATGAGGAGAGGATACCTGAATCTGAGCAGTCTGAGGTGTCATTAATTTACCCAACAAGGTCAATTCATTTGGTTTTCTAGTCTATGTAGGGGAAAATGATAACTGTGTTCACCCAGTTTGTGGGCACGCTCCTAATCCAGGAAGCCAAAGGGCAGTTCTCAAATGTTGAGCTGACCAGCTCCAGCAAGATGTTTGAACTACTAAAGCAAATAGTAATTGTGGAGTACATGGGTAATTTGGAGCTGACAGAGCATACATGTGGCTTATTGAGCTTGAGAAGTCTTTCTCGTTGTTGATCATACCAAATGAAGATAAAGTGAAACATGTCATCAAATTATTGAAAGGAAATGTTGGCCACAGTTGGGCCATTGAAGAGGAAAAGAGTTAGGGAGAAATCATCACTTGGGTGGTATCTAGGAGGGATTTTGTGAATAGGTACTCACCAGCTTCCTACTTGTATGAGAAGATTATGCATTTTTTAGCAGGTCTAGTATAGGATGATGTCACTGCACGATTATGAAGCTTATTTTGTGGAGTTCATACCATTTTGTCTATAGATAGAACCCAATGAAATAAAAAAAGTTTGCCTATTTGAGAAGGGTTGAATATGGAGTTGGCAATGTGGCATCGACTTTGGAGTCATGCGAGAAAATTTTCACCTTTGTGGAGTCAGTGAGAAGGATAGAGAGGACTTCATTGAGTAATTGTCATAGTGATGCCAAGAGGAAGTCAGTACAATGTTTGGAGTAGTCCTCTAGAGGATTTAAGAAGTAACAATTGTTTGGGCCGTATAGGCCTAAATTGTGGCATCCAACTTATAAACACAAGATTAACTAAGCGGAAGCGAATCATTTGCATCGGATTACTGAAAATCAATAAAAATTAAACTTTTTGCAAGGAGATCCTCACATAAGAAATCTTTTTCATCAAGAACCAAACTATAATATTTACATTCTGTTCTATAAGTACACAGCCTGTACCATCTCTTCTCAAGGATTACAACATCAACTGTCCTATTCAAAATTATATAAAGACAGCATAAAACCTTGAGGCATCAAGCTAAAATCTCAGATCGATTCAATAAAAACACTGACTACTGACTCTGAGGACCTGAGAGTACAGATATGACACATAGGACTTTCTAATTATATGACTAGACAAGCAGTATCTCCACCTGAGATATTACTATTGTCCTTGATGTTGTTGTTGTTGTTCTTTCTCTGCTAAAGGTTTCCTGCCTCTTTGTCTGTGTCCACCTAAAAAAAATAGATCCCACGGGGGTGAGACAATTGTAAATTGTCCCAGCGGGAGATATAACTCTCTACCAAAACATTATTATTGTAGTTATATACATAAAACTGGACAGAGGATATGCAGTTTAAAGCATTCTCATCTTAAAGCATTGTAACTATCTATGATAGAATAATAGATCAACTTTTCTCTTAATAAGGAATAGGAAGAACATGTATATCATTTATCCTCTACATTATACCATCATGTCAAACTTCTCTTGTGACACTCATTATCTTGATGTATCACCCATGAGACATTCTTGTTTCAACTTATTGGCCTTAGCCAATCTGCTAAACAGACTTTGGTTATATTGAACATAAAAGTATGCATCATCATGTCTTATTCAGGCATTGGTCTATACCAATCCTATATAAATATTCCAGGCATCGGATTACACCAATCCAGTGCAACTAGTACAAGCATTAGACTTATATTATTCCTATGTATCCATTCCAAGTATTGAACTATGTCAATCTTGTGCTACTATTCTAGGTGTTGATCTATGTCAATCCTGTGCAACTATTCCAGGTATTGATCTATGTCAATCTTGTGCAACTATTCCAGGTATTGGGTTATTACCAATCTTGTGTTATTATTCCAGGTATTGGAAGTTAGCCAATCCTATGCATTCCAGGTATTGGGAGTTAGCCAATCCTATATTGTTATTCCATGTATTGGGAGTTAGTCAATCTTGTGTTATTATTCTAGGTATTGGGAGTTAGCCAATCCTATGTTATTATTCCAGGTATTGGGAGTTAGCCAATCCTGTGCATTCCAGGTATTGGGAGTTAGCCAATCATGTGTTATTATTCCAAGTATTGGGAGTTAGCCAATTCTGTGCATTCCAGGTATTGGGAGTTAGCCAATCCTGTGTTATTATTCCAGGTATTGGGAGTTAGCCAATCCTGTGTTATTATTCCAGGTATTGGGAGTTAGCCAATCCTGTGTTATTATTCCAAGTATTGAACTATATCAATCCTGTGATATTATTCCAGGTATTGAACTATGTCAATCATGTGTAACCTTTAAAACATTTTGTTACCTGTCACTAGGCAACAACCATCCTCATAGCTCATAAGGCCCATAAAACACCTTGTCACCTCTCAGTAGGCAACATCTAACCATATGGCTCATAAGGCCATTACACATCTTTAGAATTTAGGCATGTTCATTACTCTTAACATTTATCATTAAATGATTCTCAGTACAAGGTATGAGTTCATTCCTCATCCTTATCATGGTATGATTACATCATACTCATTAGTTTAGCTTACCCTTATTCTCAGGGTATATTAGCCTAAGCTTGTCAAGGTATATCAAACTCTTTACATTCTATTGTAACAATTTACATAACACACTTCATATATTTCTTACTCAAATAGACTGGATTTGAAATGCATCAAGGTATATCACTTTCCTCATCACCTCTATTTTCCTTGAGTTATCAGCTTATCTTGTATTAAGGCACTTCCCATCTTAATACTTTCATCCATTGACCTATCACTCTCATCATGAAGTGCATAGGTCACACACAAGAATGGTCCAACTACCTTTAATGATATGGACTCATTTTAGATTAAGGCATTGCCTACAATAAGGTTGCCTATACTCAATCCTTTAAGATATTTTACCTTTATAAGGTTTCAACCTCTGATTTATTATCAGGGTTCTGGTTTGTCATCATATTACACAAGGTTAGGGATTTAAATATTATAACTTCATTTAGAATTTCACCAACCTTTACCCTTTATTAGGGCTTTTGGGTTTCACTTACTATTCATCCCAACTAGGGTTTCTTATGACATCACCCACAATTAGGGTTTCTTATGGAATCAACCTCAATTAGGGTTTCACATTGAATCAACCTCAATTAGGGATTCACATGAATCAACCTCAATTAGGGATTCACATGGAATCAACCTTAGTTAGGGTTTCACATTGAATCAACCTCAATTAGGGATTCACATGGAATCAACCTCAATTAGGGATTCACATTGAATCAACCTCAATTAGAGATTCACATGGAATCAACCTCAATTAGGGATTCACATTGAATCAACCTCAATTAGGGATTCACATGGAATCAACCTCAATTAGGGATTCACATTTTATATCAATTGGATATACTCATCCCAATTAGGGTTTCACTCTCCATTCCCATAATTAACCTTCTAGATTAGGGTTTCATGATCTTTTTACTAAGGATCATAACCTAATCACTACATGATCAATACTCATGTATGAATTACTTTCCATCATCCTCTCAACTTTATTGGGTTACATCAACCCTTCAATCAAGTACATACAATTATGATTAACATAATGTACCAAGTCATTGTTCTTATAGGCAATTAGGGTTTATCCCTTAATTGGCACTAATCACTTAGGTACTATTAGGGATTCAACCTTTGTACCTTCATTGATTATCATTACTAATCATCATTGGATCAATGGATCATTCATCATCTTAATTCTCAAGAGATTCAATTACATTAGACCTCCATTACATAAGGTATCCAATTGAATTGACCAATTGAATCTTCAATTACAAAAGGTGTCCAAGTGGATTAACCAATTAAGTCCTCAACTGACTTTGACTATTTGAGCCCCAAACGGTCTTGGTCTTTCAAAGTTCAAACGGTTTGAAACTGTTTGGTAAAGGTGGTTCTTGAGACCATTTACTAAATAAAGTACTTGAAACCGTTTTCTAAAGGTGATCTTCAAGACCGTTTACTAAAGGTGGTCACTTGAAACTGTTTGCTAAAGCAACTTTTTGAAACCGCATGGGCTCAACCGGTTTGGGATCGTTTGGTCCCAAAAGGTCTTGAGACCATTTGTACTCAAACGGTCTTGAGACCGTTTGGTCCAAACCTCCTCAAAACTGCATGGACCAAAGATGGTCTCAACCTATCAAATCGATTTGGGGTTCTCAATGTTGATTTCTTCAATCATTGAATTCATGTAACCAATCTTCAATTGGACCCATCACCATACTTCAATTGGGTTAATTAGGTCATCCTTCAACTGATTTGATCCTAAATTAACCCTCAATTTATCATCAATTAGGGTTTGAATCAACTAAATTAGGGTTTGGAATCGATGATCCTTCAACATTAACCAATGTGAGTCTAGTTGCTTTAAAACTATTGGACCATCATCCAAATTGGACATGACCTGACCCCAACCGGTCTGGAGGTCATTTGGATGACCTACAAATGGTCTTGAGACCGTTTTCCCATGTCAACATCAAAATCCAAGTCAATCAATCAAAGTTCGGATCATTGGATAGATCAATAACTCAGCATTTGAGTGCACTTCGACTTAGTACCTTTAGATCTTTAAACACCTAACCATAGTCAACCCTGGACCTCCAAACGGTCTTGGGTGACCCCCAAACGGTCTTGGGATCGTTTGGATGACCTCCAAATGGTCTTGAGACCGTTTGGTCATCATATCATCATCAACCATGTCATTCAATTAGGGTTTGGACCCTAGGATTGGTCACCAAATCAACACTTAATTGTATTTCAATTTGGTATCTTTGGACCTTCAAACACTTAACCAAACTTAACCCTATACCTCCAAACAGTCTTGGGTGACCCCCAAACGGTCTTGAGACCATTTGGGTGATTCTCAAACGGTCTTGAAACCGTTTGGTTCAATCAACCCAAAGCATCAACTCATTCAATTGCAAAATCAGCACTCAGTCGATTAGGGTTTATACCATATGTTTGAATCTTCAAATACTTAACCATACTCAACCCTGGACCTCCAAACGGTCTTGGTTGAACACCAAACAGTCTTGAGACCGTTTGGGTGATTCCCAAACGGTTTTGAAAACGTTTGGGTCAATCAACCCAAATTTCAAACTCAATCACTTATGCAATCAACACTCAACCCGATTAGGGTTTAGGTGATTGATGGACCTTCAACTCATGAACCAATTGGAGTTAATCAATAATAATTGATGAGTCATTAACCTAGATCATTATGATCAAGTCCCCAAATGGTAAACCCTGGTCAACATCACCAAACGGTCTTAAACTGTTTACTTTTATGCGGTTTAGTGAAACTATTTCATTCCAAACAGTTTGAAACTGTTTGCTCCCAAAACACAAACCATTTGGACATTTTATTGAAACTGTTTGGTCTAGATATTTGGCACTACTACAGAAATAGCATTCAATGTCGCTTTTCTGGGCGTCGGTTGTTAAGGAACACGGACGCCTTATATTAAAGGCGTCGGTTATTTAGAAGAACCGACATCTATATTCAAAGACCAGCCAAACACGGGTACCGCTTTGTATACAGCGTCGGTTGTTTATACAAAACCGACGCATAATGTCATCCAATTTTCGAGCGAAAAAAATAATGTCACTTTCGGCGTCGAGTCTGTAGTTAAAACACCGACGCTTATCTGCGATGGAAATTTGCGCGAAAAGTGTCCTTTTCCGCGTCGGTCGTCCTTTAATCACCGACGCTGAAGGTGGTTCCCGCCAAACATTTTCACGAAAATATCGTCCAAATGGACGTCGGATGTTGCGAACGACCGACGGTAAAGATGTTTAGGCGTCGGTTTTTGTAAACAACCGACGCTATTTGGGAACTTCATAACCTTCGATCGCCCGACTCTTCCCCTTTCTTATGTTTCATTGCTACCCTATTTCCCTATTGCGGCGATTTCTCCGGCGATTTCTCTGCTGCTGGTACTAGTTTTTCTCCGGCGCTTCTCTCCGGTGCCCCATCTCCGGCGTCCCCTCTCCGGCACCCCTCTCCGACGCGTTTCTTCTCTGGCACCCCTGCTGCCCGCCCTGCTGCTCCAACCGCCTGCACCGCCGCCACGCCTGACAACCGGCACCGCCGCAACGCCTGGTGCCCACCTGCCTGCCACGCCTGAGAACCGGCGCCGCCGTACCCCCTTCTCCTTCTCCTCCGCCTGGCCGCTGCCTGCCTGCCGCCGCCTGGCCGCCTGCCTACTGCGGCTGACGCTCCTGCTCGTCGGAGTCACCACCGCTGGTTCTGGAGCTCGTCGGCCGCCACCCACGTACTCAACCAGCTCGACCTCACCCTACTCTTCTTGCCCAGGTACCTGCAGACCTACCCAGGCGCGAAATTGGTTCTTTATGTGCTGACCTAATCTGCTTGCCTAATCTGCTTGCACGAAATTGGCTCCCTACTCTGCTTGCTTAATGTGCCTAATCTGCTTTAAGTGGTCCTAATATCATAACATGATAGTTTTATTATATGATTTGTGGCACTTTAGGGTGTATATACATGCAAATTATATAAGTGATAGATGTTGGATGTTTGTCAAGGTTTCTTGAAGATTGAATAAGTGATAGATGCTGGATGTTTATTTATTTCATCTATCCATGTTGCCTATAGTTTATAACATTGCATTGTGAATTATTGCATGTTTGAAACTATGAAATTCTTGATTTATTAGATGATATTCAAGAAAACCCTAGTTTGATGAGCATGTTGTTAATCATGTTAATTATGATTCTTCTATATATTCTGATGTCATTATATAATTATGTGATCCCAACATATTAAATTGAATTAGAATGATTTCATGAATTATAGGGTTTATATAAGAATGACAACACATGTATTTGTTGGCCTAGAAACCCGTCCAAGATTTACTCAGTAGGAGTAAATCTTGGATAGTCCCCAGTTTGGGACTGTTCTTGAACACCTAATCTCACTTAGGATGTAAGTGTATAATGTGTATTGGGTTTTTGAGAAAATTTCGGTAGCATTTCCCCGTTTGTTCTCTAAGTACATATGTACTTAGAGAACAACGGGGAAATGCTGCCGAAATTTTCTTGAAAACCAAATACACATTATACACTTACATCCTAAGTGAGATTAGGTGTTCAAGGATGGGATAGGTGGTAC
The DNA here is from genome assembly GCA_963693085.1 of Alisma plantago-aquatica. NCBI lineage: Eukaryota > Viridiplantae > Streptophyta > Magnoliopsida > Alismatales > Alismataceae > Alisma > Alisma plantago-aquatica. The sequence goes on along the minus strand of OY856414.1, from coordinate 92,759,206 downwards.
ACATTTATTATATATAAGATTGACATCAAATGTGTTTGTTGGCCTAGAAACCCGTCCAAGATTGACTAATATATACTTGTTTCCTAATATATACTTGTTTAAAAGGTTAACTGATGTTATACAACTTTTTCTGAAAATATATAACATCGTTATATGTACTTACACTTTGTTAATACTAATATTGTGCAGTCTCTGTCTTCCCATAACAATGACTATGAATTGGGCCTCTATGTCAATGTTAACGTTCCCTATTGAAGAACAATTGGACATCATCCTAGATGATCGTTCCTTAAACCAATTGGTCATACCCAAACATTGGCGTTTTCTAAAAGGAGGACACTACATGCCTGGTAAAGTGACCCTAACTTTTGGAAATTATTCACATGTAATCGAGGTTGAGTATGATTTGGTGGGAAATCTTGTATCAAAATCCGGTTGGCGTGATTGGATTGGAGAGCTGTATCTGGTCCGTTGGAATAGGCTTTTTCTCCGTCCAGTTGGCGATAATTCCATCAAAGTTTGGATAACCAACAACAACTGCGAGACCCCCGATCATCTTCTGCGGTATGAGCGCACGGCGTCGGATATCATCTATGAGGAATCTGAATCTGAGGCGTGATTGGATTGGAGAGCTTCGTGACACAGCTTCATCATCAAAAAGAAGTTATTGATGCATGCGGGACCATGTTGGTGTAGTATTTAGTTGTCTATCTATCTAGACTTGTCTGTATTAATAGTTTTTTTAATTATGCGCATGTTTAGGGGTACACCAACCCCTTTGTTTAGTTATTGTTATAACTAAAGTGTGTGTTCCCATGAATGGAACTGTAAGTTGCTACATGAATGCTTATAACTGAAGTGTGTGTTCCCATGAATGTTCCCATTTACATGATTACACTACTATTTTCTCATATTATCTTGCCTCAAAAAAAATTCTTTTATTGTTTAGTCTATTTTAATACGACATACTTGCTTATATCTTTCTTAATGATGAACTGTAATACGACATACTTGCTTATATACTTGTTTCCTAATATATACTTGCTTTCCTAATATATACTTGCTTTCTCTAATCATAGAATGGATAGATCATGGATGTCCATTCGTAATCGTTGCACCCCAGAGTTTATATCTGGTCTTGATCAGTTTATTAGATTTGCCGAGGAACATAGGAAAAAACCTACAGATAGGTTCTACTGTCCATGTAGGCATTGCAGTAACAACTTGAAAGTCAACACTGGTGAGGAAATCAAAAGTCATGTCATGTGCAATGGGATTGTACAAGGCTATACAGAATGGCACTGGCATGGAGAGATTTCAAAATCGAATCCAGTAGATGTCAATAGCAGTGCTTGGGTGGAAGAAGAAATTGCCTCCGATGACGTAAATGTGAACGAACCAGTTCCAGCAGACATTGTTGATGCGATGCTGGATAGTTGTAGGGTAGAGCACACCGATCCACCTCCTATCTTTACAAACATTGTGCATGATGCTGAGATACCGTTATACACAGGCTGTGCTAAGTTTACGAAGCTTAGCGCTGTGCTGAGATTGTATAAGTTGAAAGCTAACAATAGATGGAGCGACAAAAGCTTCACTGAATTGTTGACTTTGTTGAAAGAAATTCTTCCTGAAGGAAACGAGCTGCCAATCTCAACATACCAGGTAAAGAAAATGTTGTGCCCAATGGGAATGGAGGCCAAAAAGATACACGCATGCCCGAATGATTGTGTATTATTTCAAAAGGACTATGTAGATTTGAAAGATTGTCCAAAATGTGGTGCGTCACGATATAAATTGACGACTTCGGGGGAGTCCAAAACTGGTTCTCCTGCCAAGGTGTTGTGGTATCTACCTATAACATCACGGTTTCAACGCTTGTTTGCAAATCCGAAAGATGCGAAGAATTTGAGGTGGCATGCAGATGTTAAGAAAAATAATGATGGGATCCTACGACATGCGTCTGATTCCCCACAGTGGAAGAAGATTGATGTATTGTTCCCTGAATCTGGTGAAGAAGTCAGGAATCTAAGACTTGGGCTTTGTACAGACGGGATGAATCCGTACGGGACATTGAGCAGCCAACATAGCACTTGGCCAGTCATGCTTGTTATATACAATCTTCCTCCCTGGCTGTGTATGAAAAATAAGTACGTTATGTTGTCATTGTTGATATCGGGCCCTAAACAACCCGGAAATGATATCGATGTTTATCTTGAACCTTTGATTGACGACTTAAAGAAACTTTGGGCTGAAGGTGTGATGACCTATGATGCTTCAGCAAGAGAGACATTTCATTTGCATGCTATGTTGTTTTGCACTATTAATGACTTTCCGGCATATGGGAATTTGTCTGGATATAGTGTCAAAGGAGCTAAAGCGTGTCCTATATGTGAAGAAAACACTGATTCAATAAGACTAAAATATGGTGGCAAGACTGTATATCTTGGTCATCGAAGGTTTCTTTCAAAATTCCATCCGTATCGTAGGAAGCGCAAAGCATTCAATGGATGGAATGATGAACGGAGTGCACCTAAACCTATACCAGGGGATGTTGTTTATGAAAGAGTAAAAGACATTGTCAATGAATTTGGTAAGAAATCACAATGTAGTATGGCCACACGGAGTGACAATTCTTCATTCAAAAATAAGTCAATATTTTGGGATCTTCCTTATTGGAGTTCTTTGTCAGTCAGGCATTGTATCGATGTAATGCACGTTGAGAAAAATGTCTGTGATAGCATCATTGGTACTCTATTAAATATACCAGGTAAGACTAAAGATGGGATAAAATCCAGACTGGACCTACGTGAAATGGGAATAAGGTCAGAATTACGTGAAATGGGAATAAGGTCAGAATTACGTGAAATGGGTAATAAAAGAACATACTTACCTCCCGCTTGTTACACGTTGTCTAGAAAGGAGAAGAAAACTTTTTGTGAATGCTTGGTAAATGTTAAGGTGCCACATGGTTACTCATCCAACATTCGTAGATTGGTATCAATGAAAGATCTGAAGTTGATAGGTCTTAAATCTCATGATTGTCACACTCTAATGCAACAAATATTGCCCGTGGCAATTCGATCTATATTGCCGAAGCATGTAAGTTTTGCAATTACCAGACTTTGTTTCTTTTTCAACAGTCTATGCAGCAAAGTTATTGACCCTGATACTCTCGATAATTTGCAAAGAGAAGTGGTTGTTACCCTATGTCAGCTTGAGATGTATTTCCCTCCTTCGTTCTTTGATATCATGGTACATCTTGTTGTCCACTTGACTAGGGAAGTGAAAATCTTGGGACCGGTTTTCTTGCATTGGATGTATCCCTTTGAACGATACATGAGCGTTTTTAAAGGTGATGTTCGAAACCGTTATCGTCCTGAAGGGAGTATTATTGAAGGTTATGTGGCGAGAGAGGTTATGGATTTCTGCAATGACTTTCTCAGTGGTAATGACACTCCTGATAATGACAAGAATATTGAGGAGGGCAAAGGAATTTTGGGATCACGGGTGAAAGTAATCAGCCGTGAGCAGTTGGAACAAGTTCACTTGTATATTTTACATAATATGGACGAAGTGAGTGTTTATATCGAGGAACATACCAATTTCATAAAGAGACAACATCCTCGAGCAAGTTCAATGTGGCTTGCTAGAGAGCATAATAAGACTTTTACTAAGTGGTTTGAAGATAAAGTCTTACATCAACTATCTCAAACACCAAATGATATTACAGAAACTATCAAATGTCTCGCCTTTAAACCAAAACCGAATGTTATGTCTTATGAAGGGTTTGACATTAATGGATTCACATATTACACAAAGCGCCAAGATGATAAGAGTGTCGTCCAAAATAGTGGGGTCACTCTTCAAGCGTCAACTATGTACTTTGCAAGTGCAAAGGATAAGATTCCACGTGAAGCTAAAATGTCATATTACGGTGTCATTGAAAACATTTGGGAGTTTGACTACATAGATTTCAATATTCCGCTCTTTAAATGTAATTGGGTTGATAACACCAAAGGAGTTATAGTGGATGAATTGGGTTTCACTTTGGTGAACTTTGAAATGATTGGCGAGAAGGCTGAACCATTCATATTGGCATCACAAGCAAAACAAATATTCTATATCGATGATCCTGCAAATGATAAATGGTCGGTTGTTCTTCATGGTAAAAGACAGTTCATTGAAGATCCTATAGATGAAGAAGAGTACTATGATAAGTATGATGACTCCAGTCCATTCTCAGTTGGGTTGCCAACTCCACAAAATATTGAAGCTAATGATGACTTATATGTGCGCGGAGATCACAATGAAGGATTGTTAATTGATAAAAGATCACAATTTTAGAGACATGTATGTTTATACAAATGGTAAATGTTTTCCTTTTTCTAATTTATACAAATGCTAAATGTTTTCCTTTTTCTAGTTGATACAAATGCTAAATGTTTGCCTTTTTAATGACATTTTCAGATGGCTGACCATGATGAGAATGATGTTCATGATGAGCATGAAGTCCATGATGAGCATGTTGTCCATGACGAGCATGGTGAGGATACCAATGTAAGTTCTAAAAACATATCCTGTATTTCTATAAAATTCATTATCTTCTAGTTTTGTCATATATCCTATATTTCTATATTGGCCTAATTCAGTGTGTTTATTTTTGTCAAATTTTAGGTTGATGATGCACATGTACCCACTGAAGCACTGGAGCAACTTGATGCGCGGAGAGGACATTCCAACTCGAGATATCGTCTACCGTTTCCTCCTCCTCCGCAGTAATATCCTCATCTCTAAACGTTTCTCGTAGGATTCTGAACCCCTCCCTTCCCTCTACTACATCGAAGCCATGCCGCAGTTGAACCCTTTCGCCGAGCCCTACCCGGCCAAGCAGGCGTCGCCTGAAGCACCATCGTCGTCGTCGTCTCCACCTCCATCGCAACTTGTTGTGCTAGTCCTGACAGTTTATCACCCCACATGCCTTCCTCCTCAGTTCCTGCCGCTAGACGACCACACAATGGATCCAAGAGGATTGCAGGCGTTCGCCAAAGACTATAGGCTGAGTTAACTCAATAGTTAACTCAGCCTATAGTCTTTGGCAAACGCCTGCATATCCTCTTGGATCCATTGTGTGGTTGTCTAGCGGCAGGAACTGGGGAGGAAGGCATGTGGGGTCATAAACTGTAAGATATAATTGGGATGTTGATAGTGATGATGAATGATACTTTGTAAATGAATGTTTCTGAATGTTAAAACATGTATTTGAATGATTCTATATGTGTGAACGTGACAATTGAATTGATGTCTGAATGTATCTACTTGTGTGAATCTTTTTATGTTAATTTTGCAGGTTTGTGGCCTGTTTGTAGGCTGATATCAATGGATGTCGTAAACCTGCAGTTCAGAAAACTGAACTGCAGGTTCTCATCCTACTGACCAGCCACAGCAGGCCTGCAAACAGATTTATAAAAAAAAAATAGATATAGGCGTCGGTTATTTACCGATAACCGTCAGCACAGACTTACAGCGTCGTTTTTTTGTTGAACACCGACGCCAAAAGTGTTCGCGCTACAGGAAATGGGAGTCATCTAGGACACTTTTCTGCGTCGGTTTTTTAGTATATAACCGACGCAGAAAGCATCCTAGATGACGCCGTTTTCTGTGGCGCGAACCCTTTTGGAGTCGGTGTTTTATAATAAACCGACGCCTTGATGTTAAATAGGCGTCGGTTTTTTAACCGACGCTGAAGTGTCCAACCTTTTAGCGGCGCCCACATAGGCGTCGTTCAGAAACCGACGCCAAAGGGGGTTAAACAACCGACACTAAAAGGCACTTCTGTAGTAGTGTGGGGAGGTGTGTGCTTATGATGATGTCATCATCATCAAGCTCTAGACCCACAAAACGTGTTGTATTTCCATGGAAATTGCATCAATCAACCAAATCAATAATTGTAAATAGAAAAATGATCATTATTTGATGGGGAATTGAATGCAATAACAAAGTTAGGGTTTCAAGTTATAAAACCCACATCCTATTGAGCTCCAAAGCTCCATGTTCACGGAAACAATGGTGGATGCAACTCCCTTCACCATTCCAAGGCTCGTCCTCAAGATTTGAGTGAAAAGGAACGGTTAGAATTGAAGAGGAGATCGAAATAGGAAGAAATCCATAATTTATTTTTGATTTCCACCATGGAATCAAGGTGAAATGGATCAAGAATCTTACCAACAGGTTGGGGGTCGTCCTCCTGACCCTCCCAAACTCCCTTGGTCGTTTTCCAAGCAAGGAGAAGAAGTGGGGTCGAAAAAGCCTTCCATTTGGCTTGTAAAAGGTTCTTTTATAAAAATTCAATGAGAGAGAATATGCTTTGCAAAAAAATCCATTTAATCCCAAAAGTGTGGCCGCCTCTTCCCCCTCATCTTACTTAGGGACGAGGATATCTTGTTTGCCTCTTATTCCTCTCAATTATCCATGATTTAAAGAAAAGCAAATTAAGCACCTCAATTCATATTATATTAATATCCATATGTGAGTGGATATTGCTTTTTCTTATAAAATTGTGTGTGAGTTATCCACTCCCTTGGATATTTTCGTGATCCTTGCAAGGATAAAGGATGTCACAAACATGTCTGAATCCAAACATTTTAATTTTGGTTGAAGGCCCTTTAATTAATACATTTATTTTTTCCCTAAATCAAATTAGGGTTTCAATTAGAATTAAATCATGATTATTTTAATATCAAGATTCTCTCTCCTATAACTTAATTCAAATGAGGCGCCACTATCATTTTATTTTCTCTCCTTGATGCCAAGAAACATTAGGGACCTTATTGAAGTGGTAATTTTCATATTGAACTCTAGGTTTTGGGTAAATTGCACTTTACACCAAAACTAGGTTTTAATGAACAAACATTGCTTTATCAGCTTTTCCTTGGTACTCAGGCTACCACAAGCCATACCTTTGCATCATCTTCATTCTCATGATGCTTCAACATATAAGGAACATCTTATCATGCAACGTTTGCAATCTAACCCCTCAAATTGGGTAATTTGCACTTTAGTCCAAAATAAGCAAACATTGCTTCAACATTGTTTAGACAGGACCAAATTGAAACATAAGTTTCTCATGAGCCCTAATTACTTTTCACAAGATAAGATTAAACATATAATCATCTTTCTTAATCAAAACACCTAGGCTTAAAGTGTAACCCAGGTCAGGGATGTTACAAAAATATTCGTAGTCCCAATAGAGTTCAGTAACATTATAGACGACGATAGAAACAATAGTCACAATTATCTCCTAATAGAGGTCAAGAGAAAGGAGTATCACCATCTGGGGCATATAGCTTTGGGTCTGTCTCCGAGACAAGATCGTTTGGCTGTATGGATCTCCACAGAAGACGTGCATCTACTAGCATCAGCCTGGGCATGTGAAGGCATTGTGTCCCATGTTAAACTATGAGATGTGTCAGTCATAGGGGAGGTATTATTAAGCCTATAGAAGCAAGGTGGCAACATCAAGATGGGGCATGGTCAGACTTATCAGGTGGGATCTTATGGGTCTGTAGGGAGATCCAAAGCTAGAGGAAGACCTCAAGCCTTATCTCACTTTTACATGATGGCGCACATGGGGTGTTTTCAAGTCTCAAGTTGTTATAGTTCATATGGAACTCTTTAAATCTGACTTGTCTACTTCTGTATATGTGTCTATTTTTTATATTTGAGGGTGAAGAACTCTTTTATCACCCAAGAGGTGATTGTACATTGTAATCTATCTATTTTCCGTTGACTCGAGCCTCTTTTCCTTAACGCCAATCTTGTTGGATTTGTGGTTGTGTGTCAGGTGTGTTCATCTTGTGCTCTTGTTTTCTTTGAATGCGTCATTAAAATGGACTTATGCTGCCTGAGATGCATGGATACAATGCGATCATCAGGACAACACATTAGAAAAGTACAGGGTGATGTTGGACTGTAGGTCCAAGGTTCTTGATTTTTGAGAGGAAGATGTCTCTTGGACTTTCAAGGAGAGTAAAAGATTCTTTATATGGGTTTAATGTCTACCTACCATAAATAAGAAACTGATGAGGCATGGTTATGATGATTTTTTGACCCATGTGGTTGATACTAAGGTAGTAAGTCCTAGTATACATGATGTACCCATAGTCAAAGAGTTTGATGATGTATTTCCTGATGAGTTATCAGGAATCCCATCTTGTTACAACCCCAATTTTGGGATCATTTGCTGAGAAATATAATTTCTCATATTAAAGATATTTGTGTTGAATAAATGAGTTTCGTTGAAAATAGCATTGTTGTTTGATTTGAGGGCTTTATTGGCTATTGGGCCCAATAACAAGGATATTCAATTAATTAATGAATAACTGATAATTGGAGAAAAGAAATATGTGGAAACCTCTAGAAGGCAAATCCAAGGATGGATTTCGTGCCACATAGGTTCCTTGGATTCCGAGGAGTCCAAAATTGCATAAAGAATGCATTAAGAAAAGAAAAGATCAAATGAGTATTTCCTTGTTAATAAACAAATTAAAAAAATTGATGAAATATGGAAAATAAGTGAAAAGAGGTGTATTTAAGTGGAATTTCGTATTCCAAGGATTCCTAATGATAAAAGGAATACCTATGAGGAAAATAAAAGAGAAATAAAGAGAAATCCACAAAAGGAAATATTTTAATAAGAAATAAAACAGGATAATGAGAATAATGCATATTGATGCATTTAAGGATGATGAGTATTCCTTTAAAAGGAATTTCGAATTCTTAAAGTTTCTTGGGTGCCAAGGAGCCCCAATAAAGGACAGGAAAGAGAAAATACCATAATTATAAAATAAGAGCATAATGTGATATATTATTGATGAATTTTGTAATATTGAGAAAAGAAAGTATTCTCTATTAAAAGAAAACATGATTTCATGATAAATAATTAAAAGGCAAGTAATAAGAAGATGAAGGAAAGGATTTTCGAAATCCTATTATCACAAGAAAAGGGAATATCCAATGGATAGAGAGGAGAGAGAGAGAATTTACTTCTCATTAAAGGAATTGATTTCCTACTTGGAAAAGGGACTTATTGATTCATGTATATCCGACCTAAGGCTTCTTTCCTCACCTCTATATAAAGGGGGGTAGATCCCTTGGTCGAGTTCAGAGAAGAAAACCCACGTCTTCCTCTCTCTTCCCTATCTTCTTCTTCATTGTTTCCTTCCGTAAACCCTAACCACAAGTAACTACGTGATACTAGAGAAACGGGGAACCCAGGAGGGGTTGTGATGGTGGGTGGTCACGAGGAGGAGCCAAAGTAAGACCTGGACAGAGCCGCCAAGCCCTAAGCTTCTCACCAGGGCCGCAACACGGCTGCATGAGGCGGATGGACCGCAGGTCCTCCCAGCCTGACTCGTGCCATCGTAGCTTTTGTTTGCGGGCCTAGCAGGTGCGCCAAGGTGCCCCAAAGGTTGGGGACCCATCCCCGAATATCGTAGAAGGTCCAGGAGCAGAGTACAAGCCGCGCAAGTCTGCAAGGTGGCGGGTAGGGAGGCTGCGCACCACCTGCCCGAGGAAGAAGAAGGGTGAAGGGAGCTTGGGACCGATTTGCCCTCTGCGGGCTGAAGGAACAGCCCACTTACGCGGGGGCAAGCTAGTAATTTCATTATATTTCTAAAAGCAAGCCGCATGCATGGGGACTTGGCGACGTGGCCTCTTCTGATTGGCTCAAGTAAGTGTATTAATGCAAAAATCATAGCTCCTAATTGGTAGCTCTGATGAGAACAAGTTATACATGAAAATTGATCAGAAAATCGAGGGAAATCTAAATAAAATATAATTGAAGCCTGTTTCCCTATGAAATTCGAAAAGTATATAGAGATACTATCTTTTATAGTTTAATCAATGAAAAACCCTAACCTTTGATGATTAATGAGTTAGAAAGGGTTAAATGAGTATATAAAGTTGATATTAGCCTGTTAATGATAAAAAGGATCATTAAGATTGGAAAATGATGAATTTGCATGTAATCAGTTTAATTTCGAGTTTAATGTGCATTAATAATACTTTAATGAGCCATGAAACCCTAATGTTGGTAAATTCGACTCTTAATGTCTCTAATTGACTAATTTCATGATTAAGGTTGGAATATGCTATTTTGAGCATTGAATTCACTAATTTGTGGAAAGATAACCTTAATATAGAAATTAGGGTTTTCGATTGAATTACGGTAGAATTAATACTAAATAGAGTTCATATGGGAATTAGACCATCATGAATTATGAGTTGTTAATCCAAAAGAAACTAAAGGTGATAATTGAGTCTAATGACCTTGAAATAGATTAAAAGGATAAAGAAGGTAGTTTTGGTGTAAAAGAGAAATAATCAACTTTAATTGGGCTTATGGTGTTGAAATTTGGGTTTATGAACTAAGAGAGCATTTAATATGATAAAAGCGTTATGGAGACAAAAACCCTAATAAAACCCTAATGTGGTCTAGAAAGCCTAAGGTGGAATCCAAGTCTAGCTTTAGAATGTTCTGGATAAATTATGACACTTGGATCGTATGCATTGATTTCAGGATATTGTTGATTGCTTGTTGATTGATTCTTTATCCTTATTGCTTGGACAATCAAGTTGCTCTTGATCAGGTATGTGGTTAATTATGGATAACCGCCTTAGTTTTCCGAGGATTTTCCGGATGGTTAATCGCATTGAGTGCAAATTATCTGTTGGATGTTCATACTTGCAAATTATAAAGTCACTATGATTATCACATTAATAATAGAAGTATGGATTCTCGCACCTACATGCCACCCTGATGGATGATGCCAAAGGTCAGGCCCAGATGGGTAGACCAATGGACACCTTGAGTGGTGACCCCAGGCACCAAGAAGGTGGCCTATGATATTGCATGACTAGTGGGCACCATGAGTGGTGACCCCCAGGCACCAAGCTCGGGATTGAGAAGGTGGCCTTAAGTCATTGGCAAAGGGCACCCTAAGGTGGGTATGCCAGGGTTAGGGCAAAAGCGGTGGAGAATGTCATACTGAAAAGTGTAATTGGCTTATTAATTAATTTGATTGTGATTATTAAATTGTTAGCCATATTTGCAAGATTTTGGTTGTTCCCACATACCAGTATATTTCGATATACTGACCGACGTTTTATTTGTCGGGGTTTTAGGAACAATAATTGAAAGAACAAACAGTAAAGTGACACATTGTGAAAAAAGGAAATAAAGTGCAAGGAGGATTAGATAGAATACTTCAAGCTTGGATAGATAGATTCCCAAAGTTTTCAAAGGTAAGTAAAGTTCTAATTTTATACCAAATTCCAGTTAGTTAGTAGAATTTCATAATTGTTATTGATTATTTGTCGAACCTTTGATCCTGTTAATTGAATAACGGCTCTAACCTTCGGGTCTCCCTTAATTGGGGGTTACTGGGAGGCGGAGTCGTTACAATTGGTATCAGAGCGAAGGTTCCTCACTTAATCTTTAATAGTTATTAAATTTTGCAAATTCCGTAGAACCCAAGGGAGTTATTAGAGGATTATCCGAAAGACAGAGGTGTCTAGAAAAGTATCACGACCGGGGGCTGGCAATATTTTCCTCCGCACCGCTAGTCAGAATACGAGGACTCCCGGATCTGTGTGACTGCCTGGCCAAAGTCTTAGAGTATGATTCAAAATAAGATACCTTTAGGACTCTCTCATCTTGTTCATCCCTTCTCAACTCAAATTCTGTTAAGGACCTTAAGGATTAGGGTTTTTCTCTCTTCTCCTCACCCTCTTGAGGTATAGGTAAGGTTAGTAAAGAATCCTCCACCAAATTAATAAAAAGCATGTAAATAAGATGTCATGGACATAAGCTTAATAGAGTAAGCGTAAAGGAATAGATACATGCTTAGGTCATATGACACGAGTTGTCATTGCCCTCAGGGGAGACCTGAGGATAGACCTCCTTGATAGGAGGATGAGTAGAGAGAGTTAGTCTTGGAGGTAGAAACCTCCATTAAAGTACAGACCTAGCACATCCTCTGAGGATGATGTTAACCCTAAGCCTAAGTGGAGGTTAGAGAGAGAGATGACATGACAAGTTAGATGACATGGTTGACTGGGTGTTTGGATAAACACGCCTTGGATGCCATACGAACCATGAGAAGTTGATGATCAAGTACCTATGGCAACATAACCCTGGAAAGGGTCATGCATGTTAGAGTGAAGGATAGCTCCTTCCTCGATGAGGTTAGAGAAGAACCTATAGTTACCCTATGGGCTTAGGCAAGTAGGGTATAGCTTGACGAAACCCTGGTTAAGAGATCATGATGGATGTATTATGACATAAGCATAAAGGGATATGAATGATCTTGAGCAAATGTAAGTTCAAGCATAGGATTCACCCATGTGGAGGTAGGCTAGTGAACTTGATTCATCATGGAGAAAGGACCTCGGGTGGTAAGAGAGAGAAAGCATGACTCAAGCAAGGGGGGTTGGAAGCTTAGACTCTGAGACATAAGAAACAGTGAGTAGTTAAGGATGATGTGACCTAATTGGACGATAGTGGTTGCCTTATGTTTGATTCCTGAAGGCTGATGATATCTTGGTTGCCTTTAGAGGAACCAAACCCTAAAAAGAGAATGATGCTTCTGGTACCTATGTGTTTGTGGTATAGGAGTTTACCTTATGAGATAGGAAGAAGAGTTCCTTAGACCTGGAGAGGCTTGGTAGTAGGTTGTGAGGCCTTATACCTAGTTGGCTGTGCTTGAGAGGACTCAACCCTGAGATGTTACTCATATAAAAGGATCGTGGAAGTACATGACATGCCTTGGACATGCTTGATTCGTGGTTAAGAGATTGAACATGCAGATGGATACTCAACGGTGGACCTAGGGCTCCTAGGCCTAAGAAGGGAAGCAGTGTACTCAATGCTCATAATGAGATTTGAGTCTCTATAGTTTTGAGCATGGTGCTCCTCATGTGTAGAAGAAAAGGAAATCCCTTAAGATGAGGGTATGTTTGATGAACCCCTTACAACTAAGATTGAGGAAAGGGAACAAGTACAATCTAGCATGGCTTAATAGGCGACCAACTTGTGCTTTAGTAGCTGTTGGGTTAGACATGCTCATGCGAAGGTAAACCCTAAGGATAGTTGTGACCTTTTTGTCAAGAGTTGTAGTTTCCTCCCATCCTGGGAGAGGGACCCTTTGGTAGGGTGTATACCAGTTTTGTTGGTTTAGAGGTAACCTAAAGAGGTTTTATGGGATCCTGAGAAGCTAAGTGAAAAGTACATGGTACGAGAACGAAACAGTAAACCCATAGATAACTGTATCTAGGTGCATGTGGATGTGTTACCATGGAGGTAACCGGTATGGGACCTGACCAAGGTAGGAAGGTTGCCATGACCCCTATGAAGGGATGAAAGTCAGTCATGAATGCATAGAGAGATGATGAAGGATTGGGTAAGGTTCTAAGTTGAACATGTACTATGATATAATCCTAACTCTATCCTAGGGTCAGGTAGGGATAAGACCGATGGAAGAAGGAGTTGCTTAATTCCCCAGTTGCACATTACCATAGGGTCGGGAGGTAACAACTATCATTGTCTGAGGGCCATGGGTTAGGGGATTGATCACCTAAGTTTGGAAAGAAGATGTGTTTTGGCTAACACTCGGATGTAATAAGATATGTTGAACAAGTTAATGGATGTTTGGGTGGCTAGTTTAGTCCTTGATGTAGTAAAAGGATGGTGATAGAACCTCAGATACACTTCTTTGGATAGGAAGGTAATAAAACCCTTTTGAGAGTGGTTTAGAGTTTCCGAGGTATCAAGCTTGAGGAATCATAACAATATAGGAGGTCATGATATACCTTGATACTACCAAGATAGTAAGTGATGGTAGCATTCTGAATGCTGAAATAAAGTTGCATGTAGCATGTGGCCATGCAAGCCAGGAAGTGAAGGACGAACACCAGTAATCCAGTGTATCAATATAGAGGATAAAAGAGTCCCCAAGAGAGTATGGGAGTTCATTACTATGGATGTTGTAGTAAGACTCCCCTAGACCAAGGAAGGTTAAGATGCAATATGGGTTATGGTAGATCGCCTTACCTAGATGACATGAGAAAGAAGGAGTACTGTCAAGAGACATGTTTTGTTGAACTACATAAGAGAAAGAGAGATGATTTAACTACGCCATGATGCGAGTTCAAAAGTTCTTGAGCATGATTAGAAGGTTTACTTCCATGCGGTGGAAGTAGGTGCATGAAGAACTCGTTTTAGTACAGCTTATCACCCATACTAATGGATAGTGTGATCCAGACTAGAGGGTATGATGAGAGCATGTGTGCTCATTCAGGGTGATACAAAGAGACAGTTCTTAAGATGTGATGTTAACCACCATAGCCTTTATCGGGATGCAAGAAGTTCAATAAGGAGGTAGTGTCGGTCACCACTTCATTAAGATGATGTTGGTGAAGGAGGCCTAGTGAAAGTCATAAAAGAACCACAGTGAGTGCAGATGAAGTCGCTTGGTCAAGCAATGGCTGAGGGAAAGCCCAAGGGTGATATGAGTCATGAGCTGATGCAAAGCAGACTGACATGCAGTTCGTCGTGGGGGAATATAATGTGAAAATCCGACCCCTCTAAGCTACAGCTGAGAGAGCTGAATCCTCGATATATGGGTCCATTTGAGATGGATTGGTGGAGATGATTGTGCTTAGCCCTGCCCCACAGGATAACATGATGTGTAATGTGTTCCATGAGTCCGATCTAAAGCACTATGTGAGGTACCCAAGCCATGTGTTGAGCCCTGAACCTACTCAGCTTTTGAGAGGCTGAAATGTCCTGAGTCACCTATGAGGGTACGATATACCAGGGTAAGAAAGAACTCAGATGGAAGAATATGAGATAATGAAGGTTCTTGGGAAACATCATGGAAAGGGTGAAGCCATATGGGAGCCCTGATGGACAAAGGAAATGCTTATCCTGAATTGTTTGCTTGATGGAATTTTGAGGGCAAAATTCCTATAAGAGGGGAAGGATGTTACAACCCCAATTTTGGGATCATTTGCTGAGAAATATAATTTCTCATATTAAAGATATTTGTGTTGAATAAATGAGTTTCGTTGAAAATATCCTTGTTGTTTGATTTGAGGGCTTTATTGGCTATTGGGCCCAATAACAAGGATATTCAATTAATTAATGAATAATCGATAATTGGAGAAAAGAAATATGTGGAAACCTCTAGAAGGCAAATCCAAGGATGGATTTCGTGCCACATAGGTTCCTTGGATTCCGAGGAGTCCAACATTGCATAAAGAATGCATTAAGAAACGAAAAGATCAAATGAGTACTTCCTTGTTAATGAAGAAATTAAAAACATTGATGAAATATGGAAAATAAGTGAAAAGAGGTGTATTTAAGTGGAATTTCGTATTCCAAGGATTCCTAATGATAAAAGGAATACCTGTGAGGAAAATAAAAGAGAAATAAAGAGAAATCCACAAAAGGAAATATTTAATAAGAAATAAAATAGGATAATGAGAATAATGCATATTGATGCATTTAAGGATGATGAGTATTCCTTTAAAAGGAATTTCGAATTCTTAAAGTTTCTTGGGTACCAAGGAGCCCCAAGAAAGGAGAGGAAAGAGAAAATACCATAATTATAAAATAAGAGCATAATGTGATATATTATTGATGAATTTTGTAATATTGAGAAAAGGAAGTATTCTCTATTAAAAGAAAACATGATTTCGTGATAAATAATTAAAAGGCAAGTAATAAGAAGATGAAGGAAAGGATTTTCGAAATCCTATTATCACAAGAAAAGGGAATATCCAATGGATAGAGAGGAGAGAGAGAGAATTTACTTCTCATTAAAGGAATTGATTTCCTACTTGGAAAAGGGACTTATTGATTCATGTATATCCGACCTAAGGCTTCTTTCCTCACCTCTATATAAAGGGGGGTAGATCCCTTAGTTGAGTTCAGAGAAGAAAACCCACGTCTTCCTCTCTCTTCCCTATCTTCTTCTTCATTGTTTCCTTCTGTAAACCCTAACCACAAGTAACTACATGATACTAGAGAAACGGGGAACCCAGGAGGGGTTGTGATGGTGGGTGGTCATGAGGAGGAGCCAAAGTAAGACCTGGACAGAGCCGCCAAGCCCTAAGCTTCTCACTAGGGCCGCAACACGGCTGCATGAGGCGGATGGACCGCAGGTCCTCCCAGCCTGACTTGTGCCATCGTAGCTTTTGTTTGCGGGCCTAGCAGGTGCGCCAAGGTGCGCCGAAGGTTGGGGACCCATCCCCGAAGATCGTAGAAGGTCCAGGAGTAGAGGACAAGCCGCGCAAGTCTGCAAGGTGGCGGCTAGGGCGGCTGCGCACCACCTGCCTGAGGAAGAAGAAGGGTGAAGGGAGCTTTGGACCGATTTGCCCTCTGCGGGCTGAAGGAACAGCCCACTTATGCGGGGGCAAGCTAGTAATTTCGTTATATTTCTAAAAGCAAGCCGCATGCATGGGGACTTGGCGACGTGGCCTCTTCTGATTGGCTCAAGTAAGTGTATTAATGCAAAAATCATAACTCCTAATTGGTAGCTCCGATGAGAACATGTTATACATGAAAATTGATCAGAAAATCGAGGGGAATCTATATAAAATATAATTGAAGCCTATTTCCCTATGAAATTCGAAAAGTATATAGAGATACTATCTTTTATAGTTTAATCAATGAAAAACCCTAACCTTTGATGATTAATGAGTTAGAAAGGGTTAAATGAGTATATAAAGTTGATATTAGCCTATTAATGATAAAAAGGATCATTAAGATTGGAAAATGATGAATTTGCATGTAATTAGTTTAATTTCGAGTTTAATGTGCTTGAATAATACTTTAATGAGCCATGAAACCCTAAGGTTGGTAAATTCGACTCTTAATGGCTTTAATTGACTAATTTCATGATTAAGGTTGGAATATGCTATTTTGAGCATTGAAGTCACGAATTTTTAGAAAGATAACCTTAATATAGAAATTAGGGTTTTTGATTGAATCAAGGTAGAATTAATACTAAATAGAGTTCATATGGGAATCAGACCATCATGAATTATGAGTTGTTAATCCAAAAGAAACTAAAGGTGATAATTGAGTCTAATGACCTTGAAATAGATTAAAAGGATAAAGAAGGTAGTTTTGGTGTAAAAGAGAAATAATCAACTTTAATTGGGCTTATGGTGTTGAAATTTGGGTTTATGAACTAAGAGAGCATTTAATATGATAAAAGTGTTATGGAGACAAAAACCCTAATGTGGTCTAGAAAGCCTAAGGTGGAATCCAAGTCTAGCTTTAGAATGTTCTGGATAAACTATGACACTTGGATCGTATGCATTGATTTCAGGATATTGTTGATTGATTCTTTATCCTTATTGCTTGGACAATCAAGTTGCTCTCGATCAGGTAAGTGGTTAATTATGGATAACCGCCTTAGTTTTCTGAGGATTTTCCGGATGGTTAATCGCATTGAGTGCAAATTATCTGTTGGATGTTCATACTTGCAAATTATAAAGTCACTATGATTATCACATTAATAATAGAAGTATGGATTCTCGCACCTACATGCCACCCTGATGGATGATGCCAAAGGTCAGGCCCAGATGGGTAGACCAATGGACACCTTGAGTGGTGACCCCAGGCACCAAGAAGGTGGCCTATGATATTGCATGACTAGTGGGCACCATGAGTGGTGACCCCCAGGTACCAAGCTCGGGATTGAGAAGGTGGCCTTAAGTCATTGGCAAGGGGCACCCTAAGGTGGGTATGCCAGGGTTAGGGCAAAAGCGGTGGAGAATGTCATACTGAAAAGTGTAATTGGCTTGTTAATTAATTTGATTGTGATTATTAAATTGTTAGCCATATTTGCAAGATTTTGGTTGTTCCCACATACCAGTATATTTCGATATACTGACCGACGTTTTGTTTGTCGGCATTTTAGGAACAATAATTGAAAGAACAAACAGTAAAGTGACACATTGTGAAAAAAGGAAATAAAGTGCAAGGAGGATTATATAGAATACTTCAAGCTTGGATAGATAGATTCCCAAAGTTTTCAAAGGTAAGTAAAGTTTAATTTTATACCAAATTCCAGTTAGTTAGTAGAATTTCATAATTGTTATTGATTATTTGTCAAACCTTTGATCATGTTAATTGAATAACGGCTCTAACCTTCGGGTCTCCCTTAATTGGGGGTTACCGGGAGGCGGGGTCGTTACACATCTCCTCACGAAAATGATTTTGAGATCAATCTAATTTGCATCATGTGACCCATAGTACAAGTACCATAAGCAAATGGCATCAATAGAGATGAAGGAGTTAAAGAAACATTTACTAGATAAGGGTTTCATCCATCTTAGCATGTATCCTTGGATTGCATAGATTCTATATGTTAAAAAGAAGGAGACTCAATGGGGTTACCAATAGACAACCGACATGTTAATAGGGTTACCCTAAACAACATTTATGTGTTTCCCATAATGGATGTTTTGTTTGATCATTTAAAATGGGCTACATTATTTTCTTCGATAGATCTCCAGTCAGGGTATCTCCAAGTGAGGATTAAGGCCGAAGACATACCTGAAATAACCTTCAAAACTAGGTACAAGCACTATGAGTTTGTTTTCATGTATTTTGGTCTAACTAATGCACCTGTATCTTTCATGGATTTGATGAACCATGTATTCAAGAAGTTCCTAAATCAGTTTGTGTTGGTCTTTATATATGACATCTTTATCTATTCCAAGGATAAAGAACAACACAAGTAGCATATTTTTTTGAACTTTGGACTTCTAAGGCCAAGCTTGGCAAATGTGAGTTTTGGTTCACAAAAGTGTCTTTTTTGAACCATGTTATCTCTAGTCAAGGGATTTCTATAGCTCCCAAGAAGTTGGAATTTGACTTTTCATGGGAATAACTAAAAATTCCAATAGAAGTACAAAGCTTCCTTGAGTTGGTGAGGTATTACAGACAATTTAATAAGGAGTTCAACATGATATCTTCTAGTGAATGGGACCCCAGAGGGGATCCACTCCCTACTAAATTTGAGGAATGAGTCCATATATTCCAAATACACTAAAAAGGTATGCTGGAATAGGTGTAACTTTTTCATTTCTCAAATGATAATATAAAAAAGACCAAAGTACAACATCAGAATATGAATCATGAGTATATCCAATTTTTCAAGTGTACATAATATTCTCCCACTTCAGATTTACATGAAAATTACAACATAAGGATCTAAGTAGAGGGATATCCAACTATCTCAAGTATGTCTCCCCAAGGGCTCCACCTAGCAGGTCCATGTCACCAGGTCCAGTCTTGCAAGTCCTACACCTAGGGTTGGAAGCATACCCCAGAAGAGAAGACAAAGTAGAAGTTGTTCACAAAAACATCGGTATATGTGTATAACACATGGATTGATAAATATAAGGAACAAGGACATCAACTATAACAAGGCTTCCCATAGAAGAGGATAGTACCACCCAAGTGGGTATCAAAAGAAAAACATTTAATGGAGATAGGCAGTAAGAGGTTTCTTGTCTTAAAACAATGTCACAAATATAAGCATTGCATGCAAACAACAAAGACTAAAATTATTTCAAGCAGGGCTGAGACATCATAGGATCTCAACCTAAAAATATTGGGTGGAGATAGCGCATCTTGGGTAGAAATAGTGCACCCCTATATAAGTGATGAGTGGAAAATCACACTCAGGGTGGAGAAAGCACACCCTATATAAATATGGTTGTACACATGTACCATACAAGAAATAAAATTAGTCTAAGCCATGCACTTAAAGGCAAGTTAAAGTTTAGTCAAACCGATATAATAGGATGAGAACATCCAATAGCTATAATGTGGGGTTAGAGGACCCATAAACCAATATATAATCATTTCAATAGTGAGATGCTTCACAGGATCACAAAAGTCCACAACTTGGAAATCAGGATTTCACAAGGATTAAGAAGAACATGATATAAGTAAGAGTCTAATAAGAATATATAACAAAATCAGAATCAACATAGAATCTTTCACATGAAAGAAATTGTCAGAAGAGAGAGAAATCATTTAGGCTATTTTTGTGATGAAGTAGATTTTTTCACATTTATGACCTAAATTACAATTATGCCCTTAAACTATCCAATTCCACTCATATTGATCCCACTTCATCTCCATATGATATGTGAATGTTAAATGACACCCAATTTGATAATAGGATATCCAATTTGAATATTATGCACTTTGTGACTTCAAAACCTGGCTCCATTAATGTTGTTACTCTATTGATTTTATTCATGGATCAAACTTCATCTTTTGGATCTAAAACGTTTTATATATCTAGATGCGACCTAGACAAATATTTGGTTAATATCTTGCATTTTGTAGATAGATAAATTGAGAGTTGTGAATTATACAAGAAAATACCCTTTATTTCCTTTAAAATACCCCCAAAATTCCCTTTTACATAGTCGAGCCGGATCCAGACCCGACCTAGAGGGTCTTCTCCCACCTATTTTCTATGGGTGAGATAGTGCATAGAATGTGCAAGGTTCAAATCTGGTGTTCTCCCTTCTCTCTGACCCTTTCTTCATCAATTAAGTTTGCAAAGATCTAAAATCTTCTCCTCTACTTAATGATCCCCAAAAATCTTGCTAATGACAAATGCCCAAAGGGTGGCAGATTGGGATCAGAGGAGGAGGATCCCCAACGAACCCTAGGCCATGAGGGTACTATTTAATACTTTGAATATCTCTGCTACCCTTATTTTAGTCACATTGGTGCATCAATTTCTCATTTTTAACCCCCAAATTCTCACTTGATCTCTTCTTCTCCTGCCTAAACCAGGGTCTGCCTTTCACACCTTAGGCACCCCCTTCCAGCCAACCATTCCTCTAGCATTAGTGGTCATTGTTTGAGCCTTCTACACCCTTGTGAGGAGTTACAATGGACCAGAGTCCCATACCAGCAAATTCCCCCCATTGCACCACCTACACTGACTTCGACGACTAGCACCGTGATTCGTTCAACTTGGTTTTACTAACCCAAAACATGCATAACACTCCAAGGGTTTCCCTGAAGCTTCTCAGACTTGAAGATTCTCTCCTTATGTGTGGTACATGACCCAAACCTGCTCCTTCTTTTTGTTATATCACCTACTTCTCTATTGCATACTCTAGCCGCCATCTTCCTGCTTTGAACTTGGTTTCAAGCCATCAGTGGGTATTTGGCCTCACACAACCACCACGAGGTCAATAGGGTGCTAAGAAAAGCATTGCAAACACTCATCCCTGATCTGGCTTCCTCTAGCGGACTCCATCTCCTCTATTTCCAATCCATGGCACAAGTGATTCTCTTCATCAAACAATTGTGTGAGGTTGTTTACTGATATGCCCATACGTTGTCATACTACTGATTTTGTTTACATGGGTCTTTTGGTCTTTTTTGCATCTGCTCCAGCCCCCCTTTAGTTAAGCCTGGCTTGCAGGTCAGACAAGAGGATCCAATGATCTAGATCCCTCCCCTGATTTGTGAAACTGACTGGCAATATTCTTTTTTATTTTTTGTTTTAACATGCTTGCCTTTTTCACATTGGTTAGTTTTGGAAAATTAATTAAAAATAGCTCGGATGTCCAAAAATTGCTACAAAAGTACCCATGTTCTCATAAAAGTATCTACTTATTGGAACCATAATATCACTTTGTCCCTTTGTTTTTCGAGGAAGTTAAATTATATCTCACTGATCATAATATTTAGGGTTTTCTATTGATATTTCAAACCTTAATCTTGCTAGATGCTGGATTTACATGATTTATGATCACATCGCAAACCTATTGTACTTTGATGTTATTCTAATGACTTGATCACATGATTATAATTTCTAGATCATATTCCAATTTACTCTTGACATGATTGTACATGAAAATGACTAAATAATCTATGATCATCAATACTTGATATTTTTGTACATTAAATCAGACCTTGATTCAAGTATAATTTCCTGATCTCAATCATACGATCCCAAATTAGCACTCTTGATGACCATAGCGCAATGAATACAATGAAAATAAGAATATATGAATGAATGTCCTAGTAGGTCATTAGAGTAATGAACTATATGTTGATACATGTTTGTTCTCATTATGAACTAGGATCAAGTACTTGTTAAATTTGTTGATTTATATATTGATAATACTCTAGACTCCAAAAGAGGTATGTTTTAATATTTATTCCTCCTTGAACAGACTAGTGGTATTGAATGATACTTGTATGTAATCTTTTTCAAAATCTTGGATATGTACTTGTTTAAGCTATAATGTTCCCTACTGAGTAGTCTTTTGATATATATATATATATATATATATATATATATATATATATATATATATATATATATATATATATTATTGAAAATTTGTGAACATAAATTATAATTCCCCTTATGACTGCTTGAAATAATGTTGTTGGTATTGGGTACAAGTGACCTCCTCATATTAGAGGGTGGAACTTGTATAACATAGTGACCTCCCCGATCTCATTGGGGCGATGGAGCTATACATATGTGCATGCATCCTGATCCAACATAAGTAGGGAAACTCGTAATAAAACTAAATTTTTGGAAATAAAGATCAATTTGAATATTGCATTGAATATTTTGCTTATAAGTCATGACTAGTACAATATTTTGATATAAATTTTTTCAATTGTTTGGTATTGATCTTTTCAAAGCGTACTGATGCATTTGCATTGATTGTGTCTTGAATTACCTAATTTTAGGATTGAAGACTTGATATGATCTACTGTACTCTTGCAAATATCTACCAGAATAAAGAATGCTCATCACATTGGATTATATGTAATGAGATATATAATCTAGTTTGTATTTCTTTCATCTTATAATCTTTTCTTTCTTGTTGCCTTTAGGCCCCTGATGTAATAGAATACATTATTCTTTTCAATAAATATTAAGTTTTATTTCTTTTTGCATAAAATGTGTGCGTGATTTTTGGGCCACTCAGAGACGGGCACTCTAATCCCTTTAATATTTCCCATTTGGACACTGGGATTGGGATTAGGTTAAGAATTGTTCCGTGACAGTTGGTATCAGAGTGGCCACACACATCTTTTGCATTTATAAAATAATATTTCTAATGTCTAAATCAAAGGAAAATCCTAAAGTTCACTATGGTGAAACTGAGGTGTCTAGAAAGAGCATTAAGGGGTACTGGCAGTAATTCCTCCTATCCGTCTTCATGGTAGATTAGGTTTCCCCTGCTCCACCTGGAATTAGCGGATCTAGAAATAGAAAGAAGGATTTCCAAAAATCCTAGAGAGTCTTCTAGCATCCAATCTCTTCTCTAAGGACTACCGCAAGCCACCTAAATAGATGATGATTAGTTAGCCTTCTCATGTTCTCATGCGGTCTTTTCTCATGACTATCTACCACATGATTTCTTGATTATGGGTAGCTTATATGTGGGTAAAATTAAAATTCGTTTGAAATCATAATTTTGATTAAAATGATGATGTCATGATATGACCTTAATGTGAAAATTCAATTTTTATCAATAAAATTAATCTTGAAATCAAATACTCATGTATGCCCCCTAATATCAAGTATTCAATTTCACCAAAACTAGACTACATGTTTTAAATCCTTGAGGTAAATAATAATAATTTTGATATGGTGAAATAAGGAGGAGTTATACCTTATGCCCCATGGTCTATGAGGTCCCTATTTGATTAAGTCTATGTTTCCCTATTGTTGATTAAAACTCAAACATAGCTAAGCAAACTTTTCCCTTGTTTGATATACATCATGACTATGCCACAAAATGACTATGATCTAGAGATCTAAAAATCATGATGTATGACATTGATACAAAGAGAATTTTCCCTATAGACTATTGATGCCTCTTTGTAATCTCAGTTTTAATATGATAAATATGGACCTAAATCTTGCACTATTATACTCTGATTCTTTGAATACCCAATCCAACTTCTCAACTTCCTAATTATATCATTACATTGGTTATGAAAGAAGGAGAATACAATTATGACCCCGGTCTTGCAAAATCTTGGACTAGCTTCCCTATTATAATCTTGAATTTTGATCTCATGACCTTGATAAATATGATTTGATCATCGATACTCTCCCTATTTGAATAAGATCAATGGATCAT
The DNA here is from genome assembly GCA_963693085.1 of Alisma plantago-aquatica. Classification (NCBI taxonomy): domain Eukaryota; kingdom Viridiplantae; phylum Streptophyta; class Magnoliopsida; order Alismatales; family Alismataceae; genus Alisma; species Alisma plantago-aquatica. The sequence goes on along the minus strand of OY856414.1, from coordinate 92,734,975 downwards.
GACTAATGTAGATATATGTACTAGATTAGGGTAGTAGTTGACTCATAACTCCCCCAGCCTAGGTCACATCCCTATTACGACTACCTCTAAATTTCCATCTTATTGATTATTTAGAATTTGGAAAGTTATCCCCTTTCACCCAATTTTGATTGGTTGACTTAAGTCTAATATTTTAAATCCATGGTTGACATTCACTCTTGAATCCCTATTTAATGATGATATTGAAATATGGCAATGTTGACTATATCTTGTGGTTGACTTCCTAGATAGACCTACGTCTAGATCATTCATCAATCTTGAGTAACATGATAATGAACTCAATATTGATATCTTGAAATGTTGCTCATTTATTGCTCGATTATTGTATATAGATGAATGATCACCCCTATGGTCCATAGAAGGAATCTAAACCCTAGCTCTAAATTTTGGACCGATGACTTTTGATGTCCAAAAATCTCGAATCGTGATATTTATTAGTAAAAATTTGACGCATGATTCTCAATCTTAATAATAACACAAATCCTATTATCACACTATTTGGATATTGAGATCACCCTCGATATATGACTAATGACTGTCATAATCCCAAATGTTGAAATTTTTGAAGTGATGACTATTTTGACTCTCTCGGTTTATGGCTTAGGGTTTAGCTCTCATTGGTACTAGGGGGTTCCATTCATTTTGAGGTCGAAATCTTGATATTGAAAGTATGATGTTGTCTCGAAAAGTTGAAATATGAAATCTCAAATCATGGATATATAAACCCACCTAGGCCAATGTAGAAGCTATACCCTAGAATATTGGGACAGAAAGTCATGTTGTACTCTTGATTCAATAGCTCCATTTAATTGACCTAAAACCCAATATCTCCAAATTTGTGATCTACATGATGATCTCTACCTATTTATGACTCATATGAAGATCTTTCCCAATTGATGAAAAATGTGACAATTCTCTGATCTTGATGTGAAATTGCTCGATTATGAAATAGTGATGATACCAAGTTGGTAAAGATATGAAAGATAATATCCCCATCTTGATTGATGGATTATTTGAATTTTGAGGGAAAAAATCCCTTTAAGGAGGGAAGGATGTGATGAAGTGGATTTTCCACATTTATGACCTAAATTATATTTATTCCCTTAAACTATACAATTGCACTCATATCGATCCCACTTCATCACCCTTATGATATATGAACGTTAAATGATGCCCAATTAAATAATATGATATCCAATTTGAATATTATGTACTTTGTGACTTCAAAACTTGGCTCCATTAATGTTGTTACTCTATTGATTTTATTTGTCAATCAAAATTCATCTTTTTGATCTAAAATGTTTTCTATATCTAGATGAGACCCATATAAAGCTCTGTTAAAATCTTGCATTTTTCAGATAAACAAATTGAGAGTTGTGAATAATACGAGAAAATACCCTTTATTTCCTTTACAATATCCCCAAAAATCCCTTTTACATAGCCGAGTCGGATCCCAGACCAGGTTTTAGGATGGACCCGGCCAAGAGGGTCGTCTCCCACACATACTTTTGTGGGTGATATGACACATAGAAAGTGCGACTTTCAAACTTGTCGTTCTCCATTCTCTCGGACTATTTCTTCATCAATTAAGCTTGCAAAGATATGAAATCTTCTCATCTACTTAATGATCTCCAAAAATCTTACTAATGATTAGTTTTTGAAAATTCCTAAAGGGAGGTGGACTAGGCTCAGAGGAGGAGGATCCCAAATGGTCCCTAGGCCATGAGGGTACTATTTAATACTTTGAATATCTTCGCCACCCTCATATTAGTCACATTGGTCCATCAATTTCTTGGTTTTCACCCCCAAATTCTCAACTCGGTCTCTTCTTCTCCTACCAGAATTGAGGCCTACCTTTCACTCCTCAGGTGCCCCCTTCCAATCAACCATGATTGCAACATGAATGGTAATCATACGATCCTTCTGCACTCTTGTGAGGAGTTACTAAGGATTAGAGTGCCATACCGACAAACTCTCCCCCATTGCGTCACTTGTACTGACTTCGACGACCATCATCATGCTTTGTTCAACATGATTTCACTGACTCAAAGCCTACACACAACTCTAAGGGCGACCCTGAAGCTTCTCCTACTCGAATATGCTCTCCTTGTGTGTGGTATACCACTTGAACATGCTTCTTCTTTATGTTATATCATCTACTACTATGTTGCATAGTCTAGCTGCCATCTTCCCATTTTGAACTTGGTTTTGAGCCATCAGCGGGTCTTTGATCTCGGACGACCACTATGAGGTCAACAAGGTGCCAAGAAAAGCATTGCAATAACACCCACCTGATCTGGCTTCCTACAGATACCTCCCTCTCCTCTATTGTTGATCCATGGCGCAAGTGATTCACTTCATCAAACAATCGTGAGACACCTTTTACTGATATGCACATACATTTTCACACTACTGATTTTTATTTACATGGGTCTTTTAGTCTTTTTTGCATCTACTCCAACCCCTGTTGAATCAGGCCTGATCATGGGTCAGGCAGGAGGATCCACTAATCTGGATCCCTCCCCTGATCCAGATCCCTCCCCTAATCTGCGTAGCCAACTGGCAATATTCTTTTTTTTTAACATGCTAGCCTTTTTCCTATTGGTCAGTTTTTGAAAATTGATAAAAAATAGTTCGGATGTTCAAAATTTCTACAAACATTCTTAATAAAATATGTACTTTAATTTGGAACCATAATCTCACTCTGTCCCTATGGTTTTTGAGGAAGTTAAATTATATCTCAGTTATCATCATATTTAGGGTTTTCTATTGATATTTCAAACCCTAATCTTGCTTAATGTCTGATTTATATGATTTATGATCACATCACGAATCTATTGTACTCTGATGTTATATTAATAACTTGATCACATGATTATAATTTCTAGATCATATTCCAAATTACTCTTGACATGGTTGTACATGAACATGACTAAATAATCTATGGTCATCAATACTTGATATTTTTATACATCAAATCAGACCTTGATTCAAAGTATAAGTTCCTGATCTCAATCATATGATCTCAAATTAGCACTCTTAATGACCATAGGGCAACAAATATAATGAAAATATGAATATATGAATGAATGTCCTAGTAGGTCATTAGAGCAATGAACTATATGTTAATACATGTTTGTTCTCATTATGAACCAGGGTCAAATACTTGTTAAACTTGTTGATTTGGATATTGATAATATTCTATACTCCAAAAGATCTACACTTTTATATTTATTCCTCCTTGAACAGACTAGAGTTATTGAATGATACTTGTATGTACTCTTGCTTAAAATCTTGGCTATGTACTTGTTTGAGCTACAACGTTCCCTACTAAGTAGTCTTTTGATTTGTATATATATATTGTTGAAAACTATTGTACATAAATGATAAGTGCCCTTATGACTAACTAAAACAATGTTGTTGATATTGGGTATAAACAACCTCCTCATATTAGAGGGTGGAACAAGTATAACATGGTGACCTATCCCATCGTGTTGGAGCAATGGAGACATATGCATGTGAATGCATCTTGATTCGACACAGGTGGGGAAACTCATAATAAAATTGAATTTTTGGAAATAAAGATCAGTTTGAAATTCACATTGAATATTTTGCTTGTAAGTCCTACCAAGTGCAATATTTTGCTATAAATGTTTTCAATTATTCATTATTGCTCTTTTTAAAGTGTACTGGTGTATTTGCATTGATTGCATCTTGAATTACCTGATTTACGATTGAAGAGTTGAAGACTTTATTTTATATACTATACTCTTGCAAATATCAACCAGAATAAAGAATGTTCATCACATGGGATTATATGTAATAAGATATATAATCTAGTTTCATTATTCTTTTCAATAAAATGAAATGTTATTTCTTTTTGCATAAAATGTGTGTGATTTTCAGGCCACTCAGAGACGTGTTCTCTAATCCCTTTAACACTTCCCATTTGGACAGTGGGATTTGGATTAGGGTAATAATGGTTCCGTGACAATTTTGTCCATAGGACCAAGAGAAGGAGGGAATATAGGTGGTTTCTCAATTTAGAATAATATGTTGATGCAACATACATTAAGATAGTGAAATCAGAAGTTGCTCAATATGATTTGGATATGCAACATACCTCAAAGATGTTTGTCAACTTGTCAAAGTCTGAATTTTAGATCTAAGTTAGGGTTCCAAGGTTTGAAATGCCAATGATTGAGAAGGGATCACCATATGATTTTTTTTTTTGAGATTACAAGGAACTTGAATAGGATGATAAGGGAGAAGGTTAGGAGTCATGCCCTATTGGTCAAGTGATTACTATGTGTGTGAAGGCAATGGAGAGGGATGTATATATAGGACTAGGCTTGGGTAGCAAGAAACTTTTCTATTTTTGTTTACTAAGGAAAATATGCAACATTTATTATAAAAGGAGAAAAGTTAAGCATTCTTTAACAAATGATAGGAAAGAATTACATAAAAATGTCATTTCCCTTCCTTTTATTTATGTATATATTTTAGCATATATTTCCCTTTAACAAATTGATCACATAAGTATTGACTGTTATGTTTAAAGTAAAGAGACTTCTAAAATCTCATTGTGTAATTATTTACTCAATGTAAACAAATACAGTAAGTCAATGTACAATTGTTAGGATATACTTATTGAATTCCATTTTTTATTATTCCATTTATCAACCTCTCATATACACTTATTTATTCCATTATGAAACGAGTTTCTCATAGTGTTTCTCTTCTCAAGTTAAAGTCATTACAAAACATGTATAACAATATTATTTTAAATAAAAGTCATATGTTTAATTAATATTAAGTTAGATCCAAAATTTTATTCTCAAGGTAATAGTGAGGTTTACTAAGGAAATAATTTAGTCAAGATTGTTATTATTTCTTATTTGGGTTAAGTAACTAATTACATAAAACTATGAACTATTTTTCTTGTTTACAAACTAATATATAACTGAGTTAAAATATTTGTTTCCTTTATGATATGTTAATGTGAATGTTTGAATTTATTTATTGTTTTCAAACATCAAGTAGAGAGAATTAGTTCTTTAAAGTTTGTTATAAGTTGTTAAAATATCTCTTATATTCCACATTGTTGCAATTACCTCGGTCCTATTATATTTGGAAAGTATATACATTTTTAAGATTTTCTACCATGATAAATTTTTCATAGAATTAACATGCATGTACCACATTGTTTCCCTTTATGTTATACCACAATTATGTTCTTACACTTAAATTATATATGTATAATCCATGCAAGTTGATCTATACTATTTATTTAATATATCATATTTTTATAATTAATTTAATATTTTTGTCTTTAGGTTACAATCTCTCTCCTAAGTTAAACTAGGATCGATAAGATTGTCCAATTAATGTGAAAATTCACTCATAAACCAATTTTGGTATGTAGAATCTGAATTTGGGGTTTGCTTCTACTTTTGGAGTCATTTAATAATTTATTTAACACTTTCATCCTTTTCTCTTAATTTTTTCTCTAAGTAAAATTAGGATAGTTATCATTATTCAAATATAGTGAAACATGACACCAAAGCTAATTGGGACCCACAGAACATGGTATTACCATTATATTTCACTTTTGATATTTCTTTTTGTGAGTTATAGAACCATTAGGATTTTTGGCTCATTACCATTGTATTTATCAAAATATTATATCTTTTTTTATCAACATTTACTTAATTGAGTCCTATTATCTATAATATATTTCCAAAAGAGTTATCTTCTATTATTATGCATGAAATTCCACAATTTACTCATTAATATATTTATCCACTAATTCCACTTTAATTTAGGTGATTGCACATGAATATTATAATTGTTATTCTAATACATGTTAAGTACATTATTCCTCTTTTTTAACCATCATGTGAATATTAGTTAGCAAAGGAAATGGTGTAACATATTTCATGAATTTGCCTACATGTTAGCACATATTTAGGTTATTATGTAAATATGAGTGTATTATGATGCATATTGCTACATGTTATGTGCATTTAACATTATTTGTTAAGGTATAATTTTTATCCTTGTTTGGTCATATATAGGGGACCGAGCTTACTAACCTTATAATCGTGGAATAGGTTAAAATTCTAGGTTGCAATACGTTCAGATGTGTCTTCTGTATGGACCAAGAAGTCAATGGGGCTTCCAACTATTAAAGGAGAAGATAATATTTGCACAAGTGCGAGTGTTGCTTTAGCATGGGAAGAGTTATATATCCTTATGTGATGCATCCAAGGAAGTTCATGGGTGTGTGCTAATGCAAGACAAACATGTGATCCTATTTCTTTAAGACAACTGAACAAGCATGAGGAGAACTACCCAACTCATGACCTGGAGTTGGTGGTAGTCATCTTAGCACTGAAGATTTTAATACATTATATGTATGGAGAGAAATGTCAGATTTTCACCAATCACAAGAATCTCAAATATCTCTTCTCAAAGTATGAGCTAAATATGGGGAAACAATGATGGCTTGATATGATTAAGGATTATGAATGCACTATAGAATACCACCCAGGGAAGGCCAACACGGTGTTGTATGCCTTAAGTAGGAGGTTGTTGTCATCATCTATTGTGGGGACAACATAGTTGAATTTAATAGCCTACACAAGGAGAGATATGTTGGTATCATTATGACAAATGAATGTATATATGGAAGTCTCCATGCTAAGGGGACTTCTAGGCCAGGTATACATTAATCCTAAACTAATACAACATGTCAAGGACACACAAGATGATGATATTGTGATATTGAACATCAAATATGGAATTGGTAATGATAAACAAAAGGGGTTTCATTAGTCATATAAAGGGGTCATTTGCTATCATAATCGGATGATGGTACCTAATGTGGATAGTTTGATAGGTTATGCTAGAAGAATCACAGACTTCCATGAATCTGATGCATCCAGGCAGTATGAGGATGTATCCTAATATTAGATATATATATTTGTGATCAGTTTTGAAATAGGACATTGTAGAATTTTTTCTTAAGTGTCCAGTTTTACAATAGGTTGAAGCATAACACTAGAAGATTGCATGAACTTTACAAACCCTACCAATTCCAAATGGAGGTGAAATCACATGACTATGGACTTCATGGTTGGTCTGGACCATGAGCTCTAAAGGAAATGATTCCATATGGGTATTAGTAGATAGTTTGACCAAGTTATTTCACCTTTTACTAGTTAGGACTGCCTTCACAATGGAGAGATTGGCACAACTCTACATAGATGAAATTGTGTGGTTTCATAGTCTACAAGAAACAATAAGAAGAAATAGATTGCCTTAGTTTACTAGTAGGTTTTGGACCAAGTATACACAACATTGGGTATCCAAATAGAGTTTGGTCCAACTTTCTACCTATAGAGAGATAGTCAGTCGGAAAGAATGATATAGACTTTGGAAGACTTACTAATTTCTTATGCTTTTCATTTTTAAGGAAGTTGAGAAGATCATCTTATATCAGTAGATTTTGTCTACAATAATTATTATTACATGAGGCTAGACATGGTACCTTCTGAGGCACTAAATGGGAGACAATGTCAATCACCCTTATGATGGGATGAAGTGGGAGAATACCAAGTGTCAGGCATACAATTGGTATATCAGACTGTAGATCATATAAAGATAATCAAACAATAGCTAAAGGTAGCTCAAGACATACAAAAATCATATGCAAATAATCAACATAGACCCTCAAATTTCTAGGTGGGTAACATAGTTTACATCAAAATGTCACCTAGTAATGGGGTTGTAAGGTTTAGTAAATGAGGAAAGCTCGAAACAATATTTATGGGGCCTTATCATGTGATTTCACAAGTTGGGAAGGTGCCTTATAAGTTGGGTCTACCACCAGAACTTCAAAGGATACAACACATGTTTTATGTGTCCATGATGAGGAAATGCCATCCAAGAACTAAACAAACAATTTATTTGGTGGAGGTACAACTTAGTAATGACATCTCCTATGTGGTAGGTCTAGTGCTAATCCTAGACAAGTGGGTGCAAAAACTGAGGAAGAAAGATATCATGCTAGTGAAAGTGTTGTGGCATCACTGTGGTGTGGAAAAGGCAATATGGGAACTCGTGGAGGACATGCATAGGAAGTGCCCATCCCTTTTCTCTAAGGATTTTTTTTTCAAATCTGTTAGAGGTTTACAAATGCAAGACTCCATACCTAGCTCAAACCATTAATTATGTGCTATTACCTTTATCAAATGTTTATATGTGTATATATCATGTGAGTTTTACTTATAGGCTGATGTACAAATTACCCATGGTTAAGGGTTTCCTTGCAACCCATACACAACATGATGGTTGCTTTCTTCTATCCCTTTCTTGGCTATAGGTGGATGCACTTAGTGGTCTAATATAGCCTCATTGGCTTTTCATTAGTTGAGAACCAGTTGTAGGAGCCTTCCATCGGTAAAGGACCAATAGAAGTGTGCCTAGATATTTGTCAATTAAGAATCGACAAGGCTCTTTTATATTTCTATCAATTTGTTTGCATGATTGTTTTCTGTCAGTAGGAGATACATAGTGTGGTTTTGCTTTTCCATTCATAGACAATTGATGGAATATGTTAGTTGTGTGACCATATGTGTTCAATCGATTGTCTACTAATGAAATGACTAGATGGCTGGGTGGTGGATTTCCATCGGTGGAGTGCCGATGGGAATTATGCACCATGGCTACTGATCATTTTATATGAGCTATCTACCTATGGTTTTATGTGGTGCATCTTTTGATGACTTCTCTAGGAAACCTTAACCAATGAGTTTTTTAACAATATCTTTCTTCCTCAACTTACGCACTTGTTTGTTAAATATCAAAATTGCTCACTCTATATATGATATTTCCTCTTTAAGCTAGAATTCTAGTAGCTATATTGTCCAATCTAGATGTCAGGGTGACACTTTGTTTTCAAGCTATGAGGACCATATATTCATGCTATCCACCTCATGTAGGCTAACCATCAAAATGGCTTGTACAACATTGCTCAAGAACAAAGGTAGCCCCCCATCACCAAAAAGGAATCTAGATAAGCATGTTTTATCAAAAAACAAAGTTTACCTCCCACCACATATGTATAAAGTAAGGTATACGCCAGCTATCCAAGTAAATCAGGCCCCTCATCCTCTACATTGTCTTGTAAGGTTTGTGGATTAATATGATCCCCTTTGAGAAGGCACCCCATGTTTCCAGTCCCTTTTCCACCATGTTTCCTTCCTCCTGGATGCAACTCCCCAAATAGATTGATCATATAAAATATCCTTCATTTTCATGTACAAAGATTTGCTTTTCCAAGGTGGTTATCATCTTCTTCATGTCATATTCATGATATCGAAACTTTCCATCTCCAAAGAAGATACATGAATGACTTTACTCTAGTAGTTTGAGTGCCACAATAATTGCTCTAATTCCTGGATCCACATAAGAGTCTACAACCAACCACACTCTGATAGAGATCACCAACCTCCCTCTATGGTTCCGCACCATGCATACTAGCCATCCTATTATTGTATTTTCCCACCTCTTATCAAGGATACATGCAAGATTAGCTATGAAGGTGTAGATATTTGAGGGGTTCCATCTAAAAAACTCAAATGCTTCATCTTTCCTTTTAGCCCCTTAGCCTTGTGCTCTCTTCGACATATCCCACCACCAATATTAAAACACTTCTCTCCACTAATCTTCCACATCATGCAAATAACATCTACCCAGATCATTGATGCTACCATCAATGCTCCCTCAAACCTGGATTTGTACCTTTGCACCTACAACTACCAAACCATAAGGCACAAAAGAACACCAACTAACCAACCTCTCACCAAATTCATGCTCACCCACTACCAACATCTATCAGCTAAGATCCCAAGGGAAAGAACCTCATGAAATCTCCCATTCATGCTCAATAGGGATAAGACTCCATTCCAAACTATCTATATAACATCACTCTAGACCAAAAGGTGGTGCATATCCTTTTATTGAGGATCTACACAACAATGGCATCTTGACACCATGGGGATCATACACCATCTTATATTGTCATCCATTATCAAGGCTTTATTCAACGCTTTCCAAGTTGTAGAGTTTGCTCTAGGGGGACCTCCACCCCCCTCAACAACCATTTGTAAGTGTTGCCCACCCCTTTGTGATTTCCCATCAATCTGTTACCATAATTCACACTAAAAGTAATGTTGTTACTTGGAGTTTAACGTGGAGTATCTGCTTCATCTGAGACCCTCCTAGAAAGAATGTTTGATTGAAAGCATCCCCTCAGCGTCAACGATATATGAAAGACTACTCCAGTCCCACCTAAATCCCTCAATACAGAGGTCACTACCAAAACAAATGTACTAAAACAACATCCCTCTTTGCATTCATGTGCAACGGTGAGCCACACCAATAATCAAACCAAACAAAGGATTCCCCTCTTCCTACTAACCACCTCACCCTCAGAATAACCTCAGGGAAGGCTAACCACTTCTTCCTCTAAAGGGGGATGGGTGATTCAAGAGACACAGGTTCCACGGGTGCTCATCGTCTTCACGCATTTCCACTCTTTGATACTTCTCACTATAGAAACATGGACAAGGAGAGGTTCACTTGCATACCTCCCAACATCCTTTGATTGAGAAATCATGCATTATATTTCTCAACAAAGGAATGCCCATACCACATTTATCTGTAGGTCTTGCAACTCTACTCCATGCTACCCTCACCTTTCTCCTACTTCGGTCTCTAGACCACCATAGAAATCTAGCCATGGATTTCTTGATTGACTTTATCACCTTGATGGGCATAGGGGATGTCGCAAGCATATACATTGGGATAGAATAAAGAGTGTCTGTGATGAGAATCACCTTGCCTGTAAAAGAAAGAAAAATGCGCCTTCAACCTGGAACTTGCATTTTGATCTTCTCAATCAATAGATCCAAGTGAGCCACCTTGATTACCCCCAACTACCAGTAGGGCTCCAAGGTAGCCCAACTAACTACCTTTACACTCAATTTGTCTTAGCAAGTTCACTCTATGCAGCAAAGACGACTCCTTTGTACCCATAAGGAACCTCAATTTCATCATATTTAATATGTGGTGTGAACATCACCCATATTTATTTAGCAATCAAACCAAGTTTACCAAAAAAATCCCTCTTTAAGAAGTGAAAATTATAATATCATTAATAATTCTCCCATCGACAAAAGCACACTACTCCCGTGTGTTCAAATTTGGCTAGAGTAGCCCAAGTCTCAAGTTTAGAATCTTCATAAGTAGCCATATAGAAACATTTTCACTTGGAACTTGCCAAAAATCTGACATGATCTATGACTTTGACAGACGGAGTCCCTAGTTGCATTTACTAATTAAATGATTGGTTGCGTGTAGTAATGGAAATTTAGGGTTTGTATATTGATGATGCAACTATCCAACATAGGTATAATTTTCGATTTATGACGTGATAGTTTGACTGCCTATCTCTTTCTTATAGGGCTAAATATACCCCCTTATCCTTCCTTCTTGTCTCACTTGTGTGTCTGAGCCTTAAGGTGTTTTTGCAAAGAGAGACACCATTAGCTGACTGTTGGATCCTAGGATGGGTGATTTGCTCTAGAGTGAGGTGAATAGAGTTGAATACACTTAAACAAAATTCATTAGACCTTCAAGTTATATCACAAGATTAGGTTGCTAAATAGGAAATTTGAGTGCAACTAAAACATACATAGCATGGAGAGAGTGATTGAACAAGCACCAAGTGACAAGCTATGTAGAGTGCTTCCATACTCCAAACTAGGAGTGTGTCAGTCCACTACCTAGAGAGGTCAACCTCTAGGATTTCTAAGTTTGTCTTCCTCTATATAATTACTAATAAGAGTTACAACACATGACCTACCAAAGGACTTACCTATCCAATACAAAGAGTCTTCAACCTTACCAAGGACTTACTAACTTTGCAATGAGTCTTCAACATTCACCAAGGACTTACCCACTCTGACACAAGTCTTCATCCTTATAGGGATTACCCACTCTTCTTGTATATTCCGCCTTTGATTTCACCTTCACTCGGAGAATCTTTCACCAAGGACTTACCCACTTGAGCAAGGAGTATTCTACCTTCACCAAGGGCTTACCCACTCTTGCTCCAAGTCTTCAGCCTTGATCTTCACTAAGGGACTCCTTCCCTTTTCTTCTTCACCTCTCTTAGACAAGAGAGAGAACCTTCATCTTCATGGTTGAAATGAGAGATATGGAGGTGGTAGAAGTGAGAGCCTTACAAGATATACATGTAGGACAAGCTCTCTTACAATTATCCTACTCACTCTAATGGATGTAGCAAGTGATTAAGCATAGAGAGAGAGGAGCCTGTAGGATCACTCAACTATAGAATACAGACCTTCATAGTGATTACCTAACCAAGGGATGAATCCCAATGGGTCCTATTTATAATTGAGGATACCTAGAAGCCTTTGGGAATAGTTAAGGATGAATAGTAACCATTTTGTGGCTTGTAATGGATATATTTTCAATTGTTTCAACTCGACAATAGCTAGAAACTCTTTTATATACTTTTCCGTAAAGTGTTATCGATTGAGTTTGTATAAAGGTAACTCAATCAAATGTTGTATGCGACAAAGCTAATTTAACCAATCAGTTGAGTTTGTCCTGGTAAGAACTCGACTGATAGATTAAATCAGTTTTGTTCTAGTGCAGTTGTCAGTCAAGTTCTGAGTATAGGAAACTTGACTGAACCATGGCATTATCAAAATCCATCAAGGATCGATCGAGATTGTAACTCGACTGATAAATTGCATGTAATCAATTTTGGAAAATGTCACTAAAGTGATAAAATATTCAATTTAATTGCTCCTTATTTTTTATAAGCTTAATTAAAAATCATGCAATCATTACAAGTGATTTACAATATGATTCTAATGGATTTACATCATATTCCAAAAATGTGCACTTGTATTGACTTTGACTTGTCTTTTCTCCAAGTTAGGATGCAAAAGTGAGGGCATTTGGAGTCGGTCTGTACCTAATCTAAAATCACTTAAGTAGAGACATTAGACACAAATAATTGGAATGGTTTAGTCATCATCAAAACAAGGGTTTAGTTAATTTAGACCTTGAGTCAACATTGATCTAGAGTCAACACTAACAACAACCGACGAGATTTCTAGAGTGTGATCCACCCTCATTCTCTTCCCGCTGACACAAGAAAAGGCAATTGGTAGCTTGCTAGCTTAGATAGGAGTAAGTTGAACCTTATTGTGTGTTTCTCTAGATATCATCCAGCTTCTTTTCCTTCTTAGACATTTTCTAGGTGGTTTTCTCTAGGGTTTCTACTATAAAGTCTTACGCCCTATTTACACTATTATCTTTCTTGTTTAGTTTCCCTTGGTTGTGAGTCGGTAGTGACAAGAGTGTGTTAGAAGGTGTAACATACCCAAACTTAGGTGCATATTCAAAATTTCCCTATTACCTTATAATCTTGTACTATAGACCTCTTCTCTTAGTTAGATTGTTTTAGTATGTCAGTAATCTCTAAATATAATGTATTGACTACTAAATCTATTATATGAGGCTTTAATGTATGAAATATGAATAATAACATAATTCAGGACATGCAAATTCATCACATTGAATGACTCAAGTTCAAAATAATTTTCCTAAATTTTCGCATGGGTAGGTATGGGGAAGGAAGAGTTATAATCAAGATTTGAGTATTTATTGGTAAAGGAATAAATAAATTTCTTAAAATCTTACTTGTTAATCAATTAAGTTTTGATATTTTAACAATTTCCAAATGGTAAATAAAATAAAAATGGGATATCTCACCCCTCAATCATCCAACCTACCAAATTTGGGTTTATTTGGACAATAAATGCACCCCCTTTGGACAAGGGAAGATCTATACATTGAATGCATCAAAAGACTAAAGTCAAAGTTTTTAATTATTATCATTGTTTTTATTTCACAGACAACCCTAAGTGTCAATGTGGATCAGGCGGCTCAAGAGTTGTCTTCTACCTTGGGTAAGAGACACATGTGTATGAATAGTGTCACGACTGATAGAGGCATAGTTTTTTTAACATTACTCCCTCGTCTCTCAACAAAATTTCTTGTAACAAAGTGAAATAGATTTCTTGATGAAACCTGTACAAGAAGGATATAAACTCATGTCGTAGTTTCTTATTAATGTGATATGCCCAATTCTTGTTGCCAAATCTTTCAAAGCCCCACACCCATAAGCCATGAGGCCCTACCCTACATATATCTAACAAACCCTAAGGTTTCTCCTCATTGCATACAATAGCCCATCAGTGTCAATTATGCTTAGATAAGTCCATGCACTATCACAAAGCTCCATATTCTCCCTACTACTGTGAATGTATCCCTTAGTTCTTTGCTTCACTGAACCCAAATTGTTCGCTTGATGAGTTATCTCGGCTCTTCCTCTACGCTTTTGTCTTACTAAAATCGAGAATCATTGAATTTCTTAGATTTACCCAATCTCACTCCACGGCTATTGCTAGCATGACCACAGCCGCAGAGCTGGGTCACAAGGAGGATGACCACCTTTGATCATTTTACATTCCACCCTCCCTGATGCTCTCTTATTATATTTTCCTTGCATGGGTATTTCGGTCAATCGTGTAGTTTCATTTAAATTTTTTGTGCTATGGTGTAGATAAACTTATGATAATAATACCTTGTCACAACTTAAAGTTTGAGATCATTATTCAGGGTTATTTTGGTTCTTTGCATTTTAATTTCACTAATACATCAGTACATGATATGAATCTTGTAAAAATCATAAATTTCTACTGGAAGCTCCAAAAATTATAAGAAAATATGTTATGGAATCGTGATAATTTTTCTCTATCTTTTGGTATGGTTTTCATCAGCTGATTCCAAAGTTTTAAAAGTTTATTTTTTGGGTTTTTACTCTCTCTTATTCTATTATTAATAATTAAGGAAAAAACATAGTGAACAAATTTAAGAATTTAGAGATTAATGGTGAATGAGTCTTTGAATCATTACATTAGAACCCTCTTGCTAAAATTTAATCATGAATACTAGGTTTTTACCAAAGTTTGGAGTTATAATGTTTCATCATATGCAACATAAATAAAACCCTAATTTATGTTAAAAGTTTATTTTGTTGGTTTGAGGAAATATTAGGCTTGAGATGGTCGAATTTGGTCTATGGTCTAAATATTCAAGTCAAGGTATGTGCATCTTTCTGATTTATCTACGCATTACTAATATGAAAAATAAATTGTTCCCATATGAGACATCTCTTGATTAATCCTTGTGTATTATTGAATCTTTTTGAAAATCCTATTTCCTTGAGATTATTTTACTGATTTGATACTAAAACCATGAGATCTTATGATGAAATGTCCTCTAGCCTATTTTTATTAAATATTTGGATGATATCATCCTCTTTACTTGAATCAAAATGTGGTTGAGTAGACTTATTTCTCGCCTTTAAATTTTCTATGTGTACAGTAGACTAAGTTATTTATCGTAGCAGTAGATTTTTACTACCATAATATTTGTACATGTAAATTCCATATCGAGGGTATGTATTCCACTCATACATATATAAAGAGTGTGTGTATTATGCATAGGGTGTGTGTTTTCCACCCAATACTTAGGCTTGAGATTTATGAGTCTCGATCCTACTTAAATAAAATTAGTCAGATTGCTTTTCATGCATTGTTTATAATTTAATAATGTTGTTCTTTTTCGACCCACCCAGAGGTGGCACAACTTGAGGTCCAACAAGTAGGAATAATTGCTCAAGACTAGCTTTAGGATGTCTATTGAGATGGGCAAGATGCTCGCCGTAAACCAATCCTACTAGTTTAGATTTCATTTGTTATTGGTTTCCCTTTGTAGTCCCAATGTTGAATTTGGATATTTTTTTGTGTCATAGTTATATTTATTTTCCTTCTTCTACAAAACTATGTTTTTTACCAATCTATATGAGAAAATATTTTGCACCCCTTTTATTTGAAGGTTATTATTATGTGGTTGTGAATGAATGGATTTTTATGCATTATTTTCTTAAATTAAGTAAGGATTGGATCTCCTTTAGGGTCCACTTCTTATAGCCTCAACCTCTACTTGGTTTACGTAGATGAGGGAGAACATCATGCACCACCATGGACACTAAGTTGAAGTAAAACATGAGTTTTTGATGTGTTAATCATCATGGAACTTCCTTATTTCTCCCATCTTGGGTTGTCATCCTTAGGGCAACTTTGTCTCTCAACAAGAGAGAAATTTTGTGCCAAAAGTATTTTACAAGTTGTGTCAAGTGTGTGTAACCCTAATGGGATGAACCTCCTTTATATAGTAGCCTCATGGGAGTAGAATTTCTTAATTCCAATCCATTCCCTAATCACAATCTCCAAAATAGTCTCAAATTTTAAAAACTCAGACCGCCATTCCAATCGACCGATTGGGACTCCCGGTCACCTAACTGGGTCCCTAATGGGACTAAGATGGGTTGTGGGTCACCCGACTTGCCAAACCAGATGCAATTTGGTTTACAAATTTGATTCCAAATCATATATGGATACTTTTCCTATTGGGTTCCAATCAAACAACTCACTAAGTGAGTCTCCTGACTGTTTACTTTCCCATGTGAAAGTGATTTGATCAATTGACAATCAACTGATCCATTTGACCCAACCTATCTAGTCTTCTTATTGAGAAGGAAATCAGCTTGTTTATGATTCAGAACCATTCTAATCATATGTTTGATTGGGGACTTCTATTCCCTTATGCATCCTTATATGTGTGGCCTAGTATGTTCCTAAGTTATGTTGGTAGTGATGTCCAAAACCTCACAGAAAAAGATTGGTGCTAAAAACACATCATTGCCACACAAGTAGTGATAAGTTGGAGAACATTCATCCTGGTAAAATGATGAATGTTACCATGACTATATAATCCCTTTGTAAAATATATCCACATTAATGTTGGGGCATGGAATTATCATCCTTTTATCATTCAAACAATAATCCTTGGAGTAGAGATTATTATTGGAGATATTGTGAGCTCAATATCATATATTTATTCAAATGACTATGACTATGCATTTCTGTAGTCTCTCTTATCAAGTGGTCAGGATATCACTCTAAAAGAGGGACCAATTCCATCTACATTACTCATTGTATTCCACAAGTGTTATATTGGACACAATCACTACCTTTTTGGCGACCTTTATTCAGAGCACGTTGGGCCAATAGTCAAAGTATATAGAACAACATGTCATTATTGTAGTGAGTTTAGGTCTAAGGATCATAGTCACCACTACCACATTGAGATATGACTTAGACATGTCATTACATGACTTCCATGTGTCTTTTCCAAGGTGATTCTATCTAGTAGAACTTGTTCTCTAACAAATACCCATGTATCTGAGTTGATATCCAATATCATGACTAGAGAGACAGTCATCATTTCCAAAACATGCTAGTCTTGTGTATTATTGTTGTCCTCTGATATCCACAATAATAACCGTATAGGGACATCAAGAATGAGTACTCTAAGTATACATAAGGTCTCATGTTTAGGTCCTCAACTTAGACCATATGTCATCGAGTTAAAACATAATTAGGATATTACTAGGTTCATTCATTATCTCAATACTAAAATAAACATAATAAGTGTAATTTTCTTTTATTAATAATTTGATACATATACAAGGCATCACTATTACAATCATCACATGATGGCACCCTTGGAATACAACCAATAGTCTCCCACTATAACTAGAGCCAATCACTTACAAATCTAATTCCAAGTGATCTCACATGGGCATCATGCTTCTGTTGTGAAAGTGCTTTCATCAAGGGATCATCAAAGTTGCTTTCAATTGGTATTAGGCCTGACTATGTGCTTGAAATACTAATGTGACATGTGTTCCTTATATTGTGAAATGTCCCCATTATCATTGCCTCATATATCTTCTGTGTCATCAATGGATGGATCCACTACTAGCTCACCAATGGACTTCTTGATTGATACAAATTAATTTGTTCCATGGGAGGTATAAATGTACTCAATCATTATTGTGGAATCAACCACCATTTCTTTCTTGAAATTTTTCTATCTCACAACTCCGTCATTGAGGCAAAATGGAAAACCTGATTATGATTGACAATCATCCTTGTCAGTTTGGAAGCTTGCAATAGTGTAACCTTTTGCGACCAACTCTTCCTCATTACCATAAATTAGGAATCAGTCCTTACTTTTTATCAAGTACTTAAGGATGTTCTTTACAACTATACATTGATCATCACTAGGATCCAATCGGTATGTGTTTGTCATGCTCAAATATATGAGACATATGGACATGTACATAACATTGAAAACATGATAGATTTAATTGTCGAGGCATATGGAATCTTACTCATGTGTGTCCTCTCTTCCAAAGATATGGTACATTTGGATTTATAGAGACTTATTCCATGTAACATGGGTAAGTTTTCTCTATTAGAATCATGCATGCTAAACCTCTTTACCACTTTGTCAATGTATGTACTTTAACTCAAGCCAAAAACCCTACTAGGTCTATATCTGTAGATCTTGATGCTTAGTATATAGGATGGTTTTCCTAATTCCTTCATGGACAAAGTATTTACTACAAGTCTTAACCAATTATAAAGTAGGTAAGTCATGTCCCATTAATAGTATATCATTTACATACAATACGAGAAATACTATTATTCTCCCACTGACTTCGTGTAAACATATGGTTCATCTTCATTTTGAATTATATAGGACTACTTGATAGTCTCATCAATACAAAGATTCTAGATTGTAGATGTTTACTTCAACACATAGATTGACCTTTGCAGCATACATACTTAAATGGCTTCATTTGGAAAGATAAAACCTTTAGGTTATGCCATGTGCACATCCTCTAGAAAAATTATTCTTAAGAAAAATAATTTTAGCATCCATTTTCCAAATCTCATAGTCATGGTAATCTACAATGACAAGTATCACTTGAATGGATTTAACCATAGCAGCTGGTGAAAAAGTTTCATCATAGTCAACACCTTGAACTTGTTTGAAACCTTTTGCTACCAATTGACCTTTGTAGGTTTGTACATTACCATCCATGTCAGTCTTCTTCTTGAAGACCCATTTTCACCCTATGTGTTTTATCCCTTTATGCAAATCCAACAAGGTCCATACCATGTTGGTATACATGTAGTCCATCTCAGATCTCATGACTTCAAGCCATTTTCCAAAACCCGGTCCCTCAATGGCCTAAGTATAGGTTGTTAGATCATCATCATCGATGACCAACAATACATCTTATTGATTGATGAGAAATCCATTCTCTTTGGCTCAAGCATGCCCTATTGGATCTTTGAGGTTTCTTTGTTACAATAGGAACTTGAGATTCCACAATATTTTGTTCTTTCTCTTGTTCCTTATCGACGCCATAGGTTCAATTTTAACTTATTGGTCTTGGACTTCTTTTATTTCTATTTCCTCCCATTGGTTCGTCTGGAAATAACCTCCTTATTGAGTGTACAACAGATCTGGAAAAAATACTTTATTGTCAAATAGAATATATAAGTAGTAACCCTTAGTTTTCTCAGGGTATTTAACAAAGAAACATTTCCTTAATTTGGCTCCAAGCTTTCATAGAATTGTTTCTTGACATAAGCTTTTCATTCCTAAACTTTCATGACAAACATGTTGGACATTTCCCATTTCATATCTCATATGGTGTCTTTTCAATGTATCTGGAAGGCACTCAATTAAGTGTAAATGTGTTAATTTCAAGATCATGTCCTTGTAAGGAAATCAAAATATTAGATAAACTCATCATTAATCATAGTAAGTCCAACAAGGTGCATTTCTTTCTTTCTGACACAAGTTCCAGGTGGAGTCAAAGTGATAAAATACCACAATCTCTCAGAAAGTCCTCAAACTCTTGGCTAAAATGTTCTCCACCACAATCAGATCGTTGTGCTTTAATATTCTTACCAAGTTGATTTTGTAATTATTCATGAACTCCTTTAACTTTTCAAGTGATATCGATTTGTGTTTCTTTAGATACACAAATCCAATTCTATTGAGGTTGTAAATAAATGTGATGAAAAACAGATATCCTTCTCTAGTACTTATGCTAAAAAGTTCCACATACATCAATATGTACGAGTCCCAATAATTCACTATCTCTCTCATTATTTCTAGTGAAATGTGCTTTTGTCATCTTTTTGGATAAACATGACTCACATGTATCAATTGATTTAAATCAAAAGAGTCCAAATAACCATCTCTATGGAGTCTAGAAATGTGCTTCTCATTTATGTGCCTTAGATGACAATGCCAAAGATAAGATTTAATTGAGTCATCCATTTTTGGCATCTTAGTACTTAAGTTATAACATGTGTCTCAAGTTCTAATAAATAAAGACATTAGACATTGGGGCAGTACCATAGAGTATATCATCTATTCATATAGAAATAAAACAGTTCATTATTAGAATATCAAAGCCATTCTTGTCCAAACAAGATGCATAGATAATGTTTTATTTATGGCAGGTACATAATAGTAGTTCTCTAGCTCTATTACAAGCCAACTGGGTAGTGATAAAAAAACATGTTCCTACAATAGTACCAACAACACTTGCTCCATTTGCAATGTGTAGTTCCACCTCCCCCTTCTTCAATGCTATCTTCTTTTCAAATTCTACATATCTGAGCATATATGAGACTCGTATCTTCTATTTCATACCCATGATGAATAAGTAGATAATTTATTCATATAATGTATATACCTAAACTAGATATATCTATCCCCTACTACTTATTCTTCAATTCCTCTAGGTAGAGAGGACAACTCCTCTTCCAATGTCCAATGTGGAGATAATGGTGACAATTTCCTCACTTATCCATACCTCCTTTTGTCTTAAGTGCAGATGTAGAAACCCACCATGCAAAACAAGATCACTCAAAACCAAAACACTGATCAAACACTTATTAATCACATTACCAAAAAGGTACACAACTAAAACTGAATTGAAATTTCAAACATGTCAAAGAAAGCATTTGCACATAGGTCCAATTTCACAAATATATATATCACCTTTACACAAGTTTCATGGCCTCAAGTATAACCTATTTACAAAATATGTTGTCTACATAATTACATCATTTATGTTGATCAGGGCATACAAGAAAAATCTCGAGTCGATATACACAATATACAAAACTCCCACCCCAAACTTGAGAGTATAGTGACGACTCTAGGACTCTATACTAACCACACCAACCTTCTGCCACTACTAGTCTTTAAAATACGTCTCCTTATCACATTATTTCTAACGACATTGTTGATCACCTTAAAAGATGTGGTAACCCATGAGGTGAGACCCATGTCTTAGCAAGAGATATAACTCCCAAGACATTTATTGCTTACTAGAATTATATTTTTAAGCAAATTAAACATATAGTATTACAAAGTTGAAAAACTATATAACTTACACATAATAATGGGCATACCTAGAGTCATAAGTATAGTTGATTTCTCTTACCATATTATAAACCGTCTACAAATTAAAAGAAACACAACAAGGATCATCATCCAACATGAGTCACTAAGTAACCCTAATAAATATGCTACATGACTGGATTACATATTTTATTAAGCCCTGGAGAGTTTGAGGCATACCACTAAAACTGCTAGCTAACCACTACAAAGTTGAAATCATCCCCATATAAGATCTAGGTTGTCTAAAATCCTAAGATCTCTTCACCTCAGTCAGTACGAGTAACAACCATAGTGGTGCATTAACCCAACTATTAAGACAGCCTAGTTTGCCCTGGGAACACAAGTAACAACACTAGAAACTTGAGTATAAACCTTCAAATTTGAGTTACAATCGCTCTCTCTCTCTCAATCACATTAACATCTGAGACACGGCCTTGACCGCTCTCAAAACCTTTGGATCAAGATGATAGGGATATACCCTCCTTGCACCCTCATATACTCAATAGTATATGACTCTGAGCTCCTTTTAGATTACTTATTTTTCTATCTAGTAGATCCTTGACACCAGAATAGTTCTAAAGACTTAGGGAACTACTTCCTTAGTGTTGTACTTGATTAAGTAAGTGGATTTACATTTTTGGACTGCATCAATCAAGTTACATACAAGCTCCTAATTAACCTTTTGTAAAATAAATTGTAGATTTCAAGTTCAGAAGATATAAAAATTATGAACATATTTCTTGTTACTCCATCGTGGCATACAGATCCATCATTATCCATAAAAAAGAATAAACATTCAACTAAGACACAAAACAATCCAAGAATCCATTTGTACAAAAATAATAATAAATTCCATTAGAAACATGATGGAGCCTCCACACGCATGGAGTTGTGTGCACCACTAAAAATCCTAGAGATAGTAAGTCTCTAAGTTTAACCTTGTGTGTGCTATAATAAGATCTCCACCCAAGTATGCTAAGGTATGCAGAAGTCTTATTGTTGAACAGTTCAGGGTCGAATCCACGAGACAACGGTCTTGTTAAGGATTTAACAAGATGGAAAATGTTATAATTCTATTTATCTACTTACGAGTTGATATTTAGATCGAAGAGTTGGGTTGATAATTAAACTAAAATACAAAAGCAGATTAAATGGCAGGAAAGTAAAGTTAAGGTAGTAAACAATATTTGGAAACTACAAGGATGTGATCAAGTTTCACCACCGCTACACATGGATCATAACATGCAACATAATAACATGGCCTGCAAAAAGGGGTCTAATCAGTTAGTATCTTTGTAGACTTAGCTTTCTTTTGAATAGCTAACTATGAGAAATGTGGAAGTATTGCAATGTCGGCCATCCCTGAATGAATGGTCACTTACTTTGCATCACTTCCTTCGTAAAGTGTGTTCCTTGACCTGTCAAAGTTGTACTTCCATATGTCAACTGATTCCATTTCATAGTATGAAAGTACAACGTTGGAGTTGAGTTTACTCCACTCTTTGAAAATCGTTCCTAGATAACAAAATAGATATATGGTGACTACATACATCAAGAACCAACATACAATCGATAATCGAATCTAAAAGCACAAACGTAGACAATTCACACTAGTAGATAATAGATAACACAGGTTGGTGATCAATCAACTAGTATTCATTAAACGATTGATGTTGAACTGAAAAGATAGTGTTTCTCTATTGCAAACTCATGAATTACAATGTATGAAA
This sequence comes from Alisma plantago-aquatica, assembly GCA_963693085.1. Taxonomy (NCBI): domain Eukaryota; kingdom Viridiplantae; phylum Streptophyta; class Magnoliopsida; order Alismatales; family Alismataceae; genus Alisma; species Alisma plantago-aquatica. Next base: position 92,711,630 of record OY856414.1, on the reverse strand, counting down.
TGAAAGCATGGGTAGCGGGGCTACTCCCCGCACCCTAGTGTATGGAACTACTCGCTCATGGCAAGGACAAAGGAGGCAGGAAGAGAGAAAGAAAACATCATCTCCACCTAGGAAGGAGGAAGGTTGACCCCTTGGAGTAGAGAGCAACTATCTTCACTCTACGTAGTTGCCTTAGTGATGAATCCTTCACTTCCCACCTCCTTTGTCGATGAGAGAGAAAGTAGCTTGACGATGGAGTGTGGATCTTAGACTGGCAGCCTTGGGACGATGGATGAAGGTTGAAATAGCTCTGGAACAATCAGTGCAGCCTTTGGGCATCTTAGAATCTCTTAAATGAGGACCCCTTCGGTCCTATTTATAGGCCTCTAGAAGATCATAAATGATCTTAGGTTATTGGATCCTCATAGTTTGGAGACCGTTTGGACTTCATACGGTCTTGGGAACGTTTGGGTTCCATACGGTCTTGGGACCATGTAGACTTCATACGGTCTTGGGACCGTTTGGGTTCCATACAGTCTTGGGACCGTTTGGACTTCATACGGTCTTGGGATCATTTGGGTTCATATGATCTTGGGACCATTTGGGTTCATACGGCCTTGGGACCATTTGGCTTTCATTCGGTCATGGGACCAGTTAGCCTTCACATGGTCTTGTGACCGTTTGGCTTCATATGGTCTTGGGACTGTTTGGCCTTCATACGGTCTTGGGACCGTTTGGCCTTCATACGGTCTTAGGACCGTTTGGGCCCTTAACGATTTGAAGACCGTTTGATCTCTTCACGGTTTGGAAAGCGTTTGGGGTTCTTCACGATCTTGGGACCGGTTGAGTTCTTTTACAATTTTTTTGTGTTTTTCTATCAGAAGAATGGGGAAAATATCAATTTATTGGTATATTCACAATAAAGAAGAAAGTTAATTATTCTATCTAATTTATCTAAGAAAGAGTATGGAAAACTTAGAAAAAACTAGTAAGATAACATCACATAATGGGAGGTTATCAACCCCCCCCCCAACTTAGAGTCTAGCTTGTCCTCAAGCTGGATAAAGCTAAGGCACGTAGTGGCGAGGCGATTTTATTTAGTGAAGATTTCCATACTCTTGCTTCAGTTCTAAACCAGAGATCTCCCGAAGTCTTATCAGGGCTTCTACTTGCACTAACTCTTTCAGGTATCCGGAGTTGCATGAACCTTATGTTTCTTCCGTGTCATGTGACTCGCATTGCGACCACCTTTTCCTTGATCGCATTCAGTGCATGTCTTTGATTCTAAGCATTTTGATACTTCTTTGATATTCCTACCGGAAGCTAGTATAGGTATGAGGGTTGGCTGAAGGCTGCTGTGTAACTCCCCCTTCGAAGGGGGGAGGGTTGTCTAAGCTTTTTAGGATCTCACTACCGGGCATGACACATCTGCCTTCGTGAGGGAAGCTGAATGTACCGATCGGGAAAGACCTTTGTGAGTTTTTCATATATTCAAAAACCTTAGGATCTTACTACTGGACGTGACACATCTGCCTTTATGAGGGTAGCTGAATGTACCGTCCAGGAAAGACCTTTATTGGCACCTTATATAGCTCCTTATGCATGGCTCAACTCTCATGTTTTTATTCAACACTCAGGCTTTTATTCATATGCTCACTGGATTAGGAGTTGGGTGTTTTAGGGATTTTATTTGGGCTGCCAAGCCTCTTTTTTTTTAAAGAAGAAAATTATTCCTTAGAATTTTGTGACATGCATTTGTTTTGGTTTCGTACTTGGTGGTCCACTTGCGAGGTTTCTTGATTTGGATTTCACCTGGTTCCCTTCCATCCTTGAGAGTGTTTGCTTGTTTCGGTCACAGTTTTGACCCGTGGAGAGTCTGATGTAGAATTGAAGAAAAAGCATGAATACCGAGTGTGGGAGTGATTTATTAATTCGCCATTACATGCCTAAATGCTACTTATGTAAGTTCTTCTGGGGACTACTTTGTCTCTAATTTATCTAGGGGTGTCCCCTTTCCAAAACAAATGTTTTCTTATGTACAACAACTATTCTATCAAAGAAATTGTCAGAAAAGCTAATTGTCAAAAAAAGGAAAATTTGTACGAAAGAATGAAGGTAAATGAAAAGGTAGAAAAAGAAGGTTTGAAAATGATACCTCAAACCTTGCCCAGTGTACTCCCCCCTAACTTATCACTCACTTTCTCTTTAGAGTGTCAAGGTGATAGGTTGAGAAGTACATGGGCAAGGGTGTTAAGGTTCGGTTAAACCCTTGTCTGCTCCATAGGAATGGAGAATATTTGCTTTGAACTTCCCTCGTAAAGTGTGATAATCCACATCCTTCATGTCCTCCACACATTTACCAAGAACAGTGAGGGTATACATCCAGTAAAGGATGTGGAAACCATAGTCATTTGATTCCCTAATTTGTTGGGGACATCTGTGGTAGAAGGTTGGGCGGTGGAAATGTTCTTTGTTGTATGCCTTTGTGTGTTTGCCCAGAAAATCGTGTAGTCATTCGGCACAATCCTTCACCACTTCCTATGTGGGCATCTTTGTTGTAACAACATACTCTCTCTGGTTTGGATCCAACTGGCTATCAGAACTATTGTATATGATTGTAGTTCCATTGTGTAAGTTTGTTGCTAGCAGCATCCAATGCTCAGAGTGAAGGAACGTAAATAGGATGAAATTTGGAGTCGTATGTTGAAGATATGAAATAAGGGCTTCAGTTGTTCCAAAGTTCTTTGACCCGAGTAAATCATCCTTCATGTATGTTGACACCATGTAAACCGTAGGTAAGTCCTGTGCTAGAAGAAATTAGTAAGCAGCCATCATGCTCACGGATAATGAACCCTTTACTTTTACGGTTTCACGGAGTATGTCTGCCATAATGAGAATATTCCCTTCAAGGAAAACAAGCTCATCATTCTCTACATATAGCCGAGACATGATGAGTCTGAGTTCATTATCTGAAAGACTCTTGCATGCAGCAAGTTCAAAGTTTGAGAACGGTGATTGTATAGAAGATAGAGGCACCATATCTTTTGATGATCTATTGATGGTGGCTCATGTTAACATATCAATGTCCCCTTTATCTTCTGCCATATCAAATTTGTAAGGGTCCCATTGGAATTTTTCTGGGACCTTGGCGGTTTGTTGTTGTTGTTTCTCCAACTCCTTTAGTATTTGTCTGAAAGGTTGCTTTGGTGGACGTTGGATAGCATAGAATAAGTAATGAGGTACGTCGGCATGTTCCATTGTAGAGTCCTTGAAGAACTGTCTGTCACAGATGAGATCCATGGCGTAACGTCCCCTTAGAGAATGCATATCTTCTGTGGCTAGCTCGGTAAAGGGGATCTGTCTATTGAGTGCTTCTATGAATCTTATTGTACAGAAAGTGCAGTCCCCTAAACCTTCTAGTGTTTGGACTGGTGGGTTGATGATTTGGAACCAAGGTTGGTTCCAACCATGTTGAAGAGATGGGCAAGCAGCCCATATTATTTTGAGAAGTCGGAAAGGAATGCATCTTGCTTCTCTAGCTCTTGAACCAGCAAAGTTTATCTGTCTGTCCTTGAGCTCACTGGCACAAAAATTGTACACCTTGGCATCGCGGGCCTCGATGTCGACAATCATTAGTAGCCTGTGGCCGGAAACTTTAAAAGGCACTATGATATAGCATGCCTTCCTCGCGATACCCGTTTGTAGCCGCTTTATGGACTTTGCCTGTAAGTCCATGATTAATAAGCATAAAGATAGAGTGGGTGAAGCATTGAAAACTGGTAGCAATTTCTTTGAGCTTTGAAATTCTTCTATAGTGTTAGCAAGGAGGACATTGAAGATAGCCATCTTCGTTGCCGATTGTGGTCATAGGAGAATATGGAAATCTTCACGTGTCAACTTGCGCTTTGTCTTTGTATTATTATAGATGATGTCCCCCATGTCCTTGGAATCATCTACAATAGTGTTCAGGATGAAGATGTCATGAACATCTAAAGTAGAGATGGCCGCCCTGTCCAAGTCATGCATCTTGTGAGGTAGAGGCGGTGGTGGAGGAAGGCCTTGTGGTGGAGGAAGTGAAGTCTGCTCATTGTCGTCCACATATTATGGCAGGTCTTCATCTTTTTCAGAGTCATAGTCGAGTTTGTCGTAGATGTCGAGACTCACTCTATCTTTAGAAACTTCCTGCTCTGGGGGGATGAGTGCAGCTTGCTCTGGGGAAAGGTGTTGATGAATGGCTGTTGTGAGTGGGCTAATGCTGGTTTCCATGATGCATTGTTGAAACTCAACAAAAGTTGCATCTTTGGCAGCGTCCCCCAGAGAGCCCATAGCTGAAAAGTTAAAGAATTGATCCCCATTTGACATTGTGACGTTATCATTATTATCAAGGGCATGGTGATCTTTGCTTCTACCCTCCTAGTGGTCTCCACCCTCTCCTCTCTTTGTAGTATATGCCCCTCGGCTGGTGCCCTCCCCAGCAATTCCCATGTCATCAGGTTGGTCATCTGAGGAGAGTTGTCTGTGTTGGAGTCAACCGAGGACTCAGAATCCTCATCATCATCTTCGTTGTCATCATTGTCGTCATCCTCCGCCTTGTTGTTTTTCTTTTTAGTTGCTACTTTTTTGCATTGTCGATGGGTGGCTTGTAATTGATCCAGTGCCAGTTGCACATGCTCGTAGGTTTCGAGAAGTATGTCATGGCTGTCTTTGTGATCTATATATCTTGTTTTGGCAGAGAGGATTCGTTTTGATAGATCGGTTACTTGTGTTTGTAGATGATTGAGTTCATCATTTGAGTGCTCCTCTTGGCTGCGGATGAGTTGTGTGAGGTTGCTATCAATGGTGTCCAAACACGCGCTCAGTGCAGTTTGTTGCTGCTGAAGCTCACGAAGGGTCTCAGGCAGAGGTTGAGTTTGCTTGGAGACCATGTCGACTTGCTGAACCAACGCTTCTTGCTGGCTGTTCACCCCAAGTATCAATGCTGGCAGGTTTTGTAAGCGGTCGTCAACACGGTTGACTTGCTAGGTTGTTATTTCCTGCCATTGTTGAATGTTTGTGAGGAAGCCTGGTAGGGCGTGAGTCCACTCATCAAGCTTGGATACATGTGTAGCAAGTCCCTGCACACAAGAAAAAATTGATTGTAAGATGTTAGAAGGGTCGATGAGGAGGATTCAAATAGCATCAAATTATTGTCCGAATTCCTCACCGACTTGTGAAAAAGTGACCTCAGTGGTGAAAGGGTGTGGTGGTTGGGGTCTGGGTGGAATAGTGGTGGTTCCGTGTGAGAGAGACACCATTGGTGTATCTACGAATTGTGTGGTGACTATAGAAGGACTCACCAGTGGTGTCGGGGCGGTGGCAGATGAGTGAGGTGGCGACATTCCGGATATGGGCGGTGGGATCGAGAATGTCGGGGGGAAGGTGGTGGATGTGAAGGTGAGATCAGGTGTTGTGGTGAAAATTGGGTCACCTGTGGGGAAAGGGACCGAGACAGGGGATGTGGGTGAAGTTGTGGTTGTGGGGAAAGGGATTGTGGTGGATATGATTGTGGAAAAAGGTAGAAGAGTGGTAGATGGTAGAATGGTGGAAGGTGGGAGTGTGGTGGGGGTGGTTGTAGAGGTGAACCCAACATCTAGATCTAAGATGAAGGGTTTTGGTGTTGGATTCATGATGTTTTCTGCATTGTGGGGGTGTTCTGCCTCTGGATTAATCTTCCATGTGGGCGTTCCCGACTGCTGTTGTTTTTGTGTGCGTAGTTTGGATGATCGTGTTACTGGTATTTTCTTTGGCCTTGTCACTGGGGCAGTGACTCTATGCTCTGTCTGTCCTGCTTTTGCTTGTTTCTCCTTTTCTTTTACTGAGGCAACAAGGTTAGCAAGCTCCTCTTTAGTGAAGAGAAGCTTGTCTTTATCATAGTCAGCCAGCTCTAGAAGTGGTAGCAACATTCTGGATGCTTTGATAGTTGGGCAGAAGATGTAATGGAGTTTGGCATCCTTCTTATTTATAATATAGGTGTTCTTTAGGACCTGCTCATTTGTTAAAGTGTCACCCTTGATCAAAGTACATTTTGGAAGTGGTCCATCCATCTTAAGATAATTTAGAATTGATGTTACATGACCACCCATGCAGATTTCCTTTCTGAGGGCATAAGATGTGTGTTTATGTATCAAATGCCATCTGATGTTGACCGACTGCCCCTTTAGGATGGATCACAGTGTGAAGAGGTCGAAAATGATAACGTTCCTGCTCTCTGTCCTAGGGAATAGAGTGCCTATTATTATTTTGTGCAGAGTGCACACCAGGCCGGAATGAATGTTGGAGGCTTTGCAAGATTTTGGTTCATACCTGGGAATATCCCGTCAACGACCTCCAGAAGGTATGCTTGTTGAACTGGGGGTGGTCTAGACTTGCCACCTTAGCCTTTTTTAGCTAATCTTGGTTGTCAATGAAGATTTCATTCAGCAAGTTCTCGGTCAAAATGACCTTTCTCCCAAAAAGTGAGGTTACTAGCTTGCAGTCGCCTCCGTCCTTTGGTTTGTCTATTGCGTCCATAGGTTCTTTGGTGAGGTAAGTGAAGAACTCCAGTGTGGGCTCAACATAGGAATTCTCTATGACAAAGTAGAGTTTGGAAAGATTTGCATTATCGAGTAGGGCAAGAACTTTGTCATAGATCCCCATTTTCTTTAGTATGTTGGAGAAGACGTACTTGGTTGGTCGCAGGATTTTGTCGCCAGCTTGCAATTGTTGAATGTAGAGGTCAGCTCGTGTTGCGATTGTTATGGTGGTGGCGGAAGGAGTGGCATTTTCTGCCAAGATTTGTTCTCTTTTAGTTGAGGTTCGGACTTTCTTCCATGCCCATCTTTTGGTGGGTCTTTCTTCAGTGGCCTCCTGGGACTTCTTTTTGCCCTTTGACTTTGTAGGTGGAGATTCCTCCTCAGAATTTGGTGTGTAATCTGAACCTTCATCAGTTGAGGAAAGATCTTCAATTTCTTCAATTGGATCTTCTGCTAAACATTTGTTGACTCGCTCAAGGTCGTGGATGACCTTAGGCAAATCAACAGGAGTTTTTCCCATTTTGTTACACAAGTCAAGGATGCGATGGAGCTCATTCCGGCACTCCAACAACTGCTCCCTAGTCTAGAGGTGGGAGTCAACAACTTCTTTCGCATGTGATTCCATTCTAAAAATTAGACAAGAAATCATTTAGGAAAGATTGAGATTTTAGTAAAAATGGAATTATGGTATAAATGTTGAAAAGATTGCAGCATTGTGTAAGATTCATGGTTTTGAAACAAAAACTGTTAAAAATGAAACTGTTAAGGGTGAAACGGGTCCAAACGATTACACGACCATTTGGGTCCAAATGCTTTCATGGCCATTTGGGTCCAAATGGTTTTCAAGAACGGTTGAGTCAAAACTGCTAGGAAGGAGAAACTGTGAGGAAGGAGAAGCGGTGGCGGCGACAAACAGATTAACGACAGTGAAAACAACACCAACAATGATGACAATAGCGGCGGTCATAGCGGTGGCAGTAATGGTGATAGCAACGATGATAAAAAGAAGGGAAGACGCGTTGTAGCGACGGTGATGGTCGTGAGTACTATCTACCTTGTTGCGATGAGTGCAGCTAAGAGAATGACAGGGTAGCTGTCTCAAGCATGAACGGGAATGGTGGCAGTGGTGTTAGAAGGGAGAATGGAAGCGAGAATGGAGTGGTGGCAGTGGCGTCGGAAGAGAGAACGGAGTGGTGGTTGAGCTTTGGTCGCACGGGAGCAAAGAAAGAATGGAACAGGGTTCGCACGAGAGAAGGTTCGAGAGTCAAAGGAATGAAAAGGGAGGGATTAAGTAGTATTTATAGAAAAAGGAGGGGTGACCGTACAATTTCTCATTAAGCAAACGATCTTGGGAACATTTGGGTCCGAATGGTTTCAAGACTGTGAGGACCAAATGGTTTCAAGACCGTAAGGACCAAATAGTTTCAAGACCGTTTGAGTCCAAATGGTTTCGAGACTGTGAGGGCCAAATGGTTTTAAGACCGTTTGAGTCCAAATGATTTCAAGACTATGAGGACCAAACGATTTCAAGACCGTAAGGACCAAATAGTTTCAAGACCGTTTGAGTCCAAACAGTTTCGAGACTGTGAGGACCAAATAGTTTTGAGACCGTTTGGGTGAAACGGTTTCAAGGCCATTTGAGTTCAAATGGTTTCAAAACTGTTAGGATAAGACTATTTTGGTTATTGATTTTCATATTTTTATATTTGTTTTGGTTGCTTATGTAAATTTTATATTTTCTGAACAAAGAAGATAGGTCTAAGAAAAAAAATCAAATAAGAGACTAGAAAATTATCAAGACTAAGCAAAATAAAATAGAAAGGTGATACTCAGTTCTTGGGTTGCCTCCCAAGTAGCACTTTGGGTTTACGTCGTTGGCTCGACAAAATTCTGACTTGATCAGTTTAATGTTGTGGGGTCCTAAATGTTCATAGTTTGTCTTGGAGTTTTATCGGTTGGAGTATAGTATTTGTTCAGTCTATGGACATTAACAGTTCTTTCTCCTCCATTATCATCAAAGATGATGACAGCTCCAGTTGGATAGATATGCTTGATAGTGAAGGGCCCAGACCATTTTGTGCGGAGTTTCTCGAGAAACATTTTGAGTTTGGAGTCGAAAAGAAGGACATTGTCTCCGACAATGATATCTTTCCTTTTAAGGTGGCCATCATGCCACATCTTAGTTTGCTCTTTGTAGATCCTGGAACTCTGGTAGGAAGTCATTCTTAGTTCCTCCAGCTCTTGTAATTGAAGTTGTATGTGTTCACCGGCACTTTTGAAATCAAAATTCAATTGTTTGATAGCCCACCATGCTTTGTGTTCTAATTCAACTAGGAGATGGCATGACTTTCCATACACCAAACGAAATGGCATTGTTCCTATTAGTGTTTTGTAAGCAGTATGATATGCCCAGAGAGCGTCAGGAAGTTTGGTGGACCAATCTGTGCGGTTTCTGTTGACAGTTTTCTCTAAGATAGCTTTCAATTATCTGTTTGAGACTTCAACTTGGCCGCTAGTCTGTGGATGATAAGGTATAGAGACTTTAAGAGTGGTCTTCTTTGAACTCATGTGCCCCCCAATGGGGCTAGAATGACAGTGTTCTAAGACTGGGATAATTTCTTCTTCAGGGAGACAACGGAGGAATAATCTATCTGCGCATAAGCGGAAAAGGTATGGTTCATCCCAAAGGTATTGCTTGATGCCATGAAGAAATTTCTTTCTGTCATGGTAGGAAGCAGTAGGGTGGACAATTCTTGTAGCCAGATAGTTTACTATATCAACGTACCAAGGAAATATGGTGGTGACTTTCATGAGTTTATCATCGGGTAGAGAGTCTCAGATAGGTATATTATCATCGTCCTAAGGCTCAATGTGACTTAAGTGGTCGGTGACAATATTTTCTACCCCACTTTTATCTTTTATTTCCAAATCAAATTCTTGAAGCATCAACACCCAATGAATAAGTCTGGGTTTTGCATCTTGTTTCTAAATCATATATTTTTTTACGGAGTGATCTATGTATACTATGACTTTTGATCCAATCAGATAAGAGAGGAATTTTTCAAAAGCATAGATGACTGCCAAGAACTCTTTTTCTGTAGTTGTATAGTTCTTTTGGGCTTCATCAAGTGTTTTTTATGCATAGTATATCACATAGGGTTTCTTATCTATTCTCTGCCCTAGTACTGCTCCTATAGCATAGTCACTGGCGTCACATATTATCTCGAAGGGTTGTGACCAGTCAGGGGCTCTTAGTATAGGTGCAGAGACTAAGGCATTCTTTAGAGTCATGAAGTTGCGTAAGCATTCTTGATCAAAATTGAAATCTGCATCTTTAGTCAATAAGTGAGACATGGGCTTTGCTATTTTTGAAAAGTATTTGATGAATCTCTGATAAAATCTGGCATGACCTAGGAATGCTTGTACTCCTATGATGTCTTTTGGTGGTGACAACTTTGAAATGACATCTATCTTTTCTTTGTCCACTTCAATCCCTTGTTCACTCATGCGATGCCCAAGGAAAACACCTTTGTTACCATTAAGTGGCATTTTTCCCAATTTAGGATCAATTTTTTTTCATCGCATCTTTGTAGTACTTTACTGAGATTAAGCAGACAATTGTCGAAATAATCTCCATAGATTGAAAAATCATCCATGAAAACTTCCATGATGGATTCAGTTAATCTTGCAAATATGACGGACATACACCTCTGGAAAGTTGTGGGTGCATTACATAGCCCAAAGGGCATCCTTAGAAAGGCATAAGTTCTGAATGGATAGGTAAAAGTTGTCTGTTCTTGATCTTCATGGTGTATCACAATTTGATAAAATCCTGAGTAACCGTCAAGATAGCAGAAGAATTTCTGGTGGGCTAGACGTTCAAGGACTTCATCAAGAAAAGGTAGAAGAAAATGGTCTTTCCTTGTTGCCTTGTTCAATTTCCTATAGTCGATGCACATTCTCCACTCAGTAACAGTCAGTTTGGGTACCAGTTCATTTTTATCATTCAAAACAACAGTGGTTCCCCCCTCTTTAGGGACCACTTGAACCAGACTTACCCATTGAGAGTCGGAAATTAGATAGATAATACCAACTTTTAGAAGTTTTAGAACCTCGAGGAGAACTACATCTTTGAGATTCGAGTTTAACTTCCTCTGGTGCACCCGTTATGGTTTAAACTCTTCCACCATAGGTAATTTGTGCATACACAAAGCCAGATTTATCCCGGTCAGATCAGTCATCTTGTATCCAATGGATTTCTTGTGCTTTCTTAACTCAGTAAGGAGTCTTTATTCCTGGTCATCTATTAATGTGGAACTGATAATGATCAGACATAGTTTTTCTTTTTCTAGTAAGATATGTTTGAGTCCTAGTGGTAGATCTTTCATTTCAGGTGTCTTGGGTATTTTTGTAGTTTCCAAGATGGTGACATATTTTAACTCCTCGAAGGTAGATTTTGGGGCTTCTTCGGCTTATTCTAGATATTGCAGACATTGTTTCACTAGTTCATTGGTCAAGAATTTGGCTTCTAGATTCATTAAGACATTTTCCAAATCATCAGATGGTTCGGAAGGTTCTTGCTTTAACTGAGACATTTTATCAAATACCACAGGAAGAAAAACTTCTTCGTGGATACTAGGACCTTTTAAGCTGTCAAAGATTTTGAATTGAACGGCTTCCTTTCCCAATCTTAAGGTAATTGTCCCAGCTTCAACATTGATTAGTGCTCTAGATGTAGCAAGGAAGGGTCTGTCGAATATTATTGGATATCGCAGGTCTTCCTTTATGTCCATAATAACAAAATTACAATGTGTAAGAACCTTTCCCTACTCTTACTGGGATATCTTCAATAATTCCCAAAGGTGTAGTGATGGTAGAATCAACCAATTGAATTGTCATTGTTGTGGGTAGAAAATCGGTAAAGCCCAATTTTTTACACATGGAAAAGGGAATAATGGATATGTTGGCCCCCAAAATGTCTAATCCTTTCTTGCAAGAGGTATTTTCGATAGAACATTGGATGCCAAAGGAGCCAGGGTCCTTCTGCTTCTTTGAAATTTTATTAAGAATGATGTCAGAAGTAGTCTGAGCTAATTTGACAGTCTCATGTTCTTCAATCATATATTTCTTTGATAGTAAAGTCTTCAGGTATTTGGACCAAGCTGGGATTTCAGAAAGAGCATCGAGGAATGGAATATCGACATATAGCTTCTTCATAGCTTCCTTGAATTTTTGGAATCTAGAATCCAGTTTGGTCTCCCTCAATCTGCCTGGATAGGGTATCCTGGGCTTGTATGGTGGAACCTCTGGTTCCTTGAGAACTTGTTCTTTTTCTTTCTCATTTTCAACCTCTTGATTTGTGCTTTCATTTGGGATGATTTCAACTATATCTTTGCCTTTTTCAATGACTTTGGTAGCTTCAGTAAGAACATGACCAGACCTTGTGGTAACTGCATTCAGTTGTTCTAGTCTGTGTTGATCATGTCTCGGGTTTATCTCTGGTTGACCAGCAAAAGTACCCACCGGGGGTTTTGAAATGAGCTGCAATTTGTACCAATTGGGATTCTACAACTTTTTGTTAAGCTTGTTGGTTGGAAAACATGGTCTGTTGAGATTGCATGATTTTCCTTATAAGAGACAATTCATCTTTTGGCAGAGGTGGAGTGTTCTTTTGTTGATACTGTGTAATTTGTTGTTGTCCTTGAGGTTGTTGTTGTTGAGGAGCAGTCAACTGTAGTCGTTGAATTTGCGGTTGTTGTAACTGAGGTTGTTGCAATTGAGGGTGCAACAGAGGGTGAGTGTACTGATAGTATGAAGAGGAATTTCTTGGATGGACAATTCTTTAAAATCCACCTCTATAGTTTCCTTAGTTTTGGTTAAAATTACTCTGGAATCCAGGTGGTGATCTATTAAGGATCCACCTTGTATTTGGTGCTACGGGTTGGCAGTCCCCATGGGATTCCCATACTGAAACCCAGGGTGGTTTCTCAGTTGATCTGGGTTATAGTATGCTTGACCCGGTATGGTATGGATAGAATTAACTAGCTCTGGTAGCTGATTCTCAGGTTGTTCAATGATTGGTTCATATTGTGTCTGAGGTGTTTGCATATTCATCATCACATTGTATAAAAGGCCACATGATAATGTGGGGTGGTCTAATGAATGACAAGCTTCACAAGTCTCTGTAGCTGCTTTGACTTGTTCAACTTGTGAGTTCTTCTTTCTATCATATTCTCCAAACAATGTTTCAAGGTCATGTTGTTTATGAACTATGGTTTTCAAGGCTTTAGCAATGACTTCATTTCTATAGATTCTTCAGCCTTACAAACTTTTAAGACTCCTCATGTGGATGACCTTCCCCAATTATATTGGTTCTCAGCTCCGAGCGTAACAAGCTTCCAGGCATCCTTATAATTCTGTCTCATGAAATTTCCTCCAGATGAGGAATCCAAACACTTCTTTATTTAATCACTTACCCCTCTACAAAATGTTTCTATAAGTTGGTTTTGTGAGATTCCGTGATGTGGGCATTTTCTCAGAAGTTCCTTAAATCTTTCCCATGATTCTTCTAGTGACTCTGTAGGTAGTTGAAGGAACAGGTTGATCTATCCTCTAATCTGGTAAGTCAATGAGGGAGGAAAGAACTTCTCTAGAAACTTTTCTTCTAAAGGAGACCAAGTGGTTATTGGCTCTCCATCTAATGAATTATACCAACTTAGTGCTCTTCTGGACAAAGTGAAGTTGAAAAGTTGGAGCATGATTCCATCAGATGTAGCTCCGGCTTGTGGTACCAATCGACAGAGTGCCTTCAATCTTTTCATATGGTCCATGCAATCATCTCCAGTGTTTCTAGAGAAAGAGATGCCTTGCATGATTTGGATCCATTGTATTCGAATTTCAAAGATGGGAGCATTAATGAGCGGTGGTCGTACTGGGTGATTGTCCTCAGAATTTTTAGGAACAGCATAATCTTGAAGCTGCTTGTTCCTGATCAATAACTGAGCAGCCGTTGTGGCTGCCTCATTTTCATCTTGGATACAAGCTTGCTCTTCAGCTCGAACTTCAGTTTGGTTTTTAGAACATGTATAAGTGAGGAGTTGTGCTCTCTGAGCATCTATAATTGTGTTGACTCTTTCCATTACCAAGGAGGCTTGGTGTTGTTCTTCAGCTGTCTAGATCATTGGCGGTTGAGTCTGATGCGTCGGTGGAAGCTTCGTTCTACCTTAGATTCATACTCTGGTTCAGGGGAGAATCTGATGTTATGTGAAGGTTGCATACACATTTTCTACCTGAGTAGAAGAAAAATCACACTTTAGATGATGTGGATAAATGATGAAATCAAAACGATATATGAAGTAATTATCAAGGTAAAGTGTAAAATCCTAATCAACTAGACAATTGACGAATGGAATTAAAACGTTCTGTTGTCTCCAACAACGGCGCCAATTTTTTATGGAGCCTCCACTCATGTGGAATTGCGTGCACCACTAAAAATCCTAGAGATAGTAAGTATATAAGTTTAACCTTGCATGTGCTATAATAAGATCTCCACCCACGTACGCTAAGGTACACAGAAGTCTTATCGTAGTACAGTTGAGGGTCAAATCCACGAGACAATGATCTTGTTAAGGATTTGACAAGATGGAAAATGTTATAATTCTATTTATCTACTTAAGAGTTGATATTTAGATCGAAGAGTAGGGTCGATGATTAAACTAAAATACAAAAGAAGATTAAATGGTAGGAAAGTAAAGTTAAGGTTGTAAACAATATTTTAAAACCACTAGGATGTGATCAAGTTTCACCACCGCTACACATGGATCATAACATGCAACATAATAACATGGCTTGCAAAAAGGAGTCTAATCAGTTAGTATCTTTGTAGACTTATCTTTCTTTCGAATAGCTAACTATGAGAAACATGGAAGTATTGCAATGCCAGCCATCCCCGAATGAATGGTCACTTACTTTGCATCACTTCCTTTGCAAAGTGTGTTCCTCGACCTGTCAAAGTTGTACTTCCATACGTCAACTAATTCCATTTCATAGTATGAAAGTACAATGCTAGAGGTGAGTTTACTCCACTCTTTAAAAAGTGTTCCTAGATACCGAAATGGATATATGGTGACTACATACATCAAGAACCAACATACAATCGATAATCGAATCTAAAAGCACAAACGTAGACAATTCGCACTAATAGATAATAGATAACACAGGTTGGTGATCAAGCAACTAGTATTCATTAAACGATTGATGTTGAACTGAAAAGATAGTGTTTCTCTCTTACAAACTCATGAATTAAAATGCATGAAATGAAAGCATGGGTAGCGGGGCTACTCCCCGCACCCTAGTGTATGGAACTACTCGCTCATGGCAAGGACAAAGAAGGAGGTAGGAAGAGAGAAAGAAAACATCATCTCCACATAGGAAGGAGGAAGGTTGACCCCTTGGAGTAGAGAGCAACTATCTTCACTCTGTGTAGTTGCCTTAGTGATGAATCCTTCACTTCCCACCTTCTTTGTCGATGAGAGAGAAAGTAGCTTGAGGATGGAGTGTGGATCTTAGACTAGTAGCCTTGGGGCGATGGATGAAGGTTGAAATAGCTCTGGAACAATTGGTGCAGCCTTTGGGTATCTCATAATCTCTTGAATGAGGACCCCTTCGGTCCTATTTATAGGCCTCCAAAAGATCTTGAACGATCTTGGGTTATTGGATCCTCATAGTTTGGAGACCGTTTGGACTTCATACGGTCTTGGGACCATTTGGGTTCCATACGGTCTTGGGACCATGTAGACTTCATACGGTCTTGGGACCGTTTGGGTTCCATACGATCTTGGGACCGTTTGGACTTCATACGGTCTTGGGATCATTTGGGTTCATATGGTCTTGGGACCATTTGGGTTCATACGGTCTTGGGACCGTTTGGTTTTCATTCAGTCATGGGACCAGTTAGCCTTCACATGGTCTTGGGACCGTTTGGCTTCATATGGTCTTGGGACTGGTTGGCCTTCATACGGTCTTGGGACCGTTTGTCCTTCATACGGTCTTAGGACCATTTGGGCCCTTAACAGTTTGGAGACCGTTTGATCTCTTCACGGTTTGGAAAGCGTTTGGGGTTCTTCATGATCTTGGGACCGGTTGAGTTCTTTTACAATTTTTTTGTGTTTTTCTGTCAGAAGAACGAGGAAAATATCAGTTTATTGGTATATTCACAATAAAGCAGAAAGTTAATTATTCTATCTAATTTATCTAAGAAAGAGTATGGAAAACTAAGAAAAAAACTAGTAAGATAACATCAAAAATGGGAGTTTATCAAAAGAGTAAGATTGTTACACAAAAGAAGCAAGGAAACAATCAGTGGTTCTAGATCAGTCCAAGGAACCTCGGTTCTTGTACATGCGTCCACAAAAAGCTCATGATCACCGACCTTGATGAGTTCTCATTGTCCTCTAGAAAGCAACACAAAAATCATCAAAGATGAGAAGAGAGAATGATAGTGGGTATTTATAGGTGGGTGGAGGTTTGGTGTTGTTTAAAAATCCAAGACGACACCAAAAATTCAAGTTGTCACTGAAAACCCAACTAGTAACCAAGAATCCAAGTGGTCACCAAAAATCCAAGTGGTTACTAAGAATCCAAGTGGTCACCAAGAATCAAGTGGTCACTAAGAATCCAAATGGTCAGTAAAAATCCAAGTGGTGATCCGAGAAGGCCTCAAACTAGCAAAGACAAAGCAGTTGGATAACCTGCTCATCGAGTCTAATTTTGAAACAGTCATCCGCCACATCCAGAACAAAACTAAAAGAATGGATCTGCTGGGAACTTTTCTCCATGATATTGCAGCCTTGATTTTGTCTTTTAATAGAATAGGTTTTAGATCATGTAATAGGCAAGCCAACGAACTAGTACACCAGCTAGCAAGGACGCCGGCCATTAGTAGTAGCTGCTTTTTCTACGATAGTTTTTTTCCTACTGATGTTTTAAACCTTGTTGCTGCCGATTTGAGAGGCAACTAATAGAAGTCCTTACACCTTCAAAAAAAATCCAAGTGGTCATCCAGAATCCAAGTGGTCACTGAAAATCCAAGTACTCACTGAAAATTCAAGCAGTCATTGAAAATCCAAGCAGTAACCAAAAATCCAAGCAGGCACTGAGAATCTCATCAGCACCAAGAATCTCATCAAGCACCAAAATTATCATTGGGAACCTATGGAAACACTACACTACCACCTTATAAAGATCATATAACCCCAAGAAATCAAGGTTCAAAAGCATTCAAAGGAGATGTAAAATTGTAATAACATTATAAAGCTATTCAAGAAAATATCAAAATTATATATACACCCACAAAACGGGTAATTTACCAAAAGGTACAAAAGTTACATGAAGTTATATAAGCGAGCAAACAAGGTCTATTTTGATTCAAACTTTAAACATAGTTTGGTCATCCAGTGCGGCATCATAATTCAGAATTAAATTTCAAAACTAATAATCAAACTAAGCCAATTAAGCCAAACAATTACGTTAATGAATTAAGCAAGTTTAGCGACCTTACAACCCAAAATCCCTAACAAGGATTTTTCCCCCAAAATCCTAAGCAAACAAGGATGGGTACTTCCTACACATCTCATCTTATAACTCCCACGTGGCTTCCTCCACCCCACAGTGCACTTTTCCCTAGGACAGAGGGTGGAAAAGTTAGCATTTTTGATCTTTTCGTCCTCTGGTCCATTCTAAAAGGGTAGCCGGTCAACATCAGACGTCAATTGATACACAAGCACACATATTATGCCCTTGGGAAAGAAATTAATGTTTTTCTTTTAGTTTTAGCTTTTATCTAGTCAGCCATGATGATATATATGTTTAGCAATATACCCCCTTGAATGGTGCAACATATTTTGTAACACAATTGTAAAATCTGCTATTGATAGAAAATATTATGTCACCTATGATCTGAATTAACACCATTCCTTTGAAAAGATGGCAAGTTGTAGAGGAATGATAGGATTAAAAAACAATGCTTCCTTATCTATATACTTCTTCCTAAGTTTCTATACACACTTATCTAAGATCAACACTAGACCCTCATCATATGAAAAATCATCATCCAACTTCACTTTCACCATATATATCATCGGTTCTATATCATGATGATGCTTCCTCAACATCAAAACATGGAACACATTGTGTAACTAGTGCAACCATGGTGGCAACTCCAACATGCATGTCATCTTCCCAACTTATGCTATGATAGGGTATGGTCCCATAAACCTAGGAGCTAACTTACCCTTCTTTCCAAGCCCCAACACACCCTTATAAGGGGAAACCTTAAGATACATGTGGTCTCCAACTTGGAATTCCAATGTTCTACGACAGTTTTCAGTGTATGACTTCTTCCTATCTTGTGTTGCTTTCAACTATTGTTGGATCACCTTGATCTTTTTTTGTAATCTGTTGAACCAACTCAGGACCCAACAACTGATACTCACATGATTCATAATAATAAAGAGGTGACCTACATCACCTACCATACAAAGCATTGTATGATGCCATGTCCAAGCTCCTTTGATAATTGTTGTTGTAGGCAAACTCGATCAAACTCAGATGAACATCCCAACTGTGAAGAAACTGAAGCGCACAAGCTCTCAATAGATCTTATAAAGCCTGTATGGTCCTCTAGGACTGGCCATATGTCTACAAGCAAAAAGTAGTACTGAACCTCAATTGTGTCCCCAACATGGCATGCAAATGCTCCCAAAGACTACTCATAAACTGAGGACCTCTGTAAGATACTATGATAACATGTATTCCATGCAGACGAACTATCTCATCAACATAAATTTGTGCCAACTTCTCTATTGTATAGGTGGTTTTGAGTGGAAAAAAGTGATCTAACTTTTTCAACCAATCAACTATCACCCAAATGGAATTATGACCCTTAGTTGTCCTTGGAAGACCAACCATAAAGTCCATAGTTATGTGATCCCATTTCCACTGTGAAAATGGCAGTGGAAATGGCAAAAGATGTAATGTTCCTACATGCTTCTAATGTTCTACCTTGACCAACTAACAAACTGGGCATTTTGCCACAAACTCCTCCACGTCACATTTTAGATCTAGAAACCAGTACAAATCCTTAAGATTATGATACATCTTTGTACTTCCATGATGCATCGTATACATTGAGGAATGAGCCTCCTCAAGTACCATCTCCCTCAGACCACCAACATCGGGAACTACTATCCTATTGTGAAAATACATTGTCCCATCATTTGTCTCATGAAACCCATCATGTTTTTTACTTCCAAACTCTAACCTAATGTTCTATATCATAGTTTCATCCTTATGTGCATCTTTAATCTATTGTATTAAAGTTGGTTTGACTTGTAGATGTGCCAATACCCTACCAATAGAGATACTTCCAACTGTACATTCACCAGTCGAAGCGACACTAGCATGTCCCACTCGTGACATGTCATGGTGTGCAACTATGCTTTATCTACAGATGACAATGAAGATGACTTTTTTCTAAATGCATCAACCACTACATTTCCTTTATTGTATGGTAGTCTATCATACAATTGTAGTCCTTGATCAACTCCATCCATATCCTTTGTCTAGTCTATCGTACAATCGTATTCCTTGATCAACTCCATCCATATCCTCTATCTCATGTTCATCTCCACTTTGAAAAGATGTTCAATAGATTCTTATGATATGTATAGCCAAGAACAAAGGGAAACTTAGTCCTAGATATGGGGGTCCCTTCAAGGTTTTGGAGCGCATTGGTTAAAGTTAGAGCTATTGCACTGAAGTTCTTGATGAACCTTTCATAGTAACCAGCTAAATGTAGGAACGTCAACCTCAATTGGTGTATTAGGATGCTCCCACTCCAAAACTAACTTCACCTTCTAATAATCTACACTAATGCCTCTTCCAGAGATGAAATAACCCAGAAAAGGAACCTCCGTCAGCAAAAACTCACACCTATTGAACTTAGCATACAACCTATGATGTCTCAACAACCCTAAAGCTTGAAGAATATGTTGCTCATGTTGTTGACTATCCCTAGAGTATATCAATATGTCATATATGAACACCACAAACCGATCAAGATACAGTCTGAACACTCAGTTCATCAGGTCCATAAACGTTGTTGACGCATTAGTTAGCCCAAATGGCATAACCAAAAACTCATAATGATCATACCTAGTCCTAAAAGTAGTCTTAGGTATGTCATCTACCTTGATCCTCAACTGGTGATATCCTAACCTCATCTCTATCCTAGAAAACACTATATCACATCTCAACTAGTCAAACATATCATCTATCCTCGATAACGGGTACTCGTTCTTCACTGTAACCTTGTTCGATTGTCGGTAGTCTATACAAAGCCTCTTAGAATTGTCCTTCCTCTTTAGATACAACATTGGAGCACCCCAAGGTGAAGTGCTCGATTGTATAAAACCCTTCTCCAACAACTCTTACAACTACTTCTTCAACTCCATCTCAACTGGAGCCATCCTATAGGGTGCTTGTACAATGGGTTGTGTGCCAAGAACTAGAATGATTTCAAAATCAATCTCCCTAAGGGGTGGAATACCTAGAAACTTGCCAGGGAAAACATCCTCAAACTCACTCACTACATATACATCTTGGATACTAAGACTCCTCATATTGGTATACACTACATGAGCTAAGAAAGCTTCACATCCTTATCTAATCAACTTCTCTACTATGACAGTTGACACTATATAGGTAGGAAGAATCTTACTGTCTACTTGGAAAGTTTAAAGGGCATCACCATCACAAAATGTCGTGACTTTAGAACCACAATCCAAAAAACCTTACACTTCTCCAAGGTATCCATCCCTAGGATCACATCAAATCCATACATATCAAGTGGTATATGATTCACTTGGATATTACGTCCTAATAAGGAAATAACGTAAGATGGACACACTTCCTGCAACGCTACAGAACCAAACAAAGGGGTTTCTAAAAATAGGTTATCAGTTCTACTACAAACAGGCAAGTCACAACTATTTATCACCTCTTTGGTGATAAACGAGTGTCTTGCACTTAGACCAACCAAAATAGATACAAAGGTAGAAGCAGATAAGTCAGAATGGAAAATTTTCACTTGGCCTATAACGACCCATGGGTTGACCACTCCTTCTTGCTGACTCATAGAATAGAATCTTGTTGTCCCATGTTGTTTCCCTCTTCCTCTACTAGCCATCCCTAAAGACCCTATCTATGATGTATATCCATGACCTCTACCACCACCACCATTGTATTGCTATTGTTGTTGTGTCTATGAACCCTACTGCTCTACCTTGGCTGTTGTGAAACCTCCTGGTTCTTCATACGGTAAGACCATCTCAGATGCCCAACTTGACCACACTTGTAACACACCCTTGTATCATACGACGGCCTAGACATCCCTATCATAGAAACAAAACCAAAATTGTTCACCCCAACTAACGAAAAGCTACGTCCTCTCCCCACTGATAGCAGACTGTTGCATCTACACCTATGTCCTTGGTTCAAAAAATGTCAAACTCAGTTGAGACTATAGGTATTGCGGTAGGTGGAGATCCTTGGAATTGAGAAAACCTCTTTCTATAATTGGCTTCTCACTGCTCCACAGTTGTCCTCTTTATCCTCCTTACTGACTCCACTAAGGTGGAAAACTTCTCTAGAATCTCCAACACAGATGTCATCCTTGCCAACTCATCATTTAAACATTTATCAAACCTTCTAATTCTCTTCTTCTTTGTGGTCGTCATGTGAGGATAGAACCTCAACAACTCCATAAGTTTTGCCTCATAGTCATTGATAGACAATGACCACTGGCATAATTGTTCAAACTGAGCCATCTTCTCCTCAAGATACGTCTCCAAGAAAAAAGGACTGATAAACAAAAGCTGGAACTCCTCACAACTGATCACCTCTCCCAATCTCTTCTCCTCTTCTATGGCCCACCAATGGCCAGCACTACCCTTTAGAAGGTAGATCTCATGCTTTATCTACTCGTCTTGAGAGATGTTTAGAATCATGAATGCCTTCTCCAACTCTTTCATCCACATATCTACATTGGCTAGGTTTGTTGTGCCCTTAAACTCCATGTCTCCCACTCACTTCATACTCTTGAAGATCTTCCCTAGACCCTAATATTTAGCATTTGGGATGGGCACCCTTGGTTGAGGTGCATGCGCCTTTTTTGCCAGGTGTGTGATTTTTGCCATAAGTTGTCCAAACACAGAGTGAAAGATTGAATCAGCTATGATAGAAGGGTTAAATGGAGGCGGAATGGGATGTTCTCACCCTGTCTCAAGTACTCTATCTAGTACCCATCTCCTACTACTACCTCCAAGCACTATAAATCTACTCTCAAAATGTTCTTCACGTTCTTTAGACATATTTTCATAGCCATAAACCATGGTCAAATATGTTAGATTATGTAAGAATAGACACAATGACCTAGGTCCTATCTCCCTATAGAATCAGCAAACCTAAGGCTCTGATACCACAAAATGTGGCAACCTTCCATGCTAAACAAGATTACTAAAAACCAAAATGTCAATCAAACACTTATTAATTATATTACAAAAGGGTGCATAATCAAAACAAAATTTAAATTCCAAACATGTTAAAGGAAGCATTTAAATAGAGGTCTAAATTCCCATATTATATACATATATATGTATGTATGTATGTATGTATGTATGTATGTATCGGAATCAGGTAAATATATTCCGACTTCCCCCTTACAACTGTAGGAGGGTCAAGAGTTACATATAGCCCTATGCTCGCTATACAACGTGTACGTGAGAAACTCACCCGACTAGCTTACATGTAATCTCTTTTTAACATTTTTACAAATTTTTGCAGCAATATAACTCACACTACTATCTACTCCTCCATGCTTCCGAGTGTTTCTTTCATTCCAAACATAGAAGCATAAGGCAGAAAAAAGAATCAGCTTCTTCTCCTCATTGGCGCAACGTTTAATCGTCTTTTTTAAGTCCTCGTCCAGCTCTATATGCAGCAAGAATTCTTTGCAAATAGTCCTCCATAAGTTCTTCGTGAAGTTGCAGCAACCGAAAAGGTGACTATGGGATTCATTGCTTTCCTTGCATAGGTAGCATGCGACAGTAGTGTTGCGATTCCATTCATGAACTTTGTCCAACGTCGCTAGAGCACCATGCAGAATTTTAAACACACATGTAGACCATTTAGGAATTTGCTTACCATTCCATATTCGTGCCATAGTGTCATGTTTTGCAGCCCTTGTCCTGGTAATCTCCCAAAGATCCATCTTTGGATTAAGCATATACCATTGTCCATCAGGCTTTAGACAAAAAAGGTGCTTGACTTGCAGCAAAAGACCCCTCATCATATGAATGGTACGTGAGATACCTTCTCTGGTGCAGGGCTGAAAATCCAATCCATGTGGATATCTATCTCTCATCCATCTCCCCCAAATAGAACCCCCAGTATAGTACAAGATAATTCTCTTCAGAGTCCCCCATCTAGCAATGTCTCTTGGAGTTTTTAGTTGCAAGCCTCCCTCATCTTTAGGTAGAGCCAATCTTGAATAGCGCATGGGATGGTACTCACCCGCCCAGATGAAGTTTGAGATTTTCATCTCCATCCTGTCAAGCACAGCACCCGGAATCTCACCCTGTTGCACCATGAAAATAAGAAGTCCCTCAATAGCTGATCTAATAAGGGTAGCACGGCCCGCCATGGATGCCTTCTATGTTGACCATATGGCTATCATCTCGTCCAACTTATCAATGCATTCAGCAAAATCTTTGACCTGTACATTGCCCCCGGCAATAGGAAAGCCCAAGTATTTAGTCGGGAACTTACCCAACTCAACACTGATGGCTTCTTGTAGTCTGGCTTCCAACTGGTGACAGTTCTTTGAGAGATAGAGTTGAGTTTTATTAGCATTAATCCGCAGCCCCGTCCTCATACCAAACTCTCCTAGAAAACAATTTAGTTCTTTTAGCATATCAACTTTGGCCTCCAGAAAAAGTAAGACATCGTCGGCGAAGATAAGATGGCTCATTACCTTCTTCCCATGGACCGTATATACTTTGATTAATTTTGTGTCTTCGACTACTTTCAGCTTCCTTGTAAAGTATTCCATGACAATGGTGAAAAGGAGTGGGGAAAGGGGGTCACCTTGTCTTAGACCATTGCTGCCTTTGAACATACCAGCCGAAGTACCATTGACGAGCACCGAGAAGCTAGTTGTTCCAACACATTGTTGCATCCAATGTATCCATGTATCAGAGAAGCCCATTTTTTCCATGATCCACCACAGTTTTTCCCATCTCACACTATCGTATGCCTTCGAGATATCAAGCTTTAGACACGCCTTTCTACTCTCTCTCATCACATTGTAATCAGTTAAGAATTCATCAGCAAGAAGGGCACAATCGCTAATGCTTCTACCAGAAATAAAGGCTCCTTGGTTTTCAGAGATCAGAAAGGGAAGGACCATCTTCAGTCTTGTTGCTAAGATTTTTGCAATAATTTTATATTGAATAGAGCATCAAGCAATAGGTCTAAAATCTGCAAGCGATGCTATTATCTTCTTCTTAGGAATTAGGACCAAGAAAGCATGATTGACTTGTCTAACCATATTACCTCCATCAAGAAACCATCTCACATACCTCAGAAGATCTTCTTTAATAGTTTCCCAAGCCGTCCTATAGAAGAAAGCATTAAATCCGTCTGACCTAGGGGATTTGTTGTAGCCAATGCTCCATAGTGCATCTTTAACTTCTTGCTCGGTGACCTCCCTTGTGAGAATATTATTATGGGTGCTAGAAAGTTTGAATCTCCAATAAATGTCTTCCTCCTCAATAGAATCTTCAAAGTTTTTATTGTATAGCTCACTATAGAATTGAACAGCTTGGTCCTCAATATCTTCTTGTTTGTTGACCATTTGCTCTTCTTTGTCAATCAGCTCACATATGATATTAGCGGCCTCTCTTCTTCTAACTGCCATGTGATAGAGCTTGGTATTTTTGTCACCATCTTTCAACCACTTCTCTCTACTTCTTTGCCAATAGAATTTCTCCTCGGCTTTCTTTAAATCAGCAAGCATAATTCTTAGTTCACGGTCCTTCTCTATAAACTCCCCATTGAGCGGAGCCACCATCAGCAGCTTTCTAACTTCGCTACACTCCCTCTTTGTTGTTGCAATCAGGTTAGGAATGTTTACCTTCTCCTTTTCCCACTTCTTCAGTGTAGTTTTTAGCAACAAAAACTTTTTTGCAAACACAAACATAGGATTTCCATGGATGTGTGTTCCCCATACCTCTTTCAAAATATCATCAAAACCTTCCCAATCAGCCCAATAATTTAGGAATCTGAAGGGTCTTCTCTTTTGTTTTTTCTCTATGATATGTACAAGGAGTGGAGCATGATCACTAAGCTCAGAGCCACCAGCTTTGACCTGTACATTAGGGAACATTTTCAGCCATTCTTCATTAACCAGGACTCTATCTAGCTTGCTTGTTATCCTGTCCTCCAGGTCTTGTTCATTATTCCACATAAGAAGGTTGCCGCCTGTCATGGGAAGTTCTGTCAATTCCGCTTTATCAATAGCCATGTTAAAGGCATCAATCACCGCACGTAAAGTGAGCCTGCCCCCAATCTTCTCACCCTGTAGTCTGACATTATTGAAGTCACCAATAACCATCTACAGAGTCATCACCTGTGTAGATAGAGTAGCCAGGTCCTGCCACAATTCCACCCTACTTTTTGCATCATTCTGAGCATAGACAGTTGTCAAGCACATGTGCAGGCCTACTGCATTCCTACAATCCAGAGTGATATGTTGATCTGTCATCATTTTCACTGTCATCTGTCATGCATTAGGCTTCCACGCCATGCACACTATAGCTAGTTCATAATAATGGAGGTTGGATATATGTTCCCACCCTTGTGGAAAAAGGTAGCCAATACTAAGTTTATTTTTCTCCCTAATCTTCGTTTCTACCAAAGCTGCAATAGAACATCCGCTAGCACCAATCCATTCCCGGATTTCCTTCTTTTTATTCCTGTCGCACCCCCCTTTAATGTTCCACATTAGAATGGACATACTAAACATTTTTGTTTTCCTGAGTACGCCTAGGCTGCTCCTTCTTCTTGTTACCTTCTCTCTTCTTTTTTGGTTCCACCTGTTGAGGTTCTTCTGCATCTGATTCACTGAGTGCATCAAATCTATTATTCGCCTCCAGGATGGTACCAACACCTTATGTTTTGGGAATCTCGTTCAGACTTTTCCTCCTTGATATGGGAGTAAACTCTCCTTCTTCTTCTTGACCCGTAACCTGTGGATTATCTTCAGTAGCAGTAGGAGGTGGCCGCTCACCCATCTCAACATATTTAGGTGCAGTGGTGTCCTTGTCTTGCCCTGCTTCTATCCTTTGTGCTTGATCATCAATACGAGTGTTCTTTCCACAGCAGAAGACTCCTCGTTCAGCCCCATACCAGTAGCGTCGACAGCCACTGGCTTCGTTCCTTTGCAGTTCTTCTCCATCCACTGTAAGGAGCTCGGTCCTTGTATCTTGTCTGCCTTGGCTTCCATCGCCGTTTTGCAAGCTTCGTCCGGGTGGCCAAACGACCTGCACTCTGTGCACTTCGGTGGCTTGTGGTCGTAGAGGATCTGCACCGGGATAGGCTGCTGTCTGTGGACGTTCAGCCACACCTGTTCCACAATCTCCTCCTCCGCATTGAGTTCCACTAAGATGTGAGCTTCGTCGGACACCAAGGAGTAGTCGTCGATGTGAAGGACTCTCCCCGCTCCCGCCACAATGGTGTCGGCCGCCCGTATAGTCCATGCCCAGCCGATTGATCCCAAGGTGACCCACGTAGGAATCGTGGTGAAAACGTCGCGCCTCAACTCATCACCGAACTGGTAGTTCTTGGCAACCACCAGTTTCCCGTTAAACCATCGTGGTCCAAGGTTGAGAACGGCTTGCTTGTCCGCCGTCGTTGAGAATAGAATCAAGTAGATGTCGGAATCCTTCGATATTAGATCAAAAGTTCCCTTGGGACCCCAGGTCCTCTTAATCCAGGCGAGGAAGTGTGGGTAGAAGGGCCATTTCCCAATAATGTATGCCATGATTGCATAGTCCCACACATCCTTCATCTTCTCAAACTCGTATGTTGCCAGTTCTACGTGAACCTCTCAACCTGCCCATCTTGGCTTCGGATATTCCTCCTCGGTCATCTTGCCTGGGTTCGGCTCCTTCAATATCTGCGTCCAGACCTTCCGCGGCTCCTTGGACTTCATCTCACCGATCATGCCTTGGTCCTCCTTCGACTGGCCGCCGTCCAGTTTCTGGCCGCAAGGTTCGGCGCCGCCTTCCGATCTTCTTTCTTTCTCCTAAATCGGGTGTGTGATAGTGGGTTGGGGGGTGGTGGCGGGGGTGTGGTGTGGGCGGGGGTGGACGTTAGCGACCGGGGTGGCCGCCAATGTGGGCGCCATGCCCTAGGGTTCTCAAACGTTGGGAATCACCCAGACGGACCCATGTATGTATGTATGTATGTATGTATGTATGTATGTATGTATGTATGTATGTATGTATGTATCGGAATCAGGTAAGTTTATTCTGAATCCCAAAGTTTTGAAAAAACTTTGGACCAAGATACAACGTAGTCCAACACTACATCACTCACTCCTTATCTAAGTATTGACTATGCTACCTTCACACGTATCCTATTACATATAATTTTATAAATTTTGCATTCAATGTCTTCCTCCTTTGTACATTTACCATTGTGTTTCCTATTATTCCTCTCCTTCCAAATGCGGAAGTACACGGCTGATAGGGTCATGAGCTCCTTATTCATCTCCTTGCTTGGCTTGTTACCTAAGAAAGATAACATTGTATGTATGTATGTATGTATGTATGTATGTATGTATGTATGTATGTATACCAGGTACCTTTACATAAGTTCCATGGCCTCAACCATAACATGTTTACAAAAGATGATGTCCACATAATTACATCATTTACACCGCTCGGGGTATACAAGAAAAATCTCGAGTCAATATACATGATATGCAATAGTCCCTACCCAAACCTAAGAGTACATGGATGACTCTAGGACTCTATACTAACCACACCAACCTTTTGTCACTACTGATCTTTAAATCATGCCTCATCATTACACTGCGTCGAATGTCACTATCTATCACCTAAAAGGATGTGGTATCCCACAAGGTGATACCCATGTCCGGCAAGAGATATTACTCTAAAGGCATCTATTGCGTCTAGAACTATATATTTAAGCATATTAAGTAGATAGTATTACAAAATTGAAAGACTATATAACTTACACATAAAAACATGCATAGCTAGATTCAAAAGTATAGTTGATTTCTCTTACCGCATTCATCTACAAATTAAAAGAAACAAAGCAAGGATCATCATCTAATGTCAGTCGTCAAGTAACCCTAATAGATATACTACACAATTGAATTACATATTTTGTTAAGACATGGATAATTTGAGGCATACCACTCAAACTACTAGCTGACCATTGCAAAGTCAAAATCTGCCCCATATAAGATCTAAGATGCCTAGAATCCTAAGATCTCTTCCCCTCAGTCAGTATGAGTAACAACATAGTGGTGCATCAACCCAACTACTAAGATAGGATGGTCTGCCCTAGGTACATAGGCCACAACACTAGAAACCAGGATATAAACCCTCAAATTTGAGTTACGACCGTAGTCACTCTCAATCACATCCACATCTGAGACACGACCTTAGCCACTCTCCAAACCTTGGGATCAAGATGACAGGGATATACCCTCCCTGCGCCAACATATAATCAATAGTATATGACTCTGAGCTCCTTTCAGATTACACATTTCATTATCTAGTAGATCCTAACATTAGAATAGTTCTATGGACTCAGGGCACTACTTGCTTGGGGTTGTACTTGATTACTTAAGTGAATTTAACATTTTTGGAATACATCAATAAAGTTACATACAAACTCCTAAATAATCTTTATAAAATAAAGTATTGATTGCAACTTTAGAATATATAAAAAGAATGAAATATGTTTCTTATTACTCCATCATGGTATATTGATCCATCATTATCCATAAAGAGGACTAAACCTCCAACTAGGACACAAAACAGTTCAAAAATCAATTCATACAAAAATAGTAATACCTTCCTTTAGGAACATCATTATCCTACAAAATATTTCATAGAGTCTAACAAGTGGTAGACAAGATATCAGCCAAAATTTCAGCATAAATGTCTATTGGATGTAAAAGTTGTGCCACTTACAAGAAATAGGCAGTTATATGTCTGAATCCTAACTCGGATGAGTTTCAACACTATGTTTTCATCCAATTGCCATACAAGGAACATAACAATATATAAAAACCATTATAATCACCATAGTTAACCACTATACAACAATGTTTGATGTGTGGGTCGGATTTCTAAGCATTGGGTACAAAAACAACACCTCTATGACAGTTATGGGAGTCATTATGCCTATATTTGATTTTCAGACCTTGCATGTTTGACTAAAAGCTCATTTTACAAAATAAAAATGGTCATAAGGTATAAGGAAGACTTAAGAACTCATATTATCATCATTTTCATGTCAAAAAAATACACAAAAGGCCATCTTTTCTCATATTATGAGTTCTAAAGTAAGATGTATGACATGCATGTAGAAGGTAGGTAAGAAATGCATTCAAAGTTATATAACTCACCTAGTAGAGAGAGGTAATCCAAAATTCAACATGGAAAACTTTGAAATCAGCACCCAAACATCACGCTCAACCCAAAAAAGCTCCAAGAACATCTCCTCTTTCCATAAAAAGGGTGGAACTAGAGTAAGGAAGAAGAAAAAGAGAGTTCTCAACCCTTATGTGTTGGCTTCTAGCATGAACACCAAGCAACTTGGCCATAGGAGGAAGGAGGGTGAAGAAAAACAAGGGAAACAAGTAAAAGATAAGAATCTTATAGGAAAGAAGTAAGGAAAATGATCAATAGTTCTAGATCATTCCAAGAAGCCTCAGTTCTCACACATGCATCTATGAAAAGTGTGTGATCGCTGGCCTCGATGGGTTCTCGTCAACCTCTAGAAAGTAGCATCGAGATCACCAAAGATTAGAAGAGATAAAGAGAGGGGTTATTTATAGGTGGGTGGAGGTTTGATGATGTTTAGACATCCAGCGGGCTCCGAAAATCCAAGTGGTCACTGAAAATCCAATTAGTCATAGAGAATCCAAGTGGTCACCGAAACCCAAGTTGAAAAGATCTAGAGGAGGGGTGAATAGAGCTTTTTGATCATTTAAAAAATAATTAAAAACATTCAACCAAAGAAGGAGGAGGAAACAAGGAATACACTTAGGTTTAGAGTGGTTCCAACATTTGAATCAAAGGTTGTCAGCCCACTACCCAATTGTTTCTTATAGCCTCAACCCCCTTGAAGCAGCCTTCTTGAAGTAACCACGAGCAATCCTTGGAGCAGCCTTCACCACCTTGAAGTAGCTCCACCACCTTGAGATAGCCTTCACCTAGAAGTAGCTCCAACCTCCTTTGAAGCAGCCTTCTTGAAGTAACCTCAAGCACACCTTGGAGCAGCCTTCACTTTGTTCAAGTAGCACCAAGAAACCTCCTTTCAACAACCTCCAACCCTAGGAGTAGTCAAGGGAACAAAGTACAATATAGAAGAAATAGATTGGAAGAAAGAAAATACTTATCCAATGAAGTACAGCGCTTTGATCCTATATCAAGCATTTAGATCTCCTATCCACTTGAGATGGATGTGGCTATATGTGGTGGCTAGCAGATTGTAACTATAGGACACAACTCTAGAGAACAAGGAAGAAGATGGCAAGTGAATTCTAGCTTTGTTGCTCTCAATATTGAATTCTCAAGTGAAGCTTGGATGATTCAGGTGTCATAAGGTCTCTCCTATTTATAGGAATGGTTTTCAAGTGTCTAGGGACGTTATAGGGAGTGTCTAGAGTGTTCTTAGTTCTTAACTAGCCATTAGGTGTACATTAGTTGGCGAGCAATTGTTAATTTGTTCGTGCTTGGAAAGAACACTCTAGAACCCTGCTTGGTCGACCGAACTGTGTCTCGGTCGAGATTTTCTTTGACCAAGCATGGGTTTAAGGAAAAATTATTGCAACATCTATTTCCAACTCCCAACTATCAACCACGCAGTCTAACGGTCACAAGCTTTAGACCGAAGCTTACTCAGTCGATATTATTTTCAATTGTAGACTATTTTAGAGAACAATTGTATAAGTTGTTGAACAGTGCTCACAAGTTTGACCAAGGTGGTTCTTGTCGACAAGAACTTTGACTGAGTGTGTCTCGATCAACAAGTTCTTTGACTGAGTGTGTCCCTATTATAGACTTTTGAATCACCTATTAAGTGTGTGTTGGTGACTCTAACTTTGGGGGGAAACATATCTAAGGGTTATACATGGGTAGGGAAGACCTAACGCTTGATTTACATGATGTCTAAATACTTGTACATTATATTTTTTGTACAAGTGTTTACATTTGAGTACAACCATGAACATTTATACAATCAAGAGTATTTGATCTTCAATTTGCATTGATCTTCATCTTCCTACTTAGTAGGATTTCCTTATTCCTTTGAACCCTGAAGTAGTCAAATAATATGTTAGATCCACAAGTGTGAAATGTTTGTCATCATCAAAACAAAGGGTATATTAATGTCCAATTTAGCCAAAAATCTCCCCCTTTTTGAAGATGACAAACATTTCTAAAATATAATCAAAATGATTCAAAAGAGATGAGTTTCATACCTGAGATTTACCTGAGATGAAGAGTATTTTTTATTTTCATAAAATGTGTTCTAATTATTCCAAAAGAGGTGTGGAACTTAATATCCATCTCTTAAGGAATGCAGCATCAATTAATGTCAAGCCAAGAAAACATGAAACTCATTTATTTTGATTTATATTATTTGTCCCCCTTTGTCATTTCAAAAAGGTAGCCATATATCAATAAGACTCCCCCTTAATTGAGTACCCCCCCTAATTGTTTGCTTCAAGAGAAATTTCAAATTGAGACACAATTCAAAAATCATGATTAATTTCTCACTCATTTGCAAGGGATATTAAGCCCTCAAATGATATGCGATTCCTTTAGGCTCATGGTGGGATCCATAAATATATTTCTATATTAATTTCTCAACCATTTACTAGGGATGTTAAGCCCTGAAATGATATGAGATTCCTTTAGGCTCATAGTGGGATCAATAGATGTATCTCTAACTAGTTATAAGGGATGTTAAGCCCATATTGGTTTAAATAAGTCAATTAAGAGCAAGATATATATTATATTCAAGAATTTTGTGAGCTCCCCCTTAATCTCATAACAAAATTGAGCTTCAATATACTAAGGTATTTCAAATCATAACCTTTTAAAATTAATTAATTAAGTAAGTTGTGAGTCAATTTTTATAAGCAATCTTGTTTCTTGAAAAAAAATCTCTTATTATAAGTATTTAACATGATGAGCAACTTATAGATTTAATATACCAATGTTGGGTGCAAGTGAATGATTTGATTTACAAATAAGCATTTTTTATCAGGATTATTTTGGTCGACCGGGGCGGCCCTCGGTCGAACTCCTTTTTCAGCCGAGTGGCATTTCTGCAGATTTCTAATAAATGAAGCTTTATTCTTAGAATGAACCAAGATGTAATCTTTTCTTTTATAAATAAACAATCAGCCTTATGCATATTGATGATGTCATGACCTCAAGCCTTAGACATAAATCACATCCAAGTCTATTTCTTCTCATTGAATCATAATATTATTTCATCAAGCCCATTATGTTTTGCTTTTAGGTCTAGGAGATAAATTTTATTTATTATTTTAGTAGGCTCATTTGTTCAATAATTAAAACTTTTAGTATATGACTAAGTCTTGTTGTGTATAACCATCATTTATGTATACTTATAAACTTAGATTTTTTGTTTGATTATTTCAAAATAAAACCTTTTGTAACAAGATCAATTTTATCTTTACCATCTTTGGTTAAGAATAGAATTCTCATGGAGCCAAATAGATTAAATCAGTTATAGTGAGCAAAATTTAAGTTGAAAAGAAATCTAACTTTTTATTGTCTAGAATACACAATTTAAAAAAAAACTTTAAGTAATCATTTAAAGCAATTTTCTTGTGTGAACAGTCTTTTTATGCCATAACCAATTTATTTTTGCAAATAATGTCCATAGTGTTAAGAGGTTTACAATTTTCTTTATCAACAACTTTGATGCTTTTTCTATGAATCATAACTATCGTAATAGAACTTATGTTGTAGTTCTTTAACAAATATCACATTTAAATTTGTTCCTACATCAATTATGCCAATAGTTTACCTTTAAAATTTTCTTAGCATGTGACCAATAATCTTACCTTTTCTCCAAGTGTTTGAAAATCTTCCTATTTCATGTGCCTTCTAGAGTAACTTTGATAGACCATCCAAACCTGCAAAGTATGGAATTTTTGGTCCCCTATAGTGGTCCATTTGGTTAGGAGCATTACTATAAATATTTTATCATTACAATTATTTGGAACAATTTAATATGAAGAGTTCAGTACAGATTTGGATCATCCAATTTAATTTCAATTGAATGATTTTATTTTCAATAAACATTTCTTACAGAACTATCTTCGATCCAACATTTCTTTGACCGGAAGAATTTTTGGTCGAGTTGTTTGTTGACAGGAAAGATTCGCTAGTAAAACAATGTTGACAGAACTACCTTTGGTCGATCTTTTCTTTGACCGAAAGAGTTCTCAGTCAAGAATTTTGTTGACCGAGATGAAGTTATGTGAACCTTCAGTAAATTCAACATTTCTAATGTAAACACATCATCCCATTATTTTTGGATAATTAAGCAATCAAAATATGCAAGTTCAAGCTTAATTTGTTCAGATAAGACATTATAAATTTCAAGGTGTATTTTAGGTCAAATCTCAACTAATATGTCCAACATTTTTAAGTTTGGGTTTTTGGAACCCAATCCAAGTTGTCATCCTTTTTCTTGTATGGGTAAGAGAATGAGTAATGTCCAAGACATAAATAGTAATGACAACAAATAGAATCATTTTCATTTCTCTTCTTGGCTAGATTGTCTTTAGACACATACATGACCTTGGTTTTGGGTTTTTGTGTTTTTCTAGTTCTAGGCTTTTGGTAGGATTTTCTTAGGTACATAGCCTAGTCCTCTCCTCCCAATTTGACCAGCTGAGCTTTCTAGGATTTTGTCAAGAATGTCTTTGTTTTTCAAGAGACTCAAATCATTTCGCAACTTAGCAATTTCATCCATTCTCTTTTTAATGTTGAATTTTCCTTGGTTTAGATTAGATAACAAACTATCTCTTTCTTTGACAATGGCATCATAATCTGAATGAGTACATAGAATAGGTTGAGTTTGAAGATCATTTATCTTGGCAAGTAATTCAACCTTTTCTTGGCAAAGCAAATTATTGTTAGTTTCTAGAGCAAGCAACTTAATATTGCAATCACTAATAGATGATTTTAAAGTAGCTTTTTCATACATATTTACAAAAGTAAGATAATTTAATTTATAATACAAATCTTCATTAGTTTTTGTAAGCCTTTTTAATATCTTTTACAATCAACATATTTATCATGTAATTCTTTAATACTAGTGACTAACTCTTCTTTAGATAAATCAAGAAGACTCGCCTTATTTTCTTCTCCATTGGTAGTTGTAATGAAACAACTTGTCTTGTCTTTTTTAGTCATGATTCTACTTCTTCTTCGCTTTTGCTATCATCACTTGAGTCATCCAAGTTTCCGTGTAGACCTTTTCTTTCTTCGTGAGAGAATATTTCCTTCCCTTCTTAATTTTGGGACACTCATTTTTTAAATGTTCCTTCTTGCCACATTCAAAGCACCTAAGAGAAGAAGAGGAAGAAATAAAAGAATTTTTGTTAGTTTGAAATATTTTATATTGCTTACCATTTACAATGAGTGCCTCTTCTTCACTATCTTCTTCACTTGTTTCATTACTTTCTTTAGTTGATGCCCTGAAAGAAATGTCCTTCCTTTTCTCCTTCTTGTGTTCAGCTTCCAATCTTTTTTCTTCTTCAAGAGTTACCTCATGAGTGTCTAGATTGTCAATGAGTTGCTCCATCCTCATTCTGGTGAGATCATTAGCTTCTTCAATGGATGTCACCTTTGACTTGTATCTTGTAGACAATGATCTAAGAATTTTGGACACCTAATCTTCTTCACTTAAACTCTTAACAATGGAAGAAAATCTTGTATACATTTCACTAATAGATTCATTAGGTTGCATCCAAGTCTATTTCTTCTCATTGAATCATAATCTTATTTCATCAAGCCCATTATGTTTTTCTTTTACGTCTAGGAGTTGAATTTTATTTATTGTTTTAGTAGGCTCATTTGTCCAATAATTAAATCTTATATGATATGACTAAGTCTTGTTGTGTATAACCATCATTTATGTATACTTATAAACTTAGATTTTTGTTTTATTATTTCAAAATAAAACCTTTTGTGACAAGATCAATTTCATCTTTACCATCTTTTGTTAAGAATAGAATTCTCATGGAGCTAAATAGATTAAATGAGTTATAGTAAGAAAAATTTAAGTTGAAAAGAAAGCTAACTTTTGCTTGTCTAGAATACACAATTTTTAAAAAAAAACTTTAGGTAATCGTTTAAAGAAATTTTCTTGTGTGAACAGTCTTTTTATGCCATAACCAATTTATTTTTGCAAATAATGTCCATAGTGTTAAGAGGTTTACAATTACCTTTATCAACAACTTTGATGTTTTTTCTATGAATCATAACCATTGTTATAGAACTTATGTTGTAGTTGTTTAACAACTAGCACATTTAAATTTGTGCCTACATCCATTATGCCAATAGTTTACCTTTAAAATTTTCTTAGCATGTGACCAATAATCTTACCTTTTCTCCAAGTGTTTGAAAATCTTTTTGTTTCATGTGCCTTCTAGAGTAACTTTGATAGACCATCCAAACCTACAAAGTATGAAATTTTTGGTCCTCTATAGTGGTCCATTTGGTTAGGAGCATTACTATAAATATTTTATCATTATAATTATTTGGAACAATTTAATATGAAGAGTTCAGTACAGGTTTGGGTCATCAAATTTAATTTCAATTGAATGATTTATTTTCAATAAACATTTCTTACATAACTATCTTCGATCGAACATTTCTTTGACCGGAAGAATTTTTGGTCGAGCTGTTTGTTGACAGGAAAGATTTTCCAGTAAAACAATGTTGACAGAACTACGTTTGGTCGATCTTTTCTTCGACCAAAAGAGTTCTCAGTCAAGAATTTTTTCGACCGAGATGAAGTTCTGTGAACTTTCAGTAAATTCAACATTTCTAATGTAAACACATCATCCCATTATTTTTGGATAATTAAGCAATAAAAATATGCAAGTTCAAGCTTAATTTAGTTCAGATAAGACATTATAAATTTCAAGGTGTAGTTTAGGTCAAATCTCAACTAATATGTCCAACATTTTTAAGTTTGGGTTTTTGGAACCCAAACCAAGTCGTCATCCTTTTTCTTGTACGGGTAAGAGAATGAATAATGTCCAAGACATAAATAGTAATGAGAGCAAATAGAATCAATTTCATTTCTCTTCTTGGCTAGATTGTCTTTAGACACATACATGACCTTGGTTTTGGGTTTTTGTGTTTTTCTAGTTCTAGGCTTTTGGTAGGATTTTTCTTAGGTACATAGCCTAGTCCTCTCCTCCCAATTTGACCAACTGAGCTTTCTAGGATTTTGTCAAGAATGTCTTTGTTTTTCAAGAGACTCAAATCATTTTGCAACTTAGCAATTTCATCCATTCTCTTTTTAATGTTGAATTTTCCTTGGTTTAGATTAGATAACAGACTATCTCTTTATTTGACAATAGCATCATAATCCGAATGAGTACATAGAATAGGTTGAGTTTGAAGATCATTTATCTTGGCAAGCAATTCAACCTTTTCTTGGCAAAGAAAATTATTATTAGTTTCTAGAGCAAGCAACTTAATATTGTAATCATTAATAGATGATTTTAAAGTTGCTTTTTTTAGACATATTTTCAAAAGTAAGATAATTTAATTTATCATACAAAGCTTCATTAGTTTTTGTAATCCTTTTTAATTTCTTTTACAATCAACATATTTATCATGTAATTCTTCAATACTAGTGACTAACTCTTCTTTAGATAAATCAAGAAGACTTGCCTCATTTTCTTCTTCATTGGTAGTTGCGATGAAACAAATTACCTTGTCTTCTTTAGTCATGAGACATTCTACTTCTTCTTCACTTTTGGTATCATCACTTGAGTCATCCCAAGTTGCCTTGTAGACCTTTTATTTCTTCTTGAGAGAATATTTCCTTCCCTTCTTAATTTTGGGACACTCATTTTTTAAATGTTCCTTCTTGCCACATTCAAAGCACCTAAGGGAAGAAGAGGAAGAAACAGAAGAATTTTTGTTAGTTTTAAATCTTCTATATTGCTTATCATTTACAATGAGTGCCTCTTCTTCACTATCTTCTTCACTTGTTTCATTACTTTCTTTAGTTGATGCCCTAAAAGCAATGTCCTTCCTTTTCTCCTTCTTGTGCCTGGCTTCCAATCTTTTTTCTTCTTCAAGAATTACCTCATGAGTCACAAGATTGTCAATGAGCTACTCCATCCTCATTGTGGTGCGATCATTAGCTTCTTTAATTGATGTCACCTTTGTCTTGTATCTTGGAGGCAATGATCTAAGAATTTTGGACACCTAATCTTATTCACTTAAACTCTTAACAATGGAAGAAAATCTTGTATACATTTCATTAATAGATTCATTAGGTTGCATACAAAATTGTTCAAACTTTTGCCTAAGCATATTAATTTTGGTATTTTAACTTGGGTAGTACCTTCATTTTTTATGGAAAGTTTATGACATATATCATAAGATGTATCACGTGAAGATATTCTCTTAAACTCACTTACAGAAATTGAACAATATAATATGCTTACCGCCTTTGCATTTAATTGAACTTGTTTTACTGTGTTTGGATCCCATGATGCATATTCAGTTGTGAGAAGCACATAGGGAGTAGAGACCACCCTCCATAACTCAAAGTTGAGTCCTTGGAAGTATAATTACATTCTTTTTTTCCAGTAGGTGTAGTTGCTTCCATCAAATGGTGGTGGCTGAGTTACGTGAGTTCCTTCAAGGTTGAGGTTGCTAAGCATGTTGTCCCCCATTCTTCAAGACCTGTTAGGGTTACTTGAAGACCTGCTCTGATACCAATTGATAAGATCTAGAGGGGGTGTTAATAGAGCTTTTTGATGATTTACAAAATAATTAAAAACACTCAACCAAAGAAGGAGGAGGAAACAAGGAAGACGCTTTGGTTTAGAGTGGTTCCAACCTTTGAATCAAAGGTTGTCAGTCCACTACCCAATCGTTTCCAATTGGTATTTTGAAAGTGAATTATTTTATTACCTCACAAGGATGTTACATAAAATACAATCACCTTCCACTCAAAGTAGCCTTCACCTCCTTGGTCGACTGAACTGCTCGGTCGACTGAACTATGTCTCGGTCAAGATTTTCTTTGACCAAGCATGGGTTTAAGGCAAAATTATTGCAATGTCTATTTCCAACTCCCAACTATCAACCACTCAGTCTAACAGTCACAAGCTTTAGACCGAAGCTTACTCGGATGACATTATTTTCGACTGAAGACTATTTTAGAGCACAATTGTATAAGTTGTTGAACAATGCTCACAAGTTCGACCGAGGTGGTTCTTGGTTGACAAGAACTTTGACCGAGTGTGTCTCAGTCGACAAGTTCTTTGACTGAGTGTGTCCCTATTTTATACTTTTGAATCACTTACTAAGTGTGTGTTGGTGACTCTAACTTTGAGAGGAAACCTATCTAAGGGTTATAAGTGGGTAGGGAAGACCTAACGCTTGATTTACATGATGTCTAAGTACTTGTACATTATATTTTTGTACAAGTGTTTACATTTGAGTACAATCATGAACATTTATAAAATTAAGCGTATTTGATCTTCAATTTACATTGATCCTCATCTTCCTACTTAGAAGGATTTCCTTATTCCTTTGAACCCTGTAGTACTCAAATAATATGTTAGATCCATAAGTGTTTGGAAGAAAGAAAATACTTATCCAATGAAGTACAACGCTTTGATCCTATATCAAGTGTTTAGATCTCCTATCCACTTAAGATGTATGTGGCTATATGTGGTATCTAGGAGATTGTAACTATAGGACACAACTCTAGATCACAAGGAAGAAGATGGCAAGTGAATTCTAGCTTTGTTGCTCTCAATAGAGAATTCTCAAGTGTAGCTTGGATGCTTTAGGTGTCCTAAGGCCTCTCCTCTTTATAGGAATGGTTTGCAAGTGTCTATGGACATTCTAGGGAGTGTGTAGAGTGTTCTTAGTACTTAACTAGTCTTTATGTGTACACTAGTTGGCTAGCAATTGCTAATTTGTTCATGCTTGGAAAGAACAATCTAGAACCCTGCTCGGTCGACAATTTGGTCGATCAAACTGTGCCTTAGTCGAGATTTTCTTTGACCAAGCCTGGGTTTAAGGCAAAAGTATTGCAACGTCTATTTCCAACTCTCAACTATTAACCACTCAGTCTAACGGTCACAAGCTTTAGACTGGAGCTTAATCGATGGATATTATTTTCGACCAAAGACTATTCTAGAGCACATTTGTGTAAGTTGTTAAACAGTGCTCACAAGTTCGACCAAGGTGGTTCTCAATCGACAAGAACTTTGACCGAGTGTGTCTTGGTTGAGAAGTTCTTCGACCGAGTGTGTTCCTATTTTAGACTTTTGAATCACCTACTAAGTGTGTGTCGGTGACTCTAACTTTTGGGGGAAACCTATCTAAGGGTTATAAGTGGGTAGGAAATATCTAACACTTGATTTACATGATGTCTAAGTACT
This sequence comes from Alisma plantago-aquatica, assembly GCA_963693085.1. Taxonomy (NCBI): domain Eukaryota; kingdom Viridiplantae; phylum Streptophyta; class Magnoliopsida; order Alismatales; family Alismataceae; genus Alisma; species Alisma plantago-aquatica. The sequence continues at coordinate 92,672,022 of OY856414.1, read as the reverse complement.
TGTACATTTTATTTTTGTACAAATGTCTACATTTGAGTACAATCATGAACATTTATACAATTAAGCGCATTTGATCTTCAATCGGAATTAATATTCATCTTCCCACTTAGTAGGATTTCCTTATTCCTTTGATCCCTAAAATACTCAAATAACATGTTAGATCCACAACTGTGAAATATTTGTCATCATCAAAACAAAGGGCATATTAATGTCCAATTTAGCCAACACAAGTGGTAACCAAGAATCCATGTGGTCACTGAGAATCCAAGTGATCACTTAAAATCCAAGTGGTCATTGACAATCCCAGTGGTAACTAAGAATCAAAGCGGTCACTGAGAATCCAAGAAGTCATCAAAAATCCAAGCGGTCATCGAAAATCCAAGCAAGCACCCAGAATCTCATCAGGCATCGAGAATCTCATTGGCACTAAAAATCTCATAGGGCACTACTGGAAACACTACTCTACCACCTCATAAAGCTCATATAAACCCCAAGAAAGTGGTTCAAAAGCATCCAAAGGAGATGTAAAATTTTAAGATTCTTAAGAACATTATAAATCTACTCAAGAAAATACTAAAATCATATTTACACCCCCAAAAAGTGTAATTTACATAAAGGTACAGAAGTTACATTAAGTTATATAACTGAGCAAACAAGATCTAATTTGATTCAAACTTTAAACATAATTTTATCATCACGTGCGGCATCATGATTCAGAGTTAAATTTCAAGAGTAAGCATCAAACTAACCCAATTGAGCCAAAAAAATTACGTTTACTGTAGAAGACTTTGGCTAGCCTTAGAACCTTTCTTGGTTTTGCCTTTTTCTTTGGACTTCCCTTTCTATTCTGACCATCAACACAGATTTGGGCTTGTCTTTCATTTGTCCCTTAGTTGTTGTCAACATGCCAAGTAGCTTTGTCCATGGATCAACAAAATTGTTAATGTTGTAGATTGTTTGTATGAATCCCTTACATTCGTTGTAGGATCACATTTGTGTCAAATTCTTGGCCTAAAGAAAATTTTATTTTAGCTTAAATTTCCACATACCCAATTAACTTGAGTACATGGGGTCCAACTGGATCACCTTCTGCCATCTTGTACTTAAATAACACCTTGTAGACAGCATGCCTCTCTTGCCTTCTTTGTTCTCGATACATGTTCTTGAGTTGTGTTATCATTTCAATAACATCCATATTCTCATGTTGCTTTTGAAGCTCATGATTCATGGAGCATATAACAAGACACTTGATGTACATGTCATCATCCAAATTCTTTTTATGAGCTTTCTTTTTAGACTTAGATGTATTTGGATCTGGTTCATTTGGTGTTGGTGTGTCCAGTACATAGAGCTTACGCTCAGGTGTGAGACCAATTTTCACCGTATTTGTAGTAGACATTGAAGTTATTCCCATTTAGTTTTTATTTCTCAAGGACCGATTGTGGCGAAAAGGGGTTTTTTCTTGTCTTTTCCATTTGATCTAAATAGGAAAAAAAATTCGCAAGTCAACAAAATGATTTATAAGTTGATTTTTTTCAAAAATTTGATATGTCAAAATTAATTTGGTCTTTGAATAATTATGCTCCCACTATTTTATTCAAATTAATAGCCATCACTATTAATTTGGAATATTACAATGAGAAATCTTATAGTGAGCTAAGATCCATAATACATTAAGTCATGAGTCACTTGTGGTTGATCACTCATAATTTAACTATTTAGTTAGGTAACAATTACCAATTGCATCCTCTTCAATCTGTGGATACATGGTGTCAAAACTATGTGTAAATAAATCATTATATGATGTAAATGACATCTTTATGCATCTAGGTCATTAGTCTTGTTATGATCACCTATTCCAGTCCAACCAAAAGAGCAATACAATAAGATTCACCATGTTAAAAAGACCCACATACTTATTATCACACTTCCCTGTGGTAGATGATACACCATGATGAGCATGCCTACACTTATTCGAACAAAATTTTCACATGTATTGTCAACGGAAGGCATCATCAAATTTGATATTATATTTATACACGCACACACACATATATACATATATATCCATAGGTATCCAATCACCATCACATATACATTATTATATGTATCATATACTACAACAAACACCACATGCGATAAAACAAGATATGTAGACTAGTACTACATCTTGAGCCAAAAAGTGTTGTAGAAAGCAACCAAGATATTTACATCAATATACCCCTTGATCTTCCCTTTACAAGATTTCCAGTTGCTTGATTGGGCAAGCCAGTCAGCTGACATGTAATCCATGTTGTGTGTAGTTATCCTGTTGTTGATTGATTCATCATTTTGTCTTGATCACGAACCCTTCAAGGACCATCCTTTTTGGTGTGGGTTTCAAATGTCTCTTCCTCTCCACCATGGTCCACTGATGATTTCATCACATCATCCTATTCAAATTGCATAAATAAATTCCACAAAGAATCCATAGAGAGAGGCATGGTATACAAGACATATACATTACATAACTTTTGATCAAACAATGATATTACATGTTCTAGATCACATTACAATAACCTAATTTCCATATCCACATCCACTAAACAAAACATTTTTATATTTATCACATTGTTTTGTGCAATATATATATATATATATATATATATATATATATATATATATATATATATGTGTGTGTGTGTGTGTGTGTGTGTGTGTCTGTGTGTGTATAATACATATATATCATATATGATATTAGGTGATTAATGTGGATACATTTTTGCACATAATTCATTTCAAGAATCATTTGTGGTTCAAAACATAATTGAACGTTAAAAACATACAATTTTGTCTCTAATACACTATAGGGTTTTTGTAGAGGGTAGCGTAATGAAATAACAAAATTTTCATTCACCATTGTACCCTAACGATCAAATCTTTCATAGTTGTGAAACGTCAATGACCAATAGATGCAAAAAGTATAAATATTAGACCTTCATGCACACTAGTCATATAAAGACTAGACATGTCTTTGATGGTGAATAACTCAAACTTTTAGATCCAAATCTGAACAAACCACTAAAATGTTGCACGGTTGTCTCCATAGTAGAACCTTCTTATTATCTTGTGGAATGCCTTCTCCAAGCCTACGCACAATTGCCTCAACCTCTTCTTCTTCCATTCAGATGAGGGAGAATGTAATGCACCACCTTGGCCACTAAGTGGAAGCAGAACATGTGTTTCCAACATGCTAATTCTCTCAAAACTCCCTTTCTTCTCTTGTCTTGGTTTGTCATCCTTAAGCCAACTTTCTCTCTCATTAAGAGAGAAATTTCATGTCCAACTTGTATGAGATGTTGTGTAAAGAGTGTAACCCTAATGGGATGAACCACAATATATAGGAGAGGCACGGGCTTAGAATTTAGTGATTACAATCCCTATCCTGATCGCAGTCTCCAAAATAGTCTCAAAACTAAAAAGTTTGATTGCCATTCCAGTCGGTTGACCTAGTCACCTAATTGGGTCCCTGTTGGGACTAAGATGGGCTGCAAGCAGCCTAACTCACCAAGTGAGTCGTATGGATCATTAATCCAAAATCAAAATGGTTCCCCTAATTTGATTCCAAATCAAATAAGAACAATTTTCCTATTAGGTCCAGTCAACTGACTCACTCACTTTCCAAAGTGAAAGTTTGTCGATCAGTGGACAGTCAATTGATCCATTAATCTGACCACTCTAGTCAGTTTATTGGACATTCCAGTCACCAAGTGGGTAGGAAATTCATGATTCATAACCATTCTAATCATATGCTTGATTGTGAACTCAGTTCCCTTATGCATTCTTATGTGTGTGATCCAATAGGTTCCTAATTATGTTGTTAGTGATTTTTAAAAACTCACAACCAAAGATTATTATCTATCAACACAACATATCGACCTAGGTAATAGGAGTAAATTGGAGAACAACTTCAACCTATAAAGTGACCAATGTTGTCATGACTGTATAATCCCTTTGTCAATGATATCCATATTGAAATTGATGCATGCAATTGTCATCGTCTTATCATACAATCTATGTTCCTTAAAATAAAGCAAAATTTTTCAAGATATTGTGAGCAAAATATCATATATTGACTCACATTAGCATGGCAATGCATTTCCATAGTCTCGCTTATCAAGTGGCCATGATCTCACTCCAAAGAAGGGACAAATTCCATATACATCACTGACAATAATCCACAAGAGTTATAAAGCACCCAATCACTGCCTTTTTGGCAACCCTTATTCGAACAACGTTGGTAGTATTCAAAGTACATAAAACAACATGTGATTACTGTAGTGACATCAGGTTGAAGGACCGCAATCACCACTGTGACATTGAGATATGACTTTGGCATGTCATTACATGATTGTCATGTGCATTTCCCAATGTGGGTCTATCTAGTACACTTTTTTTGCTAACAAGTAATTGTGTATTTGAGTTGATATCCAATATCATGACTAAAGAGACATAGTCATCACTCACCATACATGCCTTTTATTAATATCCATAATAATAATTTACTAGGTACACAACAAAAACTAGTACTCTAAATATACATATGAACTCATGTTCAGGTACTCAAGCCAAACCATATGTCATTGAGTGAAAATATTCTTAGGACATAATTAGGTTTATTCACTATCTAAACACAGAAACAAATAGAATGTGTGTAATTGCATTTTATTAATAGTCAAATCATATACAAGGTATCGTCACATGATGTCTCTCATGAAATAAAGATTAACACAGTGGCATTCACATTAGAGTTGGAGGTAGATGTAGGATACATACACTCTAAAAACCTTTACAACTCTACCCCATTTACCTAATTGTATATATATATATATATGATTATATATATTTTTTATTTTAAATAATAATTTGGTATGGTAGTCCAAACACCAAACACAAGGCACTAATGAGAACTTGTTTCTTATAGTCATTTTGCTTGATATATTGAATACCAAACACATAACACTATTGAAGACCTATTTTAGAAATCAACAAGATACATGTCTAGTGGTAATGGCACAAAAGACTAAAAGTTGGCCTAATAAGCATTTCTATAACAATGTATGTCTACAATTCCTATGTCTTATTTCAAGGAAATCATTTTAATTTCTATTATTATTAACAAAAAACTTCATACTGATAACTAATTAAGTTCATAAAAACATATAAAAACCAACATTAAGTAAGCAAACATTGTTTATTTTTTATATTAGTTCTAGGATTTTTTTTATATGTTGTGAAATCTAGTTCAACCTTATAATAATGGTAAATAGATGGTGTAAGTAAGTAATAGTTTTGTCACTATCCTAGCCAACTTTTGTGATGGTAAGCATGTAATGTGTAAATTAGTGATGGAAAAAAATATGTTTTCCCTTTATCTACCCTATAGGATATGAGTGGTAGGTACCTTACTCATATATGATAGTAGACACAAATAGATCCAAAATGTCCTTCCACCCACCTCCTATAGTCTACCCCCTCCAAGTCCTCCCCAAGTGATGGTGTGATGTAATTTCCCAGTGGTTGCTTGGAATTGAAACCTTGAAGCAAGACACTTTCCACCAACCTACCTCCAAACCCTCTCCCCATTAAGAAGTTTTCAATGCTCTTCCCAATCCTCATCAATCCTGGCTAAAAGTTAGCATGAGGGATTCTACTACTTCTCATTGAAACCTTATTGAGTTTGAGATAATCATGACTTCGAGTGTTTTAAGTTACTCGTCCAATCATGGAAACTCCTATATTACGCACATAGATTCTTCACGAGTTTATCTACAGATTTCCTTTAGGAAAATGATTCTTAATTAGAATGGAAATCCTCATTGCTAAATGGTTCTTGTGTCTAAAGGTCCTAAGTTCTCTTATTTTCTTTAGAGCATAAGGTATAGGAATGATACAACATCCATTGGATTGAAATCAAAAGGACTCTTTCCCTACCTTAGAGATAAAGGAAAAAATATCACATTGTTTTCTTTATACCAAGGACCAACACTGGAGACAAAACCACCTATCTCGTGTTTGCATGCTAAATTTTGAATACAAGACATGCTCAAATATGGGCTCATGCCATTTAGACTCTGTACAAGCACAACTCTCACATGTTGACCCACATTACTTCCATTTTTTCCTTTTTCAATCCTAAAATGAAACTACTTCATATGTTTGCAATAGAATCATACTTAGTACTTCTAACTTTTAGATCAAAATATGACATTATTGGGCATATCAATTGTGGCATCCAACTCATAAAAACAAGATTAACTAATATAACCGGATTAACTGATGTGGAAGTGAATCGTTAGCAGCGGATTACTGAAAATCACTAAAAATTAAAACCATTTTATAAAAAGATCCATTCTCAGGAAAACCCTTAAAATAAGAACCACAGTATTATATTTACATACTGGTCCACATTGTATATTTCATGTACCATCTCCCCTCGAGGAATATACATACATCACCACTTTTCTTAAACAGCACAAGTAACAAAAACCTCGAGCATCAAAATCTCAAATTGATTATAAAACATTATCTACTGACCCCTAGGACCTGAGAGTACAGAGATGACACATAGAACTCTATTGACATATGTACAAAGCCTGAAAGCCAGTATTTCCACCTGTAGGATTATTGATGTCCTTGTTATTATTGTTGCTGCTCTTCCCCTACTATAGAGTTTCAGCCTCTCTGTCTGCGTCTACCTAAAAACATTAGATCCCATGGGGGTGAGACAATTATACAATTGCCCCAGCAAGAGATATAACTCTCCGCCGAAAACATTATTATTGTAGTTTTAATAGAAATAAACTAAGCAGTGGGATAATATACTTTTATGGAAGATAAATCAATATCTATGAAGATTAGAGCAACATTCCTATTCAAGTATTTCAGCTATAACTTGACAAGGCAGCATGTCTCTTATTCAATAATGAATTAAAGAACATAAGTAATATTTATGTATCAAAGACATGCTAAGAAAGATAACATCAACCAGTGGTTCTCGTATTTCAATATTAAGAAAATTCGCTACACGGCTGATTACATTTTACAAACACACTTAAGCTCTGAGGAGATGAGGTATACCGCTCATACTCGAACCGACCATTGTGAAATCAAAATTGGTACCATACAAACTCAGTGGAAGAGCTGGCTTCCATGACTTCCCACATCTCGGTCAGTGTGAGATAACATGTAGGGCATCTCGTGTCTCTCCTACATAGCTTGCCAGGGTATAGCGGCATCTTCGCTATAGAGCTACAGCAGCGGCTGCACTCTCTATGCAATCGAGAGATTTTATGTTTACCTCCATCGATCTGGCATTAACATCATCGGGAGATTAGTGGTACATCCATCCCGGAACATACAATGAAGGATTGAGAGGTTTAATGTTTACCTTCCATCAATTCCCCCATTTGGACGTAAGGATATTTTCACCCATTGACCCCCACATATTCAAAATATGTGAACTCTAGGAGATCTCGTAAGAAAATCTGTTTCACCATCACCAACTACTAACGATGATGGATCTATGGTCAGAGCACTGTATGAATAGCTTTCACTTGATTAATTAGGTACATTATCATATTCTTTTAGCATCAGTCAAGTTTTCAAACATAACTTATTAGGACAAATGCTATAAAGAAACATATACTGTTTTCATTAGTTACTTCTCAGTCTTTAAAAGACATTGGGATCTCAGTCCATCATTTCAAACTCAATGCTATAAACATATGGTTTTGGGTATTCAAACCCTTAGCTCATCACTGATCATTGTTACCACTTTTTCAGGTAAACATCACCTTCAGGTCATATGACCAAGGTACACAAGACACTTGCTATACAAGCATTTCATCTGGCACTTGAGGCCCATTAACTCTCTTGTTAACTCTTACTAAGCAACAAGGCATATTATGGCACACAAGGCCCAATAAATAATTTCAATAATTTAAGCATTATAGCCCATACCTGGCTATGTTCATCATCTCAGAATACCTGCATGGTTAGCACACATGATAACAGATATATCAATCATATTTCAGTTCCACACTATTCCAGAGTAACACCACTATTCCCTTACCAGGGTTAGGGTTTCCCATTTTATTTAGATCAGGGTTACTCATCCTTTTTGTATAATTAGGACCAATGATTCATCATTTCAATGTCTAAGATTAGGGTTTCACACTATATCGTATAATCCAGAATTAGGGTTTATTATTCACGTCACATCACCCTAGATTAGGGTTTGTATTCAATAACCCACAATTAGGGTTTACTATTCATCCCAATTAGGGTTTCATATTGAAATATCCCGAAGTAGGGTTACTCATGTCATTACCCTAAATTCATATCAATTTATCCTTCAAAATTAAGGTTTCACTCAGAATTGCCCTAATTTAGGGTTTGAGTTCATCAATTAACTCAATTAGGGTTTTATGATCTCTTCCTCAAGGATCATACCCTAATTGTATACCTCACTCAATTTTGAATGTGCTAAGCTTGATTTCTACAAGATTATTTTTCATGTATGAATCTCTCTCTCATCCTCTTCTAGGATGTCCAGAAGATTTGATCACTTGAACCTTCAATTACATGAGGTATCCAATTAAATTGACCAATTAAATCTTAAATTACATTAGATATCCAAATGGATTAACCATGTTGAACCTCAAATGGTTTTGGATACTTAGACCCTAAACGGTCTTGGTCTTTCAAGATTCAAATGGTTTGAAACCGTTTGGGCACATTGCCCTTGAAACCGTTTAAGCAAGAAAGTATTGAAACTGAGTGAGCTTGGGTCTCCAAACGGTTGGAGACTGTTTGGTCCAAACCCTCTCAAAACTGAATGGACCAAAAAGGTCTATCAACACTTAGCCAATTCAAGGTTTCCAACAATGAACTGCCTATCCATTGATTCCTTGATTCATTCATCAATTGAACCACTGAATCATCCTTCACTTGAACCATCAATGGTTGACATTGTGGAACTAACCCAATTGAAATCAATGAATTACCATCAACTTATGATATGACCTGACCTCAAACGGTCTTGAGGTCATTTAGATAACCTCCAAACGGTCTTGAGGTCATTTGGATAACCTCTAAATGGTCTAGAGATTGTTTGCCTCATCATTCATTAAAATTTGAGAAATCCAATTAGGGTTTAGATCATTGGATTAATCATCAAATTAACTATTGGTTGCACTTCAATTTGATATCTCTAACTCTTAAATTACTCAACCATACTCCACCCTAGACCTCCACACGGTCTTGGTTGACCTCCAAATGGTGTTGAGGCCATTTGGGGCAAACGGTCTTGAGACCGTTTGGGTTAATCAACCCAAAACATTAAGTCAACCAATTGGAAATTCAGCACTTAACCTGATTAGGGTTTCTATTGGAGGATTGTCCATATATTGAATTAATCAATTGGATCCATTAGATCATCATCCAACATCTACTAGGGTTCTGACCTCAAACGGTCAACCCATCCAAACAGTCAACTCCTCTAAACGGTTTGGGGTCCAAATCTCCAAACAGTTTGCAAACTGTTTGGTCTCCAAACGGTTTGATGAAACCGTTTGGACCAAAGTCCATGAAACCGTTTGCAATACAAAATTGTTGGAAATTGTGCCTAAGATGATGTTATCATCATCAAGCCTTTGTCCATATAAAACTATTGCCATTATCATGGTAATTGCATCAACTAATAAAAGGAATTGAAAGAAGAGCAATTTGAACATAATTGATTGAGAAATCAAATTCAATAACAATGAATAGGGGTTCAAGTTATATAACCCACCTCCAATTGAGCTTCAAAGCTTGGAGCTTCACATCAACAATGGTGGAAGGAGCTTTTTCTCACCACAAGGTTCGTTCCTCAAGCTTTTGAGCGAAAAGGAATGGTTAGAATTGAAGATAGGGGTCGAGATATGAAGGAATCGCGTATTGATTTGTGATTTCCACCATGAAATCAAGATGAACGAAGGTCAAGAAGCTTACCAATAGGTTGGGGGTCGTCCTCTTGTTCCTAGATTCCTTGATCATTTTTGCAAGCAAAGAGAAGAAGTGCATTTGAAAATGTCCTTGGTTTGAATGGTAAAGGGTGTTTTTATAAGAAAATCAATGAGAGAGAAAATGCCTCATGCAAATCCTTTAAAATCTGAAATTGTTGCCACCTCTTCCCCCCTTGGTTCCTTGCATGAAAAGGCATATTTATCACCACCGAACTCCCTTACATTATCCATGAATTAAGGGAAAATAAATTAAGCACCTTAATCTTTATAATATCATTATCCATAAGTGAGTGGATAATTCTTTTTAGTTTCTTAATGTGAGTGGGTTCTCCACTCACGTAGATACTTCCTTTGCCTTTGCAAGGCGCAAGGACGTCCATTATTGTGGATTTTAACCAACTCAATTTTGGTTAAAGAGCAATCTATTTAATATAATTATTTTTGTATTATTTCAATTATGCTTAAATCTTGATTATTTTAATATCAAGATTCTCTCTCCTTCAAAGTAGCACAAATGAGATTCCCCTCTCATTTTCTTGCCTCTACAAGACGTCAAGAATATTAAGGACCTTATTGAAGTGGTAAATTGCATATTGAACCCTAGGTTTTGGGTAAATTGCACATTACGCCAAAATTTGGTTTTAATGCACAAACATTGCTTTATCAGCTCTTTCTTGGTACTCAGGCTTTCACTAGCCATACCTCTGCATCATCTTCATTCGCATGATGCTTCATCACATGAGGAACATATTATCATGTAACATTTGCAATTTAACCCCTTAACTTGGGTAATTTGCACTTTAGTCCAACCAGTAAAACATTACTTTCAACATTATTCAAAATGGACTAAAATTGAAATATAACTTCCTCTTGAGCCTTAATTACTTTTCAAAAAATAATATTAAGCATATAATTATCTTTCTTAAACAAAACACCTAGGGTTAAAGCATAACCCAGGTCAGGGATGTTACAAGTTATCCACCCCTTACAATGATTTTGTCCCCGAAATCATCAAAGAAAACATTAAGAGAAAAGTGTAGGGTATTTCCTCCTCATCTCTTCCTCTAACTCCCACGTAGCTTCTTCAATGCCAAGGTGATGCCAGAGAACTTTCACAAGACTTATGTCTTTCTTTTTCATCTTTTTAATTCTTCTGTCAAGAACCATCACAGGTCCTTCAACATAAGATATGTCATCATTTAGTTCTACCTCCATAGGTTGCAGAACTAACTCAGTGTCAGGATGACACTTCCTCAGCATAGAGATATGGAATATTGGGTGCAATCTATGCAACTCAGGTGGTAACTCCATCTTATAGGCTACCTTTCCCATCCTTTCAATGATTGGATGAGGCCCCATAAATGTAGGAGCTAACTTCCCCTTCTTCCCAAATCTAAGGATACCTTTCCAAGGTGATACCTTGAGGTATACTTTATCTCCAACTTGGAACTCTAAGGGTCTACGACGCTTATCAGCATAAGATTTCTATCTATCCTGGGAAGCTTTCAACTGTTGTTGTATTACTTTAATCTTCTCAGTAGTTTGTTGTACTAGCTCAGGACCCAAAAGTTGATATTCTCCTATTTCATACCAACATAATGGAGATCTACAACATCTACCATATAATGCCTCATATGGTGCCATATCGATACTATGCTGATAGCTATTATTATAAGCAAATTCTATCAAGCTCAAGTGTAGATCCCAACTTCCTACAAACTGAAGGATGCATGCCCTAAGCAAGTCCTCCAATGTTTGTATGGTCCTATCAGATTGTCCATCTGTTTGTGGGTGAAAGGTTTTACTAAACCTTAACTGCGTACCCAACACTTTATGCAATCATTCCCAAAAATGACTTGTAAATTAGGGGACCTCTATTAGAAATAATAGTAGTTGGAACCCCATGCAAATGCACTATCTCATCTATGTATATCTGTGCAAGCTTCTCAGTTGTGTAGGTCATTTTGACAGGTAAGAAATGTGTTGTCTTAGTCAACCTATCAACTATCACCCATATGGAATCATGACTTTTGGTTGTTCTAGGCAAACCAACCACAAAGTCCATGGTTATATGATCCCATTTCCACTGCGGTACATGCAAAGGTTGCATTGTTCCTACGGGCTTCTGATGTTCAGCTTTAACCTACTGACACACCGGACACCGCATAACAAACTCAGCTACATCTTTCTTCAAACCAGGCCACCAATACATATCTTTCAAGTTATGATACATCTTGGTGCTCCCTGGATGCATAGCATACATCAAAGAATGAGCTTCTTCTATAACTAACTTCCTTAACTCATTGGCATCAGGTACCACCATCCTACCATGGTAACAGACTACTTAATCCTCTGAATCATGAAAGCCATCCTATTTCTCACTACCATACTCTGACCTGATCTGTTGGACTACAGTATCAACTTGTTGTGCTTCCTTAATCTGCTGCCTCAGAGTAGGTTTTACTTGCATCTCAGCTAACAACCTGGCTAACAACGATACTTTAAGATGTATATTGTCTTGCCTTAAGGAGATAAGCATATATCTTTTAAAGCACACTAAGGAGTTTAACTGTGCTTTACCTAAGGCTAGTGTCGCTGATTTTCTACTTAGTGCATCATCCAGCACATTAGCTTTCCCTGGATGATAATCAATTGTATAGTTGTAGTCCTTGATTAATTCCATCCAGCGGCGCTGCCTCATGTTCAACACATGCTGAGAAAAGATATACTTTAGATTCTTATGGTCTATGAAAATCTGGAATGTTTCGCCATAGAGATAATGTCTCCAGATCTTCAAAGCATGGACCACAGCAGCTATCTCTAGATTGTGTGTCAGATAATTCTCCTCATGCTTCTTAAGCTGTCGAGAAGAAAAAGAAATCATTTGCTTATCCTGCATCAACACACATCCTAAGTCATTCTTAGATGCATCATAGAAGACTATGTACCCCTTTCCCTGCTCAGGTAACACTAGCACAGGTACACTTGTCAACCTTTCTTTTAGCAACTGGAAAGAATGTTGACACTTGTCATTCCAGAAAAAAGGAACTTCCTGCATGGTCAACTTGGTTAGGGGTAAGGCTAAAGAGCTAAAGTTCTTAATGAACCTGATAACACCAAATTTTGTGAAGTTTTTGGCCTTTATTTCGTTATCAAAATTTCCCTTTTAAACTGTTTTCCTCTCTTTTTATATATTTTTTTACATAAACAGACCACGCCATGCTCTTAACCCAAAATTATCATCTTCTGCAGAGTTTTCTCCCATTTTTGACTCATTTATCCGCAGTAAGGCCCGTCCCGACACACAAATGTGTTCCAACTGCATCGGCCTTCCCACCAGCCGGTCGATACACTCCATGCCCGATAGGGTAGCACAATACACCGATGCGCGACATGAGGATGTCGTGCAAGAAGAAACTAACAGGCGATATGCCTTTTACCCGACAGGGAGTCGGGCATGCCACGAAAACTGAAGTGTCTCGCGCGATACAGGCCACCCACCGCCAGGTGCCACTCGTCATGGTGACCGACACCCGACATCCTTGTGTCGGGCGATATTGATATCGGTCATCCCCGATTCTGTGATAATAAGAGGTGAAGGAAGAACACGTGGCGTCTGGAGCACCATAACTTCCCCAACCGCTGCCTATAAATAGAAGCTATAGGACTCTGATGGGACGGGTCGGAACCCTGCGCAAGCCAACTCAGGAAAGCTTCAGGAGCTAGCGTATCGTACCTCAGAGGTGTGTCGGGAAATTCTAGGTGAGCACTTCCCCATCCTGAGAGGGAGGGATTGGTTCACTTAGGGTCGTCCCGGACACCACTGTAGGCCGATATCAGTCAACAAGGATACCCGATACAAGTGACTGATACTGGAGGCAACACTCTAGCCCGACACGATACCGAACCCCGATACGCATCGTCAGTCACGGCATGTCGCCCGAGCGGGTTCCGCCCGACGTGATCGTATCGGGCAAGGGCGCCTCGCATGATACAATCCACCTGTCATGAGCATGTCGCCTGAGAGGGTGTGCCACCCGACACGGTCGTATCAGGCAAGGCCCCTGCCCAGTATCGGGCTGGAGAGTCTGATGTTGTCTGTCATCCTTCTAAATCAAGAAGGCCACATTTGTCTTTATTATTTCAGTCATTTACTTCTTTTACTTATCCAATGTAATCAGACCATTATATGTTTATGGAAATAGAAGAGTTTTAATTATCTGCTGCTATATGCTTGGTACCCTTGTTGGATGATTACTATGTTTGACATCTGAACTCTAGCTTGTACGCTTGGATCGCATTTCGATTAGCTACCGAATCGTGTTTTCCCATTGCAACAGCCTCGAGAGAGGTGTTGTGGCTCTAGTTTTTGGTTCGATTCTGGAGTACGAGAGTGCTCAGAATCAGGGTTGCTTTAGTAACCTTTCCACTCTAACTTAAGTCCAGCAACCTCGAGAGGGGTGTTGATGCTTGGTTAGAGGTGCCCGCTTCGAGAGGAGGGGTACAGGATGTTTCTGCTACCGCTTGTTTTACCAAAGTTTCTCCTTCGTTCCTTACTAAAGCAATAGTGTTATCTCTCTATTTCCGTTGCACGAAAACCCTAAAAATTGATAAATGCTTAAAACCTTAATTTTACCTCGTAGATCCGGTTGGAGATAGATTTCTTTTGTTTTATCGGTCTTATCCTGATGTTCCCTTTGTGAACTTTACCATCTATTTACCCTTGTCAGAGTGTAACGTTTCGATTCTGCGTTCTTAACACTACCACCCTTGTCCCTGTATTCGACCCTGTATATCTACTTCGACCTAGTAAACAAAGTTGTGGGGGCCTAGAAGGTTTCAGGTTATAAATTTAAAAGTCCGACTACTTCAAATCCGCTTCCCTTTTTGGACGCGCGATTTAGGTCGGTCAACTTTTTGGCGCCGTTGTCGGGGACAAGGCAAAATGGTACTGTTGACGAACCTGAATCCTCTAACTACACTCCAGTGACTCAAGCTTAGAAATAAGCTTGACAACACTCTCTTTTCCTTTTTCATATTTTATTCTTACCTGATATGAGTGATACTTATTATTAATAACAGATTTTCTAACTTGATTTTTACACAATGCTCAGGTACTCAGAAGAAAGGCATTCTGTTCAACTGAGCACCAACACCATCCAACATGCCACCTCGCATTGAGCCACCCCATTCAGAAGGTGAACGCCAAGGGAGAGCTAGGCCTCATTCGCCTCCACCTGAAGTCAACGACCGCTACGACGGCAATGATCAACCTGAAGATCCAGAAATGGAGCAGTTCGAGGAAGACCATCGTCGTGATAGACGTTGTCACCACCAGAGGCACAGAAGAAATCACAATAACCAAGAACAGTGTCAGGAAGGCAGCGACAATGATGATACTAAAGAAGAAGAAAAGACTCTAAGGGAGCTAGCTTCCACAAAGGCTAACAATTCCCGATGCCCTATCATCATCCCGTGATTCAATGCCACCAATTTCGAGCTCAAGCCATCGGTCATCTCCATGATTCAAAACAAAAGCTTTAGGGGGAGTTCTAAGAATGACAACCCCTATCACCACTTGGATGCTTTCAAATATATCTGCGACACCATCAAATGCGGGAGGCTCCCCAGGAGGTAATCTACTGCAAGGGCTTCATCTTCTCTTTCGAAGATAAGGCTCTATCATGGTATCTGGGGCTGCCCCACCAAGCTCTAAATGGATGGGGAGCACTGGCGGATGCCTTCATGAACAAGTTCTATCCAACTGAGAAGATTGTACGGAACAGACAAAGGATAACTTCCTTCATGCAAAAGCCAAACGAGAACATCCACGACGCCTGGGAGTGATACTAGGAATATCAGAGGGACTGCCCTCACCACAACTACAAGAAAGGTTTGTTAATCACTACCTTCTATAACGGTCTAACTCCCGATGAAAGGGTTTCACTGAATGTAGCAGTAGGAAGTGACTTCCTAGGGAAGAACCCGAGTAGGTCCGAGAAGATCATCAAGAACATGGTCGAGCTGCAAGCTGGCACTGACTATGATAGATCCGATAGGGGGCAAGCTAAGAAGGTTAGTGAAGGACCTTCTTTTAAATCCAAGGCTCTGGAGACTATTACTTCTCATATCCAGAGTATAGCAATGGATGTAAAGCAGGTGAAAGAGTCTAGCAGAAAGGGGAAGAAGCAGGTTGAAAAAGTCATGAAGTGTGTCACATGTGGAGAGGGTGGACACGGGGTAGATAACTGCATCTACACCTGACCTGACGCATCAAGCGATACCGAATCTGAGGCAGAGGAGACTGAGAATGTCTCCTTTGTAAATTTCAAAAGGCCAGACCACCCTGGCTTCAGTTATGGCAACAAAGATGCAGCTAAAAACTCATATCAGCTACATAACTCCACCAAGCCGCCTCAAGCTTTCGAGAAGAGGGGAGGACCAAGTCAATACACCAAAAACACCTCCTTCCAGTCAAACAAAGGAAACTTCCAGGGGAAAGTTAAATACCAAGGATCAGCCAAGGATCAGGGATAGGACAAGGTTTCAAGCCAATCAGATGTGGTTGGACAATTGTTTGATTTTATAAAAAGGCAGGACACGATTAATAACCAGATAGCACAGAGTGCGCTTTCAAATTTGGGTGTTTTGAACTCATTGCAGGTCCAGATGGCGGATATGCAGATGCATCAACGCCAAATTGATCAGCAATTAGCTCATATGGCCGAATTAATAAAGTATCCATCGGGCAAAATACCGTCCAACATCAAAACTGCAAAGAAGGCAGGGATATGATCGAGAGAGACAGGGATCGAGTTGCAAGAGATGGATGATGCTAGAGGCTAAAAAGTGAAGAAGCTGGAGCCGTCGAGCTGGCGACGAAAACTACAGCGCTCCTCGGGAGGCAGCTCGAGCTTTTTATTTTCCTAGAATAGGATGTTATTTACTTTCATGCAAGATGAACATTACGAACACTTGGACTGTAATAAGGCCTGAGTCAGTGCATGCGCCACATGCACTGACTCTTCTATTTTATGGGCCACCGCGCTGTTTTATAGATCTGGATGGGTAATACTATCTGAGGTCGGGGACTTAGCCTTAGGCCAATGATTTTTTACCCATCAACCGCTTCTTCCCTCGCTTTGTTTTAAGTTTCTCCTCTAGATTTTTGTTGATCTGAGGGGCTCGTATCGGGCGGCAGCTCAACCGGCATGCAGAACACGCTCATATCGGGCGTCGGTATTTCAGGCATCGCAAAGCCTGTGATGGCTGGACCGCTCGTCTCGGGAATGACTTGTCTCAACGGCCGACACGTGTCCCAGATTTACCCGAATTACCCCCGGTTGAGATTGTTATATATAGTACGGAGGTTTTTACTGTATCGGGCTACCGTCTTTACTCTTTTCACCCACCTGTATCGTGTTGTGACTTCCTTCGTTTGCTCACGTGTCGTGAAACTATCCTCTGCTCTCGTGTCACGTAGAAAGCTTAAGAATAGCAAAGTTATAGCTCGACAGTTGTATCGTCCTAGCTTTCCTGACACGACCTTCCTATCGTGCGTAGGGTATCGGGCTGGCGGCTTTGGCTGACTTCCTTGTATTGCCCAATACGTGTATCACACGACACACCTATAGAATGTGCTTGCCCGATATGCCATATCGGGCGATAGCGATATCGTCCAGCTTCGTTCCGCCTCGCTTGTTTTGTGTCAGGCGACACGTTGTTTTTCTTTCAGGAAGGCCTTATCGAGCACTTCGTTTCACGAGATCATATCGCCCGACACACCCATGACGGGCGACGAGCCCGACGCGCAGTTTTTCCCGTATCATCTAGTTATGTATCACCTATGATATTATTTTGATGGACGATACCCGGACCCCAAAGCGGGAATGAGCCTACAGAGATTTCTTCGAAAGTTTCACATGGCCCGATACGGAGGTGTCAGGTAACTTTTGCATCGGGCCTAATTTATAATGTACATTAAGTTTTTCTCTTAAAAGCCGGTATAAATTTTAAGTTCTGCCTACCTAATATCGACACAATTAATTGATCTATGAACTTGTTTAATGATAACAAAAATGGCTCGTACAAAGCAAACTATCATTCGAGTTGATAGTTTAATGTTACAACCCCAATTTAATGTTACAACCCCAATTTTTGGGATCAATTGGTGAGAAATACAATTTCTCATATTAAACATAATTGAACAAATAATGATATGATTTGTTTTGAGTAAATGGATTCCTTTCACAATAGCCTTGATTGGTTGCTTTGTGGGCTGTATTGGCTATTGGGCCCAATAACAAGGAAATAACAAGAAAATTCAATTAGTAAATGAGTAATTGAATATTTGAGAAAAGAAAAAGATGGAAACATCTAGAGGGAAAATCCAAAGAGGATTTCGTGCCTCTTGGGTTCCTTGGGTACCAAGGAGACCAAGGTTGCAAAAAGAAGGTAATTAGAAAAGAAAACGGTGATTAAGTATTTCTTTATTAATAAAGAAATTGAAAAATGATGATAAAATGTGGAAAATGAGTGGAAAGAGGCATAAATGAGTTTTCTTGGAGATAATTCGTATCCATGAGATTTCTAATGATAAAAGGAATACCCATGAGGAAAATAAAAGGGAAATAAAGAGAAATCCTCAAAAAGAAATAATTTAATGAGAAATAAACAAGATAATGTGAAATAATGCATTTAGATGTATCTAGAAGGATAATAAGTATCCTTAAAAAGTAATTTCGAAATAATAAAGTTTCTTGGGATCCAAGGAGTCCCAATGAAGAAAGATGAAAGAGAAAATACCAAAATTTCAAAATAAGAGGATAATATAATGCATTATTAAGGAATTATGTGGTGTTGCAATAAAGAGGCTATTTTTTTCTATTAAAAGAAAATAGAAACTCTAATAGATTAAAGAGTAAGAATAAAGGAGATAAGAAAGAGGAATTTCGAATTTTCTATATACTCAAATATTAGAAAATATCAAAAGGTTTAAGGAGAGAGAAAAGGATTTCTTCTCCTTGAAGAAATAGGAGTCCTTATGAGAGTGGGACTTGTCCTCACTTAGAGGGACATGTTAGGGCACGTATGAACTCCCCTATAAAAGGGATAGATTCCTGGTTCGAGCTTAAGGAGAAATCCACGTCTCTTTCTCCTCTTCTTCTTTCTTTGCGTTTGAAACCCTAACCGAAAGATTAGCGCTACCCCTGGGGCAACGAAGGATCTTGGAGCCATCACAATGGAGGTAGGGTGTTGCACGTCGTCCAAGGGAACCGCAGCCACCATCCTCATGCTCCAGTCTTCGCACAAGGGTTGCAGCACAACCTGCAATACCTGTCATGGATCATGAGTTTCCCAGCTCGAGACGACGGCCCTAGTCACGCACGAAGGACTCCCTAGATGCGTGAGGGTATGGCGGAGGTAGTGACAGCCTCATCGGAGGTCAGCGGGGTGCAGAGAAGGAAGGAGAGGCGGCGCGGTCGGCTGCTAGGGCGGCGGCCAGCCGCTGGCGCAAGGTTGAAGAAGGTCGGGTGACCTTGGATGGAAATACCCCTCTGGGGTGTGACGGAGTGTCCACTTACACAGGGGCAAGATAGTCAAATCGTTATGTTTCCCGAATTGGCAAGCTAACGTTGCATGGACGAAGACACGTGGCCTCTTCTTATTGGTCCAGTAAGTGATTTAATGAAAAATTCATATTTATTTAACCGTAGCTCGGATTAAAACAAGTTATATATGAATTTTGATCAGGAGAACACAAGGAATCCAATAAAAATAGATTTATAGTCTGAATCTGATCATAATTCGAAATATAGTGTAAATTACCATCTTTAATGAATTAAAGATTAAGGAACCCTATTTTGATATGATTAATGTGTTTAATAGGGTTTAATGGTTTTTTAGAGTTGATATTAATCTGTTAAATGTAAAAAGGAACATTGAGTTCAAAAAGGAAGAACTTTGCACGTGATTAGTCTAATTTAGGGTTTATGTGCTTAAAAATGCATGGAATTTGAAAAGGGCATAAAGTTATCATCTTTAATGATTCAATTAAGGAAAAACCCTTAGATTTGATGATAGATGGATAATTCAAGCTGATATTAACCTGTTGTTAATAAAAGTGAGAATAGGATTTAAAAAGATGATCTTTTTATATAGTTGGTTTAATTTAGGGTTCTATGTACATGAATATACCTTAATGGGATTAGAAACCCTAATTTATGTTGATATGAATTCTAATGGTTTTAATTGTACAAATCGAAGAATAAAATAGAGATATGATGATTCGAAGATAAATTGAGTACCAAAGATCTTTAATGTGAATCATTTGGATAATTAGTGTTTCCTAGTGTATAAAAGTGGAAATAGTGATAAATAAGGTTCATATATGTGAGTTGAACTATAATGAAATATGATTTGTCAATTTGAAAGAAACCGAGGATGATAATTAGCCTTAATGTTTTGGATATGACCTAAAAGGATAAAGATAATAGTTTTAGTGTAAAAGAAACATATTAGACTTAATTGACATTCAATTGTGTCTATGATGCAGAAATTAAGGTTTGTGAACTAAAAGAGCATTAAAAGTGATAAATGCATAATGAAGGATAAAACCCTAATAAAACCCTAAAGTTGGCCTAGAAATCATAAGGTGGAATCCAAGTTGATCTTGAGGATGTTTGAATAAAACAATGACACTTGAATGTTATGCATTATTTTCAGGATATTGTTGATTGCTTGTTAATTGTGTTGAATGTTAATGCATGGACATCAAGTTACTATGGAACAGGTATGTGGTTATGATTATGAATAACCGCTTTAGTTTCTCGATGGATTCTCAGATGTTTACACGCATTGAATGCAACTAAATTGTTGAATGTTTATTTATTTCTGGCAATTATAAAGTGACTATGACTATCACATAATGTATATGCCTTCTAGCTCAATCATTATTCCCCTCTGTGTCGTAATGGCTGACCTAGTACATGGCTACCTAGAGGGTAGGTCCATCAGGTCATGAAAGACTTTGGCTACCTAGAGGGTAGGTCCATCAAGTCACCTTTATAGAGGTACCATATAAGTCCTTACAGGGACAACACAGAATTGTGGATAGGTATGGATTGAGTAGTTTGGCTTAAAACGTAATCTAGGTTGCTAAATGATTAATTGAATGATTACATGGTTATCATAGTTGCATGATTATCTGTTTCCCCCACATACCAGCTTCGGCTGACCGACGTTTTGTTTGTCGGCGTTTTAGGTACAATGAAAAGAAAAAACAGTAAAGCTACACCTTGTGAATTCAAGAATTAAAGAACAAGGAGGAACTAGTTAGAATAGTTCAGCTGAGGTTAGAAGTTTAGTTTGTTCCAAACTTTTCAAAGGTATGCAAAGAAAAATTTTATTACCACTTTTCAGTATAGTCTGTTAGAATTTAATAATTGTTTATGGTTATATGTCAAACCTTTGATCCGGGATTAATGGGTGCGGCTTCAACCTCTTGGTCTCCCTTAATTGGGGGTTATCGGGAGGTGGGGTTGTAACATTTGGTATTAGAGCTTAGGTTCCTCAGTTAACCATTAATAATTATTAAATTTTACAAATTCCATAGAACCCAAGGGAGTTATTAGAGGAGTATCTGAAAGACGGAGGTGTCTAGAAAGGGATCACGACCGGGGGATGGCAAGATTTTCCTCCGCACCGCTAGTCGGAATATGAGGACTCCCGGACCCGTGTGACCGCCTGGCCAAAGTCTTAGGGTATGAATCGAAATAAGATACCTTTAGGACTTCTCATCTTATTCATCCCTTCTCATCACAAAATTCTGATAAGGACCTAAAGGATTAGGGTTTTCTTTCTTCTCCTCACCCTCTTGAGGTATGGGTAAGGTTAATAAGGTTTAAGGAATCCTCCTCCAAATTAATGAAAGGCATGTAAATAAGATGTCATGGACATAAGCTTAATAGATTAAGTGCAAAATAAATAATAGATACATGCTTAGGTCGTATGACATGAGTTGTCATGTCCTCAGAAGATACCTGAGGCTAGACCTTCTTGTCATGAGGATAAGTTAGTCTTGGAGATAGAGATCTCCATTGCAAGTAGAGACCTGGCACATCCTCTGAGGATGATGCTAACCCTAACCCTATGTGAAGGTTAGAAAGAGATGAGTTGGACCAGGTGTTTGAAAGGACATGCCTTTGGGATGCCATAGGATCCATGGGTGACCTAGCACCTTTGGCAACCCAACCCTGGGAAGGGTCGTGCATGTTAGGGTAAAGGATAGTTCCTTAGATGATGATGTTAGTGAAGGACCATAGAAACCCTACGGACTTGTACAAGTAGGGCATAGCTGGCACTTAGGGCACGTCATAGTGCTGACGATAGGATGAAACCCTGGATGAGGAATTATGATGGAGCATAAAGGGTTGTGGATGATCTTGAGCAACCATAAGTGCGAACCTAGGCTTCACCCATGTAGAGAATGCTTTGAAGGTTGATCATTCATGAAGAGAGGACCTCTAATGATGAGGTTGGTTATAGGGTTAACTCTAGGGAGAGCAGGAAACCCAGCAAGAAGGTTGGAAGCCTAAAACCCTGAACAATGGATGACAGTGGTTGCCTCATAAGTTGATGATATCTTGGTTGCCTTTAGAGGGACCAAACCCTAGATAGTGAAGATGAAGCATATGGTGCCTATGTGCCTGCAGTATAGGTGTTTACCTTCTGAGGTAGGAAAAAGAGTTCCTTAGACCTAGAAAGGTTTAGTAGCGGGTTATGAGGCCTTGTACCTTGTTGGTTGTCCTTGAGGAGGACCCAACACTAAGTGTGGCTTGAGTTGAAGGATGACAAGGAGTGTGTGTCATGCCTTTTTCATGCTTGGTTTGTAGTTAAGAGACAGAGCATGCAGTGAACCTAGGGTTCCTAGGCCTAAGAGGGGAAGTGGTGTACCTAAGGCTCATAATGAGAAGTTGAGTTCCTATAGAAGTGAGCATAGTAATCCTCATGAATAGAGGAAAAGAGGAGCCCCTAAAGTTTAAGGTGTGTTTGATGAACCCCTCACAGCTAGGTTGATGATAAAGGGAAAGTTTGATCTTAATCCAACATCGAAGAAAGAGGACAAGTATGACCTAGCATGGTACAGTAAGTGATCTGCTCATGCCTTAATGGCTTGCTAGGGTTAAGTAGGCTCAGGTGGATGTAAACCCTGGACCTAAGAGCTTTTGTGACCTTAGAGATAGTTTTCCTCCCATCCTGGGAGAGGGACCCCTTTGGAAGGGTGTATATCAGTTTTATTGGTTCAAGGTAACCTAAAGAGGTCTCATAGGATCTTAAGAAGCTAAGTGAAAGGTACATAGTATGAGATTGAATCTACAGACCCATAGATATCCATCTCTATTGCATGTGAATGTGTTATCATGGAGGTAACCAGTATGGGGCTTGACCAAGGTAGGCAGTTTGCCATAATGCCTATGAACGGATGAGAGTCAGCCCATGAATGCAGAAAGAGAGATGATGAAGACTTGGGTAAGATTCTAAGTGAACATGTACTATAATGGAGAATCCTAAGTCTATCCTAGGGTCAGGTAGGGATAAGACCGATGAAAGTAGGAGTTGCCTAATTCCCCAATCGCACATGACCATAGGGTTGGGAGGTAACATCTATCTTTGTCTGAGGGCCATGGGTTAGGAGATTGATCACCTTCATGAACTCATGGGACCCAAAGGGCAGATAAGTAGGGCACTCTCTTGATGTATGAGGGGAGAGGGATGACCCCAAAAGAGTCGGTACCCTATAGACCTAGAGGAGATGACCAAGGATATAAACCTCAGTAGGTTCAAGACTAGTTTGATATCATGATGTTTGTGATGAAGAGACATATGTGGCACGTTGCAACTTAGATTTAAAGGTGTACTGGCAAGGTGGGATGTACCATCTCTACTCTTGGAACAGGAAGAGCTCTCTATTTGGACTGCAGCCAAATGCTTATTTCCTCTTGTTATGGGGGTGAGAGATAGGACATTATACATGTCATACACCAAGGATAAGAGATGATGTAGGTTGGAGCGTTGCCACGAGAAATGGAGATAGAGAAGATATCTTACCATGGTAAAGTGAATGAATGTTGGATGGCTTGCAAACACTAAGAGGAATGAGGTAGTCCCCTTATGAGGAAGTTTCTATGATGAGCTATGTAGAACTTACAAGTTATACCAGGTTGAGTTTGGTCACCATGATGATGAAATCAGAGAGTGTTCTTAATAGAGATAGACATGGAGTTTGAGGTAATATAATAAGTGAAATACATGGAAGTGTATGTCTTCAATGTTACCTAATACCTAAGGATGAGAGGTGGTAATGTATGCTCTGGTTAAGACTTGTTTGATTAGAAGTTAGAAAAGGTTGTTTGGCTAACCCTAAGTTTGAAAAGCAGAGGTGTTTGGATAACACTCAGATGTAATAAGATTCGTTGAAAAGACATGGTTGTTTGGTTAGCCAGTCTAGTCCTGGATGCAATGAAAGGATGGTGGTAGAACCTCAAGTGCACATCTTTGGAAAAGAAGGTGATGAAACCCTGACAAGAGTGGTTTAGGGTTTTGAAGGAATCGATCTTGAAAGAATCATGACATACAGGAAATCATGATACACCATGGGGAAATGGAAATAGCACGAGGTTGCATGTGGTTTATGGCCATGCAAGCCAGGAGGTAAAGGATGAACCCCAGTAACCCAGTGTATCGATATGGAGGACAAAAGAATCCCTGAGAGGGAATGAGAGCTCAACACTATGGATGTTGTGATAAGTATTCCCTGGATCGAGGAAGGTCGAGATGCAATATGGGTTATGGTAAGTTGCCTTACCTAAATGACATGAGAAAGAAAGAGTTCGGTTAAGGGACAGATCTAGTTGAACTACCCATGAGAAAGATGGTTCAATTACACCATAAAGCAAGTTCAAAGGATTCTTGAGTTTGACCTAAAGGTTCTCTTCCATAAAGTGGAAGTAGGTACATGAAAACTTCAATGTTGGTATAGTTTATCACCCCTAACTATGGTTAGTATGATCCAGACTAAGGGGTCTGATGAGGGCATGTGTGCTCGTTCAGGGTGATATCTAGAGACAGCTCTTGTCCTATGAAAGATGTGACAATGACCACCATAGCCAGTATCGGGTTTTATAAGAAGCTCTATAAGGGAGGTTGTGTCGTTCACCACTTCAGTAAGGTGATGTTGGTGAAAAGGACCACATGATGGTTAGAAAAGGACCACATGATGGTTAGAAAAGGACCACAGTGCGCGTAGATGAAGTCACTTTGATTGTGCAAGGGCTGAAAGGAGCCTAGAGACGATGAGAGTCGTGAGCAGATGAAAAGTAGACTGACATACAAGTTACTGTGGGAGAAAATGTGACATGAAAATCCGACCCCTCTAAGTTATAACTAAGAGAGTTGAGTCCCTGATACATGGGTCCATTAGAGATGGATGGGTGGAGAAGATAAGGTTTGACCCTAGCCCTCAGGAAAGAGTAATGGGAGATGTTTTCCATGTGTCCAAATTTAGAGTGCTATGTGAGGTACCCTGACCATGTGCTAAGCAATGAACCTAGTGTGCCCCAAGGGAGGCTGAAATGGCCTGAGTCACCTATGTAGTTTATAGACGCTAGGATGAAAGGACTCAGAGAAAAGAATATGTGATAATAAAGGTTCTTTGAAAATGCCATGGGTACGGCAAAGCCACATAGGGGCCAATGATGGACATGGAAAAGTCTTATCCTGAATTGTTTTTTTGCTTGTTTGAATTTTGAGGACAAAATTCCTATAAGAGGGGAAGGATGTTACAACCCCAATTTTTGGGATCAATTGGTGAGAAATACAATTTCTCATATTAAAGATAATTGAACAAATAATGATATGATTTGTTTTGAGTAAATGGATTCCTTTCACAATAGCCTTGATTGGTTGCTTTGTGGGCTGTATTGGCTATTGGGCCCAATAACAAGGAAATAACAAGAAAATTCAATTAGTAAATGAGTAATTGAATATTTGAGAAAAGAAAAAGATGGAAACCTCTAGAGGGCAAATCCAAAGAGGATTTCGTGCCTCTTGGGTTCCTTGGGTACCAAGGAGACCAAGGTTGCAAAAAGAAGGTAATTAGAAAAGAAAAGGGTGATGAAGTATTTCTTTATTAATAAAGAAATTGAAAAATAATGATAAAATGTGGAAAATGAGTGGAAAGAGGCATAAATGAGTTTTCTTGGTGATAATTCGTATCCATGAGATTTCTAATGATAAAAGGAATACCTATGAGGAAAATAAAAGGGAAATAAAGAGAAATCCTCAAAAAGAAATAATTTAATGAGAAATAAACAAGATAATGTGAAATAATGCATTTAGATGTATCTAGAAGGATAATAAGTATCCTTAAAAAGTAATTTCGAAATAATAAAGTTTCTTGGGATCCAAGGAGTCCCAATGAAGAAAGATGAAAGAGAAAATACCAAAATTTCAAAATAAGAGGATAATATAATGCATTATTAAGGAATTATGTGGTGTTGCAATAAAGAGGGTATTTTTTTCTATTAAAAGAAAATAGAAACTCTAATAGATTAAAGAGTAAGAATAAAGGAGATAAGAAAGAGGAATTTCGAATTTTCTATATACTCAAATATTAGAAAATATCAAAAGGTTTAAGGAGAGAGAAAAGGATTTCTTCTCCTTGAAGAAATAGGAGTCCTTATGAGAGTGGGACTTGTCCTCACTTAGAGGGCCATGTTAGGGCACGTATGAACTCCCCTATAAAAGGGATAGACTCCTGGTTCGAGCTTAAGGAGAAATCCACGTCTCTTTCTCCTCTTCTTCTTTATTTGCATTTGAAACCCTAACTGAAAGCTTAGCGCTACCCCTGGGGCAACGAAGGATCTTGGAGCCATCACAATGGAGGTAGGGTGTTGCATGTCGTCTAAGGGAACCGCAGCCACCATCCTCATGCTCCAGTCTTCGCGCAAGGGCTGCAGCACAACCTGCAATACCTGTCATGGATCACGAGTTTCCCAGCTCGAGACGACGGCCCTAGTCACGCACGAAGGACTCCCTAGATGCGTGAGGGTATGGCGGAGGTAGTGACAGCCTCATCGGAGGTCAGCGGGGTGCAGAGAAGGAAGGAGAGGTGGCGCGGTCGGCTGCTAGGGCGGCGGCCAGCCGCTGGAGCAAGGTTGAAGAAGGTCGGGTGACCTTGGATGGAAATACCCCTCTGGGGTGTGACGGAGTGTCCACTTACACAGGGGCAAGATAGTCAAATCGTTATGTTTCCCGAATTGGCAAGCTAACGTTGCATGGACGAAGACACGTGGCCTCTTCTTATTGGTCCAGTAAGTGATTTAATGAAAAATTCATATTTATTTAACCGTAGCTCGGATTAAAACAAGTTATATATGAATTTTGATCACGAGAACACAAGGAATCCAATAAAAATATATTTATAGTCTGAATCTGATCATAGTTCGAAATATAGTGTAAATTACCATCTTTAATGAATTAAAGACTAAGGAACCCTATTTTGATATGATTAATGTGTTTAATAGGGTTTAATGGTTTTTTAGAGTTGATATTAATCTGTTAAATGTAAAAAGGAACATTGAGTTCAAAAAGGAAGAACTTTGCACGTGATTAGTCTAATTTAGGGTTTATGTGCTTAAAAATGCATGGAATTTGAAAAGGGCATAAAGTTATCATCTTTAATGATTCAATTAAGGAAAAACCCTTAGATTTGATGATAGATGGATAATTCAAGATGATATTAACCTGTTGTTAATAAAAGTGAGAATAGGATTTAAAAAGATGATCTTTTTATATAGTTGGTTTAATTTAGGGTTCTATGTACATGAATATGCCTTAATGGTATTAGAAACCCTAATTTATGTTGATATGAATTCTAATGGTTTTAATTGTACAAATCGAAGAATAAAATAGAGATATGATGATTTGAAGATAAATTGAGTACCAAAGATCTTTAATGTGAATTATTTGGATAATTAGTGTTTCCTAGTGTATAAAAGTGGAAATAGTGATAAATAAGGTTCATATATGTGAGTTGAACTATAATGAAATATGATTTGTCAATTTGAAAGAAACTGAGGATGATAATTAGCCTTAATGTTTTGGATATGACCTAAAAGGATAAAGATAATAGTTTTAGTGTAAAAGAAACATATTATACTTAATTGATATTCAATTGTGTCTATGATGCAGAAATTAAGGTTTGTGAACTAAAAGAGCATTAAAAGTGATAAATGCATAATGAAGGATAAAACCCTAATAAAACCCTAAAGTTGGCCTAGAAATCATAAGGTGGAATCCAAGTTGATCTTGAGGATGTTTGAATAAAACAATGACACTTGAATGTTATGCATTATTTTCAGGATATTGTTGATTGCTTGTTAATTGTGTTGAATGTTAATGCATGGACATCAAGTTACTATGGAACAGGTATGTGGTTACGGTTATGAATAACCGCTTTAGTTTCCCGATTGATTCTCGGATGTTTAAACGCATTGAATGCAACTAAAATGTTGAATGTTTATTTATTTCTGGCAATTATAAAGTGACTATGACTATCACATAATGTATATGCCTTCTAGCTCAATCATTATTCCCCTCTGTGTCGTAATGGTTGACCTAGTACATGGCTAACTAGAGGGTAGGTCCATCAGGTCATGAAAGACTTTGGCTGCCTAGAGGGTAGGTCCATCAAGTCACCTTTATAGAGGTACCATATAAGTCCTTACAGGGACAGCACAGAGTTGTGGATAGGTATGGATTGAGTAGTTTGGCTTAAAACGTAATCTTGGTTTCTAAATGATTAATTGAATGATTACATGGTTATCATAGTTGCATGATTATCTGTTTCCCCCACATACCAGCTTCGGCTGACCGACGTTTTATTTGTCGGCATTTTAGGTACAATGAAAAGAACAAACAGTAAAGCTACACCTTGTGAATTCAAGAATTAAAGAACAAGGAGGAACTAGTTAGAATAGTTCAGCTGAGGTTAGAAGTTTAGTTTGTTCCAAACTTTTCAAAGGTATGCAAAGAAAAATTTTATTACCATTTTTCGGTATAGTCTGTTAGAATTTAATAATTGTTTATGGTTATATGTCGAACCTTTGATCCAGGATTAATGGGTGCGGCTTCAACCTCTTGGTCTCCCTTAATTGGGGGTTATCGGGAGGTAGGGTCGTAACATGTGCCGACACCTCACCCAGCGGAATCTACCTCGCGGATGATCGAGATCGGTTCTACCTCGTCGGGTAAACCCTCACGTGAGAGGAGCATCGCGAGGACCGGAGGGAGACCTATAGGAGCCCCTCTGTCACTCGGGAAAATGTTGGGGCACGAACTTGACTACTTGCAGAATGTAACAGAGAGCCACTTGGCTACGTTTAATTATCTAACCCGCAAATTTTCATTTTTCCAGCAGAGGCTGAATAGCCAGGAACGGGAACTGCTAACTCTAGTTGGCCTTCCTGGCCAACTAGAGGCACTCAACGCAACGCTGCAGTAGGCCCTCTAGCACCTTGACGCGATCGAGGAGAGGCTGAATAGGGAAGACGACCATCCACGCCGAAAGCAGCCAAGAAGGTCCCCGTCGCCCCCTGGCTCAGGCTCTCCACCTTCTTCATCAGCAGCCTCTTCAAAAGCATTGTCCTCTTCCTCCTCCAGCAAGCCATCCACAACGCCTGAGGAAGGGACGCCACCAAGGTCGACCAACGGAGCTCCAGTAGGACAAGCGAGCTCCTACGGTCTGGAAGAAATAGCTCCCTCAGTCCCCTAGATGAAGCTAAAGATGACAATGAAAACATCAGCATCGGGGAAGACTCTTCTGATGAATCAGAGGGAGAGGAGGAGGACATTTGCACCGCCAACAAAAGACACCCCCCCCAGAGGAAGACGCTCGATGGTGGATAACTTCTCTGCGCCGTCGGAGCTGCCTTCCTTCGAAATGGCCGACTTCGATAGAAGGGCCATCGGCTACCTGTCGATTAGGGACCAGAAATTGTTGAACAAGTTCCTTAGGTCACAGGCAGAGGAAGAAGACGTCGTCTGGAGCGACGGCTACTTCTCCGTACGACGGGGAACACTCAAAAGCATGTTCTGCTCACCAGCTATCGTCGGCAAGAAGCTATTCAGGGTCCTAGAAGGTGCAATGATAGAAAACATCAGCGTCGGGATAGGTCGGAGAATAATATACAACTCCACCCCGACCGTGGCAAAAAGACTAATGATGGGAGTGCCAGACTCCATCGCGGTGGCCAACATGCTGCAACACATCAAAAAGCATAATATGAACATGGTGTTGGCCCCGTACAAGCACTGCAACGTATGGTTCCTCTGCATGGCAGACCTCAGGAACCACGACGTCCAGCTACTGAGCTACAGCAACAACGAGGTGCCACGCTCCTGGCTTATTTTCAGTCGCCCAGAGGACAAACACCTGAGGCTTCTACCGCTGCGTCTTCTACGAGCTATAAAGAAAGGAGTCAAACGTCACAACGGTGCCTGGAACTTCTTTTCTATCTGAGACTTCCCCATCCAAGAAGAAGAGGGAAGCGGAAATAGCGCCTTCATCGTCTTGCGCGCCACGGAGCTGCTTAACATATTTGGATATATGAGGCACCTCCAAGGCCAAAACTTCCACATTCTCAGGAGCATATATGCATTGTTGCTGATAAAAGACAGGCACTATTTCCAAGATGTGGGGTACCTAAAAATCTACTGAGCATTGACCTAGAATGCAACGTCCATCTCGAGAAAACAAGATTAACTAATGCGGAAGCGTTCACTAAGCAGCGGATTATCAAAAATCACAAAATTAAAAAATTTTGTGAAGAGATCTTTATATGGTAAAGCTTTTTCATAAAGCAACATGATAAGTTATTTACAAATTGATCCATCAGTACATCTCTGTAAGGTCGTATCTTGAGATTACAATCATCAACTACCATGTTAACTATATAAGGCAAGATACAGAAATCTCAAGGTACTGGACCAAAAACTCGAAAGCACTAACTATTACTCTGAGGACCTGAGAGTACAGAGATGACACATAGGACTCTAACTACATCTATACATGGCATAACAGCCAGTTCTCCACCTGAAACTTCACTGTTGTCCCTGGTACTGTTGATGTTGCCCTTCACCTATTGAAGGATTTCTGCCTCCTCGCCCACATCCACCTATAAATATGTTTCCCACAGGGTGAGACAATTATAAAATTGTCCCAGCGAGAGTTATAACTCTTCGCCAGAAACATAATTATTGCAGCTTAAGAGAATAAATGTACACAAAGAAGTTATATTTGTCTCAGAGTAGTTAAAACAATGTTTAAAGATTAAACCATTCTTCCTATTAAGGCAATACAGCTATAATTTGATAAACCCATATGTCATTTATCTTCTAAGAAATAGAAGAAAATGTATGGCATTTATTTACTATAAAACCATTATTACAACACTAACTCTCTTCAAACTTAGGTCATATATCTAATGTCTGACATTATTATTGGGGAGTCATGGCCTGTAGCCATACTTTTTCTCACAAAGTGTTAGGATCTCAATTCCTCAACTTATCAAGTACCTTTCTAAATTTATCATCATGATTATAGAATTTAGGTACTTGAACTCATAATTTACCATTCACTAGGTATCATAGCATATCATTATACTTGACGCATGTAAAGTAATTTCAATACATAAGATATCATAATCCTTACCTGGATATGATCACCTCTTTATGAAAACCTGCATGATCAATATTTACTAATAAGATGCATATTGTATCATAACAACACCATACAGGTTCTTCTCAAATTATATATGTGATACCACAGTCGTGCTACCTTGCACGGTCGTGCCACAAAGGACTCACCACGACCGTGTCATAATACCACGGCTGGTTTCTAGGGTTACGATTCTCATTTAATCCAAATAGAGTTATTCAACCTCTTAACTAGATTAGGAATAGTGATTCCTATCTCATTTCTTAATCATGGAGTTTCATGCTTGAAAGCATAACTCAGAATTAGGGTTACTTGTTCATATCATCACATCTCCCTAGATTAGGGTTTGCTATTCACATAGCATCACATTACCCTAGATTAGGGTTTACTATTCACATAGCATCACATTACCCTAGATTAGGGTTTACTATTCACATAGCATCACATTACCCTAGATTAGGGTTTCCTATTCACATAGCATCACATTACCCTAGATTAGGGTTTACTATTCACATAGCATCACATTACCCTAGATTAGGGTTTACTGTTCACATAGCATCACATTACCCTAGATTAGGGTTTACTATTCACATAGCATCACATTACCCTAGATTAGGGTTTACTATTCACGTAGCAGTGAATTGAGATTATACCATCATTATGTATGAAGATTACTTCCATTCATGTCTTCACTTAGGTTAAGATTCATTGATCATCATAATTAGGGTTTCCATGATCCCATTGTAAAGGATCATACCCTAATTATGTGTATTCATACATGTTGGAAGTATATTACTTGATTCTCATTCATATTAGGAGTCTTCTCTCCCCTCTTATTATCAGATGATGTTTACATCTCTTATGATTAGGTTAGGTCAATTCAACCTTGATAACATAAGTCACATTATTACTACAATGTTCATTAGGGTTTGCTTGATCAAGAGGTGTTGACTACTTAAACCCATCAAGGGTACTTTGGTAAAGTCCACCATTAGTCATAGCATGCATCAACCAACTAATTACTTGTTCCCTTAATGTCTTTGGATATCATTATGGTTTAGATTAATCAACCATTGAACCATCTAAGCCTTCAAAGCAATAAGCATTCTTGACCTTAAAAGATCCCAAACAGTTTTGCACTTTCAACCTCCAAACGGTTTTGAAACCGTTTGGTCCCAAATGGTCTTGAGACCATTTGGTCCCAAACGGTCTTGAGACCATTTGGACTCAAACGGTCTTGAGACCGTTTGATCCAAACCTCCTCAAAACCGCATGGACCAAAGAGTGTCTTAACCACTCCAATTGAGTTAGGGTTTCCAATGTTGAACCCCTCAATTGATCATGTAGTTATTATCCACTCATCAATTGAGTTAATTAGGTCAACCCTTAACTGATTTTACACTCAATTGACCCTCAATTGATCATCAATTAGGGCTTGAATCATTTGGATTAGGGTTTGGAAATCGTCAACCCTTCAACATATTTCAATGGGAGTCTAATTGATTTGAACCCATTGAACCATCATCCAATTTGAACATGACCTGACCCCAAACGGTCTTGAGGTCGTTTGGATGACCTCCAAACAGTCTTGACACCGTTTTCCCATCAAATCATCAAAATCCAAGTCAACCAATTAGGGTTTGGATCATTGGATTGATCACCAAATCAGCAATTGATTACACTTTAACTTAGTATCATTAGATCATCAATTGCTTAAACATACTCACCCCTAGACCTCCAAACGGTCTTGGGTGGCCTCCAAACGGTCTTGAGACCGTTTGTATGAGTTCCCAACGGTCTTGAGACCGTTTGGCTCATCCAACCCTTGGATTCTAGTGAAAAATCATTAGGGATTGAGCTATTGCATTGATCATCGAATCAGCACTTGATTGCATTTCAATTTGGTATCTTTAGACCTTCAATTACTCAACCATACTTGACCCCAGACCTCCAAACGGTCTTGGGTGACCCCCAAACGGTTTTGAGACCGTTTGGGTGATTCCCAAACGGTTTTGAAACCGTTTCGGCTAATTAACCCAAAAATCTCAAATCAACTCATTGGAATTTCAGCACTAATTTCAATTAGGGTTTGCCCAATTGATTAGCCTTAAACTCATGATTCCTTTGGAACTAATCCATAAAATTTGGTGAGTTATTAACCAATATCATTCTGAACAGGAATAGCAAACGGTCAACCCTTTTTCAACCCTCTCAAACGGTTTTGAAACCGTTTTCCCAAAAAGGCAAATTAATCAAGTTGACAAATCAGCACTTAATCCAATTAGTCTTTGCCTAATTGATTAGCCTTCAACTCACGATTCCTTGGGAGTTAACCTATCAAATTTGGTGAGTTATTAACCAACATAATTATGAACAGTAATATCAAATGATCAACCCTTGGTCAACTCCCTCAAACGGTTTTGAAACCGTTTTCCCTAAAAGGTCAAATTAGTCAGGTTGGAAATCAGCACTTAATCCAGTTAGGTTTCTCTAATTGATTAGCCTTCAACTCACGATTCCTTAGGAGTTAACCTATCAAATTTGGTGAGTTATTAACCAACATAATTATGAACAGGAATCGCAAACGGTAAACCCTTGGTCAACTCCCTAAAACGATTTTGAAACCGTTTTCCCTAAAAGGTCAAGTTAATCAGGTTGGAAATCAGCACTTAATTCAGTTAGGTTTCTCTAATTGATTAGCCTTCAACTCACGATTCCTTTGGAGTTAACCTATCAAATTTGGTGAGTTATTAACAAACATAATTATGAACAGGAATCTCAAACGGTAAACCCTTGGTCAACTCCCTCAAATGGTTTTGAAACCGTTTTCTCAAACCGACCTTGCGAAACCGTTTGCCCTTCAAACGGTTTTGAAACCGTTTGGCCAAGGGGTGCAAGACCGTTTGCTAAAGTAACATTGGTATTCACGCCCCCTTCTTCTACCTCCAGATCAAGGCCTGTTCTCCATGGTTTTGCTTGCAAGAGTGCAAAGAAGGATGGAGGGAAGAAGAACTAGCAACGTTTGCAAGAAAAGTAGATGCATAATCAAAGCTTTAAGGTTTAGAGTTATACAACCCGCCTTAGAATCTGATCTAGAGCTCCAAGATCCCTTGCTTTAATGGTGGCTTGAGCTCCAGGGGTCGTCCAAGGTCCTTTCTTCAAGAATTGGATGGAGACTATGGCTAGAAGCAAGAGTTGTGTAAGGAATACTAGCAAACCAACCTTGTAATGGAATTTCCTCCATGAATCCGAGCTAGAAGATGACCAAACTTACCTAGATCAACTTGGTCATCCTCCTCTGCTCCTAACCTCCTCCTTAGTCGGCCCAAAGAAAAAGGATGAGAAGAGGAAATGAAGGGAATGATCCCTTGATTGTGGAAAGAGCTTGCTTATATATTTTTGGGCATATTTCCAAGGCAATGATAAATACTTCTTCTCTTTTACATCTATATCCTCCAAGCCCCTCTCCTACTTCTTTGACACGTTCCTCCCTTCTCATAACATGCAAACTTATCTCTCAACCTTGGTTTAGAGGAAAAGAAGCCAAACATTTTATTAAGTCGTACATATATAAGGGTCATTTTGCATACATCTTGATTATTCAATTACAATGACTATCCTTCTTATATGGTTACTCAAATGAGGCGCCCCCCTCATTTTCATTACTCCACTTGATGCTAAAATGCATGATAGGTACTCTAGAGGGTATATTTTACATGTTGCACCCTATGTTTTGGGTAAATTGCACTTTACACGAAAACTAGGTTTTAAAGTACAAGGATTGCTCTACAAGCTATATTTTGGTGCCCAAGCTTGGGGAATCCATATCACCAAATCATATTCATTCTTATGATGTCTCATCATCATAGGAACATCTTAACATGTGAAATTTGCAAGTTAACCCCTCTAATTGGGTAATTTGCACATAGCTCCCTATTAAACAAAACAATCTTAAAACATTGTTCGAAAAGGGCAGAAATGAAAATATAGATTCTTCTAAAGCTTTAATGACATATCAAGGGTTAAACACAAGCCTCTAATCATAATTTTAAGCAAAACACCTAGGGTTAGTTCATAACCCAGGTCAGGGGTGTTACATAGAAAGTGAATCTTCACAACCCAGCAGCTCTCCGGAGAAAGAAGCGGAAATGGAAACTGACACCTACGGGGCAGGCAAGCAGTTAGAAATCTTGCGGGAAGTGCATGGATTTGAAGACCCTGCTTCACCTGAAACTCCAGAAGGACTGATCAAAAATTTCGACTGCTTCTCGTGTGCTACACTAACGCAGGAGCAGGTCAACGAAATTCTTCTGAAGTTGGCAGATTCTACCCCAGCAGATGTCATCTATGAGGCAGGCAATGTCATAGTCCCGGTTGATGACTTAAGGGACATGGTAAAAGATGGAGGATGCTTAGCGGTATCTGTGGCGGCCGCCTACATCCAAACACTACAACAGAAGTTCAAACACGCATACATTGCTCATCTAATGTTGTTCAACGACATCTGCCTCGCCGATGAAATAGGAGCAAAGCAATCATTTCTGGCAGAGTTGGAACACAAGGTTCCACGTACAATCTTCCTGCCCATCCTGCATTACAACCACTGGACGCTCCTGACGATGTACACTCGCCAACGAGTAGGAATTTTCTACAACAGCTCGGACAGCAACAAAGATCATCCAGTACAGTGTACATCAGCAGCGTTGACATCCCTTCAGCGCTTAGTACGAAAATACTACGACGAGGTGTCGGCGTAGATACAACCATTCCTGGACACAGCAGCAAGCAAATGGCACGAGCTTCAGTTTTGTCACTGTAGTCCACAACAAATTCCTCTATCCAACGACTGCGGCATCTTCGTCCTAGAATGGATATCAAATGAAGAGACACCTGACCAACTCCACCACATCGACTACCACAGCAAACGAGGAGAATATGTGTGGGAGCTTCTATCTGGCGCAGGCGCACTCACCAGCCTTTGACCCTCACTAAATTAACATTACCCTACCTTATTTACTTCACAACTCTGGGACAGAGTGTGGAGTAAGTTTGGGGGGTGCCATGTATCAGTGAGGGAGGTATAAAAATTTCGAAAATTTTGTTCTTTTTCTATATCATATTACATATACATGCCCATACAAAAATTTTGAAAATTTTAAAATTTTGCTTATCTTGTCTCCATGCATTTGTACAAAGACGCTACTTCTTGCCAGTTTATTTTCTTTGTGCCTAATGAGATGCAAGTTTTGTT
Source organism: Alisma plantago-aquatica (assembly GCA_963693085.1). Classification (NCBI taxonomy): domain Eukaryota; kingdom Viridiplantae; phylum Streptophyta; class Magnoliopsida; order Alismatales; family Alismataceae; genus Alisma; species Alisma plantago-aquatica. The sequence continues at coordinate 92,634,944 of OY856414.1, read as the reverse complement.
ATGCCTTTCTGATAATGCAACCCCAAGTGACAAAAGACTACGAATTTCCATGCCAAAAATTTCAAAAAATAATCTCGCAACAGTTCAGAGACGTGTAAGCAGAAGGAAAAAGCTGCCAAAACAGCAACAAAATTCCTCTTGTTTTCCCTTACCCAACAAAAATCCCAAAAAGAGAGAATAGCCTTATGAGAGTGAATAAAAGCATGAGAGTTGTGCCAAATGAAAAGAAAAGAATATATATATATATATATATATATATATATATATATATATATATATACACACACTTATTCTCCAAAAGTACCCATATTTAGGCATGGTAGATCTGGGGCAGTGGTACGTAGGATGTGAAATCACTACTCTAAAGCCAACTGGCTTGGACTGCAGGGACCACTCGCCCACTAACGGACCCTTACCTAGATGGATTGATGGGAAATAAGAAAAACCCAAAAAGCCTTAAGCATACCCAAGCACACAACTTTCTGCCCCCAAAAGTTGTTTGGTGTGAAAGCTAACTTCAAAATCATGCACCAAAGTCTCACTGAAGCTGTAGAGAAATTTTTTGCTTAAATAAGGTAGGAGAAATAAATTATGTTGTTCGTGGTCGGGCTGCATTCTCAGTAAGACATCTCAATGCTCGCTCGAAACCTTAGCCTGAAAACTATACCGGTCAAGAAGAAGAATCACAAAACAAAGTTTCAAGATTGATTGAGGACAATCAAAATGCTAAGTTTGGGGGAGTTGATAACACCAAATTTTGTGATGTTTTGGCCCTTATTTCATTATCAAAACTACCCTTTTAAACTATTTTCCTCTCTTTTTATATCTGTTTTTACATAAACAGGCCACGCCACGCTCTTAACCCAAAATTATCATCTTTTGCAGAGTTTTCTCCCATTTTTGACTCATTTATCCACAGTAAGGCCCATCCCGGCCCACAAATGTGTTCCAACTACATCGGCCTTCCCACCAGCCGGCCTATACACTCCCTTCTCGATAGGTTAGCACAATACACCAACGTGCAACATGAGGATGCCGTGCAAGAAGAAACTAATAGGTGATACGCCTTTTACCCGATAGGGAGTCGGGCTCGCCACGACAACTGAAGCGTGTCGCGATACAGGCCACCCACCGGCAGGCGCCACTCGTCATGGTGACCGACACCCGACATCCTTGTGTCGGGCGATACTAATATCGGCCATCCCTGAATTCACGATAATAAGAGCTGAAGGAAGAACACATGGCGTCCGGAGCACCATAACTTCCCCAACTGCTGCCTATAAATAGCAACTATAGGACTCTGATGGGACGGGTCAGAACCCTACGCAAGCCAACTTAGGAAAGCTTCAGGAGCTAGCGTATCGTGCTTCAGAGGTGTGTCGGGAAATTCTAGGTGAGCACTTCCCCATCCTGAGAGGGAGGGAATGGTTCACTTAGGGTCGTCTCGCACACCACTGCAGGTCGATATCGGTCAACAAGGATACCTGATACAAGTGACCGATACTGGAGGCAACACTCTAGCCTGACACGATACCGAACCCCGATACGCATCGTCAGTCACAGCGTGTCGCCCGAGAGGGTGTCGCCCGACGTGATCGTATCGAGAAAGGGTGCCTCACACGATACAATCCACCCGTCATGAGTGTGTCGCCTGAGAGGGTGTGTCGCCCGACACGGTCGTATCGGGCAAGGCCCCTGCCCGATATCGGGCTGGAGAGTCTGATGTTGTCTGTCGTCCTTCTAAATCAAGAAGGCCACATTTATCTTTATTATTTCAGTCATTTACTTCTTTTACTTATGCAATGTAATCATACCATTATATGTTTATGGAAATAGAAGAGTTTTAATTATCTGCTACTTTATGATTGGTACCCTTGTTGGATGAGTACTATGTTTGACATTTGAAGTCTAGCTTGTACGCTTGGATCGCATTTCGATTAGCTACCAAATCGTGTTTTCCCATTGCAACAGCCTCGAGAGAGGTGTTGTGGCTCTAGTGTTTGGTTCGATTCTGGAGTACGAGAGTGCCCGGAATCGGGGTTGCTTTAGTAACCTTTCCACTCTAACTTAAGTCCAGCAACCTCAAGAGGGGTGTTGATGCTTGGTTAGAGGTGACCGCTTTGAGAGGAGGGGTACAGGATGTTTCTGTTGCCGCTTGTTTTACCAAAGTTTTCTCCTTCGTTCCTTACTAAAGCGATAGTGTTATCTCTCTGTTTCCGTTGCACGAAAACCCTAAAAACTGATAAATGCTTAAAACCTTAATTTTACCTCGTAGCTCAGGTTGGAGATAGATTTCTTTTGTTTTATCAGTCTTATCCTGTTGTTCCCTTTGGGAACTTTACCATCTCTTTACCCTTGTTGGAGTGTAACGTGTCGATTCCGCATTCTCAACACTACCACCCTTGTCCCTATGTTCGACCCCGTATATCTACTTCAACCCTGTAAACAAAGTTGTGGGGGCCTAGAAGGTTTCAGGTTATAAATTTAAAAGTCTGACTACTTCAAATATGCTTCCCTTTTTGGACGTGCGATTTAGGCCAGTTAGAACCTCCTGTAATAGCCTGCCAGTCCTAGAAAACTACGTATCTCCGTCGGTGTCTTTGGCTGCTCCCATTGTAGGATAGATTCTACCTTCTTAGAATCAACATGAATACCTGAGGAAGATATTATGTGTCCAAGAAAAGAAACTTATGGTAACCATAACTCACATTTGCTAAAATTAGCATATAGCCTATGCTCTCTTAGCAAAGTCAAAGCATGTCCGAGGTGTTGCTCATGCTGTTGAGCATCTCTACTGTATATCAAGATATCATCTATGAAGACTACTATGCACTGATCAAGAAAAGGTTGAAAGATTCTATTCATGAGTTCCATGAATGTAGCTGGTGCATTAGTTAGTCCAAATGACATAACTGTGAACTCATAGTGACCATACCTTGTTCTAAAGGTAGACTTAGGTATGTCACTTTCCTTAATACGCAACTGATGGTATCTCGACCTCAGATCTATCTTAGAAAAGATAGTTGCACCACGCAACTGATCAAACAAGTCATCAATCCTTGGCAGAGGATACTTGTTCTTTATAGTTACTTTATTTAATTGTTTGCAGTTAATGCATAACCGCATCGATCCATCCTTTTTCTTAACAAAGAGAACCAGAGCACCCCATGGTGAAGTACTCAGTTGGATAAAACCTTTCTCAAGCAACTCTTGTAGTTGTTTCTTGAGCTCTGCCATCTCAGCAGGTGCCATCCTATATGGTGTTTGTGCTATGGGTTGTGTGCCCAGGATTAGATTAATCTCGAAATCAATCTCTCGGGATGGAGGAACACCTGGAAGTTCTTCAGGGAAAACATCTTCAAACTCCCTAACAACTAGAACTTCAGAAGGATGAGGGCTCTCCATTGTGGTATCTACCACATGAGCCAAGAATGCAAAGCATCCCTATCTCATCAACTTCTCCACTACCATAGATGACACCAGATAAGTTGGAAGAATCTTTCTATCTCCATGAAAGATCCATGTGCCACCCTTGTTTGTGAACACAGCCTGCTTGGAACCACAATCCAAGACAACCTTATACTTTTCTAAGGTGTCCATCCCTAGGATTATATCAAAACCTTGCATCTCAAGTGGTATAAGATCCACTTTAATGCGATGTTCAGAAAAAGAAAGAGTGCAGGGAGAACACACCTCCCGCAACACTGCAGATCCCAACAAAGGGGTTTCTAGCATCAAACTATCTGCTCTATGACTGACAGCCATGTTGTAGTCATGAATCACTTCTTGAGTGATAAATAATGTGTAACACCCGGATCAATTAACACAGATACGAAGAAGTATGAAGACATATCAGAATAAAACAGTTCCATCTGACTTGTCACAACCGAGGGTTGATTACTGCTTTAGGCTGATCCACAGCATAGAATCTAGCCATTGCTTGTTGTTGACCATGTGCTTGGCTGTTGGGTGCCGATGATCCAGCTTGGGATGCTTTTCCACGCCCTCTAGCATTATTACTGAACTGTCACCTCTGTGAGCCTTGCTGACTCTATTTGGGGTTGAGTTATAGTTCTGGCCTTCTCATGACAATCCCTCTTCAAGTGTCCTGACCTCCCATACTGGTAGCAGTTGTAACTTCCCAAACTCTGCCTGGATGGTCCTATCACTGATGATGATGTTGTACTGGGGGATCTACTTGGAGTAAAACTACGACCCCTACCCCTACTTGATGTCCACTGCATCGGGGTATTAAACATTGGTGGTGGTGGTGCAGAGAATCTCGACTTCTTGAAACTCTCGGACCTTTGTTCTTGAAACTGAGGATACACTTTCTTGTTACTGGTTTGTCACTTCTCAATCATAGACCTCTCTATCCGCCTAACAGACTCCACAAAAGTGGCAAACCTCTCCCTGTTCTCCAAAGCAGACACAGGAGTGGTCAATTCAGTGTTCAACCCCTTCTCGAAACGTTGAATCCTCTCTTCATCATTAGTTGCCATGTGCAGATAGAACTACAAAAGCTCCATGAACCTAGCTTCATATTTGCTAATGGTCATCAGTCCTTGCCTCAACCTCTCAAATTGATAGATTTTCTCATCTAGATATGTCTTAGGAAAGTATCTAGCGACAACTTCACGTCGGAATTCATCCCATCTAACTTCAACTCATGGCATGTTACCTTCCTCTATGGTCCACCAATGACCAGTACTCCCCTTTAGAAGGTATACAGCATGCCTCACCTTCTCAGCTTCTGGGATGTTGAGGATTCTAAAAGCTTTCTCCAACTCCATCAACCATAAATCTACATCAGTTGGGTCAGCGGTACCAGCATAGTATATGGCTCCTACCCAGTGAAACCTTTCAAAGGTCTGGGCAGCTCCCTATCCTTCATGGTAGGTAGGTGCCCTCAGTGCCGGTGGTGGCATCCTATCCAGCATATGTGTCATAGTTTCCATAAACTGACCGAACAGGGTATGGAAAGTTGGGTTCTCTAAAGCAGCTTGATCAAGTTGAGGAATCTCAGGCACGGGTTCCTCCCTAGCTTGATCCCTTGCACCTCCTCCTTGTGCAGCAACGCTACTCTCAACAGCATGTTCATCATGTGATCCAGACATCTTCAAGTTCTTCTTCTCTTATATGAGCAAAAGACACTATCAGATAAACTAGAAAACACTTATAGCAGACTCAACAACCTTAATCTTCTGTCTTTGTAGACTCAGCGAACCTAGAGCTCTGATACCACTAAACTTATGGCGTCCAACTCATAAAAACAAGATTAACTAATATAACCGGATTAACTAATGTGGAAGCGAATCATTAGCAGTGGATTATTGAAAATCACTAAAAATTAAAACCATTTTATAAAAAGATCCATTCTCAAGAAAACCCTTTAAAAAAGAACCACAGTATTATATTTACATACTGGTCCACATTGTATATTTCATGTACCATCTCCCCTCGAGGAATATACATACATCACCACTTTTCTTAAATAGCACAAGTAACAAAAACCTTGAGCATCAAAATCTCAGATCGATTATAAAACATTATCTACTGACCCCTAGGACCTGAGAGTACAGATATGATACATAGAACTCTATTGACATATGTACAAAGCCTGACAGCCAATATTTCCACCTGTAGGATTACTGTTGTCCTTGTTGTTGGTGTTGCTGCTCTTCCCCTTCTACAGAGTTTCTGCCACTCTATCTGCATCTACCTAAAAATGTTGGATCCCACGGGGGTGAGTGGTGCGCTCCCACTAGAGGCTTGCAACAAGTGCAATCCACGAGATCGGGAGGCACGGGAGAGATGGGATCTTTGCTTTCGATATTTGTATGGTCCCACACTAACTACCTACATCTACTGAGACACTACACCCACAAGCGCACGGGGTCGTGTCGTAGTATAGGTGAGGCGGCAAGTACGGGGACGATCCGTGGAGATAGAGGGGGCACTAGAGTTAGATGGCATGAGCTACGTTCCTAGTGCGGAGAGTAAGGTTTTTAGGGTTTTAAGGTTGATTGGTTGATTACACTAATGAGCAAGTAAGAGATGCGAAAAGAAAACTAAATTATGGAAGAGCAAGCACATTAGTAAACTAAGTTATCAAACTAACTAAGCAGGAGCAAGAAGGGCTACACTACTCTAGCAAGACAAGAAGCAGATAAAAACTAAACTAACCACTAGCAAGAGCAAGAGCCTAAGTTAACACTGAAGGGTAAAACTAAGAAATTGACTAAGTTAGACTAAAGCAATTGAACTAAGCTAGCATTAACAAGTAAACTAAGCAATTAGGGTTTTAAGCAAGGTGATTAAGGTGGGTGGGCTGTTTGGGGAATGTCACTTTGATTTTAGCTGGGGGAGTTCATTAAACATGCATGGTGCTCAATTCATATCTAGATTACCAAACCAAACAACAGGGGCAATGCCATTAGAACATACCCTATACTACTAGTAGAAGACTAGGGTTAGGTGTAGTTCTAGTGAGATTGGCCAAATCTAGGTTTCTAGGGTAAGTGATAGTGGACAATTGAGGGTTGAGGGTAGCGATGGGAGTGGAGATGAAGGGGTTTAACCTCATGCCACTTGCCACTCTAGCCTTTAGAAGGCCCTAGGCAATTGCATCACTCTCACTTACACTAGCCACTTAAATCTCACACTCATTTGTAGGAGGAGGGATGTGTATGTAGGAATAAAGGGGGCTAGCTAGGGATCCACTAATTGGACCTAGGAGCCATTCCTAAGATTGCCACATACACCCCAATTCCTCCTAGAAATGAAGTGTCATCAAAAACCTCAAAACAAGCAATTCATACAAGAAGCACAAACCACATGCAATAAGATAGGAAAAGAGATGGAAGCAAGAAGTAATCATCATAAATATGAATTAAGTTCATTACAAGAATGTATCCCCCAACATGGTATCAAAGTAACATTTTAATCCCAAACAGCCCACCATAAGGGGGCTTAGCTAGACATAATCATGAAAATAGGAAAAGAAAGGGGTAGAAGAAGTAGGGACTCCATGAAGCTTGATGTAGAAGCCTCCTTCTTCACCTCCAAGCTTGCTGTAGACATCCTCCTCCCTCCAAGGGTGCCAGGGTGCATGAAAATGGTGGAATGGATGGATACAAACCTAGAGAATCTAAGGTTCTATGGTGGAAATGAGTGGAAAGTGGGTGGAAATGGGATTAAATGCAAGGAAGTAGGTGGATGGGAGTAATGGAGGCAAGGGGGCAGCTAGGTTGCGGCTAGGGAGTGCTCTCCTCGAGCCCTAGAAGCCACTAGTGCTTATATAGGGGCTAGGGCTAAGTAGGGGTAGAATAGGAAAATCAGTGAAAATTGTATAGGTTTCAGGGTGGTAGCACGACCGTTCTGGGCAGCACGGCCGTGCTGGGTAGGAGTGGGCACCACCGTGGTGGAGGAGAATGGCCGTGTTGGCTAAGTGTTAACTCAACAGGTTGATGGGTGAAAATGAAGGTTGGTGGCACGGCCGTGCTGGACAGAACGGCCGTGTTGGGGACTAGGTAGAACGGTCGTGCTGGGTAGCACGGCCGTGGTGGAGGAGGTCGTTCTGAGCAACACGCCCGTTCCATCTTCATCTAGCACGGCCGTGCTGGTCAGCACGGCCGTGGTGGCTGACTTGCTTGAACTTCAATAATTTTTCGATCAACCTGTAACTTTGCTCAATTGCCAGTACGGTCGTTCCATGGCACCACGGCCGTGCTAGGGTCTTTTAACACTAGCATGGCTTCAAACTTCATAATTCTTGGATGTCCTTGCTTGGACACGATTCTTGGCCACTGGAGGTAGGTTGAGGGAGACTTTGGGGCCTTCTTTGGGTCCCTCCTTGAGTGGGGGAACCCTAGAACTCTCTCTCTCTCTCTCTCATCCATCTAAGCATGGTCCAAGTACCTGAAAAATAGTGCAAAGAACATCCATAAGCGTATTTGCAATGATAATCATATTGGGGGAAAATACTTGTAATCTAACATGTTTAGATGCAACTTAAATACAAAATGGCACAGGATGGAGCCCTAAAATAGGGCTGCATCACCACCCCAAACTTAAAACATGCTTGTCCTCAAGTATGCTCCAACTTAATCTCTCTTTTCCGTTCTTTTCAACAAAAACAAATGACAAATGCAAAGCAGCAGAAGATTATTGAATATATATAGTCTTGGAAATGACTAAGTGCATGTGTCTCACATCTCTCCTCTCCTTCTTTCACAACCCAATCATGAACTGAGCATTGAGAATACAAACTTCAAATATAAAGCATAGAAACCCAAGTTGTCTATATGTCCTTTATGTCATTCCGGGTAAACCGTTTCATGTTGATGTTAATCACAAGTGACTAAGAGTGTTGTTTCACTTTCATGCATTCAGTCTTATGCTTCAAACCACACTAGATGATCCACTTGGCTGTAGAAAGGGTAAAGTGAGCTAGATTTGATGTTTTCTAGCTCAATGGGTATAAAAGAAGAAGAAAGGGTTGCGGTAAGATTTGGAGTGCTTTTACACACTCTTCTTTTCTTTATTTGAATGCTCTTAAATAGGAGCATCCTTTTATTTTATTTTTGGTTTTCTTTTTTTTTCTTTTCCCTTGGTGTAGATAGGGCATATGGTGGATAGAGTGAAGCGGGGAGATAAAGATGTGGCCACCCCAAACTTTTGGAGGTGGCCGCAGCTAATATGTGCACTTTGGCATCTTTTTATGAGGCAGAGGGGTATGAAGATGGTGGAAGAATAGTCATATCAAAGAGGGTTCATCAGTGTAGTTTTCAACATACGATTCCCTACATAAAAGCTAATTCAACCCTTCACCAAGTAATATCACATCACATGATAGAATTAACATAATATTCATATTTCTACCAAGTGATTCCATTGGCTTTAAGCGTTTGTCGCTTGCTCAATTCATGATTCAACCGAAGCATTCACAGACTTAAGAGATGTGGTTCACATGTAAAAAGTCACAAACAAGACTATATATCAATAAGATATATGAATGTAGCATGCATTTGTCACAAGAGTAAACCTTTTCATTTCAAACATTGGAGATTAAGTCAAAACATCCTATCGGAGCAAGAATATTCAAATCTGGGAAAAATTGGCCAAAATGGTGCCAATTTGCACTAAATCACATCTAAACCTACTTTAGGGAATTTTAAATACATAAAGCAGCAAATCCTACTTAACATGCACAAAAAATTATCAAAACTACATGAGAATGCAATGCATGGTATGAAGAAGCAAGAAAAAAATTTAAAAAATTACTCAAAAATGCAGAAATCAACTACATGTCATGCAAAGATGCAAGCAAAAGACAATCTATACTAGGTGGGTTAAACATCAAACAAAGAATGATCAGGTGGAACAGGCAACTGTCAAAATAAGCTGAAAACAGAGGACTTACCGCCCTACCACCCCAAACTTTTGAACCATGCTGTCCTCAGCATGAAACTAAAGCTTAGGGATGATAGGGTAGAAGTCAGGGTTGTGGTGGTGTGGGGTCCTGCGACGAGCCAGACTGTGGAGGAGGCTGCTGGTAGTAGTGGCCCCAGTACTCCATCTGTGGAGGCAGGTATGTCTCCTGGTAGCTAGCAATTGACCCCCAGAAATCCTCCCCCCATTGGGGGTTTCTTTGTGTGTGTGCATGCTGGTACTGATACATGTGGTTGATTTGGTGATGTATCTGCTGCTGATCCAACCACATGTCCTGTTGCATTTTCCGAATCCCTTCCAACTGTGCATGGATGGATGCCATATCATATGCATTTGTCGGAGGTGGCTGCGCCTCAAACTCTTCCATTCTCGGTCTTGTGTGGTGTGGATGCTCCAAAGATCGTTGTTGTTCTGGCACGTTGGTTTCCCCCTCTTCATCAGGTAAGGCTACACTTGGTGCTCTGTATCCCTCTCGAGGGGTGTCTTCCTCATAGCGTGATAACTGATTGAGAAAATCATCCACAGGCCCTACATCCTTGAGCAAAAGGGGGGCATGGTAAGGAAGTTCCAAAGTGATACCAGGGTAGCCGGGGTTCAGCACATAAAAATTTTTGTCATCCTTGAGGGATATCGTCTGTGACCTCGCAAGATAGTTTAGGTCCACATATTTGTTTCCATCTACTTTGGTGAGCCCTTCCAGATTGCATCCTAACGCCCTCGCCAAAGTGGTGACAATCCCTCCCATGATGAATGGGTTTTTACTTTTAGATGGGATTGTCTTCACGTGATCAATAACCATGGCACCCACGTTCACAAGCCCCTCGCTTACAACTATAGCCATGAGAAAAAGGTCTTTTGGGCGCCTGATCCTTGATTATCATAGCGACCAAACACGGTATTTGCCAGCACTTTTTGCAAATATCTCAAGAGTGGTTTGTGGATCTTGCTCATTTTAGATTTCCCTGAAGAGAAAGTAGATTCGCCTGTGAGCGTCTTCCACATCTTGGCGTAATCTACCTTACCATTCCTATCAAATCTTCCCCCGTCGAATTTCCTTGCCATTTCTGGGTTGGGGACAAAGATTGCATTGAATAGAGATGCGTTGAGGACATGTGTTGAGCCGTTTAATTTGAACCTGATAGCATCCTCTCCCCGATACTGAACTTTCTCTAAGGTTGCGAAGAACTCACGAGTGATCTCCAAGTATGCTTCTTCGACCTTAGTTAAAATATCGTACAATCCACAACGTTTTAGATGAAAACCAAAACTGAAATTGACACCTAAGGCTTCCATTGTGGGCACACATGCATATCTAGTGGCAATCACCCTTCTTGTCATGCATTCGGAGTGAAGGGGTTTCACTGCTTCGCTTCTTGAGATTCCTCTGCCATAAGTGGTTCCTTGTGGTTGCTTTCCCACCCATGTGAGTCTGTCCTCCTCTAATCTTGATAGGATATCCACTGGTTCATCCTCCAATTCCTCGCTCTCAGTATCATCTGCTTCCTCTTCTTGATAAGTATGTGACCCTGAACTTGTGTCCAAGTTCAAGGGCACTCTTTCATTGCTTCCACTGGGTCGGACAGGTGATGTCGAATGCCTTGCTGGAGCTGGTCACGGCGGTAGGCATGAGGACGAAGCTTCATTAGTTTTCTTAGTCCTTCGCTCACGAGCCGGTGTGGTGACTTCAATAGAATCCACCAGATTCTCCAGCTCTTCTTCTTCTTCCTCCTCTTCCCCAGTGTTGTTGTAGCTTGGATCTGAGAAGTGCTCGCTGGAGGTAGAGTGTAGTCGAGAGGTGCTCATCAAAGCCGACCATCCAAAGGAATATGAAATTGAATTGGATGGTGAGGAGGTGCTGCCGGACTGCTGTGAACCGGCCGCTCGTTTGGACCTTCTTTTGCCACCGGTGAGGATGCTTGTGGTCTTCTCTACTCCTTTCTTGATTTCTTTGCCCATGCCCTTCATGATTGCAAGATTCTCTGATGAGGGACGAAGCTAGCACTGGAAAAACGCAGCTCTGGGCTGATGGGGTGGATTTTTTCGTGTAGCTGGAGGAATCGGAGGTGATGAATGGTGGAAATCGAAGCTAGAGGTTGGGGAAAATGATTGGGGACCAAAGGAACCTCAAATTCGGAGTTTGGGAGTAAGAGGAAGTGATTTGGGGGTGTAGGGAACTCGCCCTAATCACCAGAAGTCGCGGCACGGCTGTTCTGGTTTGCAAAAAAGTACGAGGGGTCGTGTTGGGTCGGGGTAGATGTTAGGTTTATATGGGCCAGCATGGCCGTATTGGTCAGCACGGCCGTGTTGGTTTTATGCCAACACGGCCATTTTGGACAACACGGTCATGTTGCCAGGGGCCAAAATCTTCAATCAACCTGTTGGATGCGTCTTTATCAGCACGGCCGTTCCGTTTCAGCACGGCCGTTTTGGTCAGCACGGCCGTGCTACTCTCTTTCAAGTCAAAACTCAAAATTTCATCAAAACTCTTTGAAACTCATCATTTAATCATCATGAATGATCTTTTCTTGGTGGAATATCCACCACCCTGACCGACTATGCCTCAATCTTCAGCTTGAACCTGTTCAACCTATCATTACATCAAAACTAAAAACAAAACTATCAAGCACAAGTGTGTGTGTGTGTGTATTTGTGTAAAACAAAACTAAAGTATCAAAAGAAGGGTTCGAGAATCTCAAACCACGTGGGTTGCCTCCCACTAGCGCTAAATTTAATGCCTTCAGCCAGGCTTATTGATTGTTGGACTTTTTCACTTTTTCAGAATCTTCAAAAGATCCTTGTAGTAAATCCCTTTCTCATCCTCGTCCAAGCATTCTTCTTCCTCAGATTCTTCTTCTATAAGCATGACAATATCGAAATCTTGGTTGGCCTTGTCCGGGCCGACCTCAACAACAGATTTTAGCCTTTGCCCATTAACAGTGAATTCCTTAGCTCCTTTTGCACAAATGATCACTGCCCCAGATGGATACACCTTCTTGACAAGGTAAGGACCTTCCCATCTAGAACGAAGCTTTTCGGGGAAGAACTTCATCCTTGAATTGTATAACCATACCCATTTGCCGGGCTCAAACTCTTTCTTCTTTATGATCTTGTCATGTAGAAACTTGGTTCTTTCCTTGTAGCTCTTTGACATTTCATATACTTCATGCTGCATTTCTTCTAGCTCATGCAATTGAAACTTTCTTTTTATTCTGGCTTTCTCTTCATCGAAGTCCATCGTCTTTAAGGCCCACAATGCCTTGTGCTGCATCTCAACCGGAAAATGGCAACTCTTACCATAGACAAGCTTGAACGGTGTAGTGCCAATCGGGGCTTTATATGCAGTCCTATATGCCCATAAAGCTTCATTGAGTCGAAGTGACCAATCCTTACGGTCCAGTCGCACTGTCTTCTCCAAAATGAGCTTTATCTCCCGATTTGCCAACTCAACTTGACCACTCGTTTGAGGGTGGTAAGGAGTAGATACACAATGGTTAACTCCATGTCTCTTTAGCAGCCCTTCGAAGGTGTGGTGGATGAAATGACTCCCGCCATCACTAATCATAGCCCTTGGAACACCAAAACGGCTAAAGATGTTGGATTTCACGAAATCACACACCACCTTATGATCATTTGTCCTTGTTGCCACAGCCTCAATCCATTTTGATACATAGTCTACGGCGACCAAGATGTAGACATACCCGAAAGGAGGGAAAGGACCCATAAAGTCAATCCCCCAAACATCAAACACTTCTACCATAAGAATAGGTGATAGAGGCATCATGTCCCTCTTTGAGATGGTGCCCACTTTTTGGAACTTGAAGCAACCCTTGCAAAAGTCATGAGCATCTTTGAACAATGTCGGCCAGTAGAATCCACATTGAAGAACTTTGGCGGCCGTGTGTTTCCCTCCAAAATGGCCTCCGCACACTCCGGAATGGCACATAGATAAGACTTCTTGCTGCTCCATCTCCAGAATGCACCTCCTAATGAGTTGGTCTAGGCAATACTTAAAGAGGTGAGGGTCATCCCAAATGTAGTTCTTTACCATAGAAAACAATCTCTTGCTTTCCTCTCTTGTCCACATGGTCGGTATCCTCCCACTGGCTAGGAAATTCACTATGTGCTTGTACCATGGCTTTTGGACAGATGATACTAAGAGGAGTTGTTCATGTGGCATTGTCTCTTTGATTGGACTTGTCATATCAAAAGGTCCATCAAGGCGGGAGAGATGATCTGCAGCACCATTTTCTATTCCTTTCTTATCCACAATTTCTATGTCAAATTCTTGGAGCAACAAAATCCATCAGATCAACCTTGGCTTTGAGTCTTTCTTGGACATGAGATACTTCAACGCAGCATGGTCCATGTAGATTTTCACTTTGTTTTGCAAGAGATACGGCTAGAACTTGTCAAGAGTGAAGATCACCGCAAGCAACTCCTTCTCGGTAGTCGTATAGTTTCTTTGAGAATCGTCTAATGTTTTGCTTGCATAATAGATAGCATGAGGAATTTGGCCAATGCGTTGACCCAGCACAGCCCCTACCGCCATATTGGATGCATCCGTCATGATCTCAAACGGCAAAGAGAAATCCGGGGACTGCATGATAGGAGTAGAAATAAGCCTCTCTTTCAAATGATTGAAGGCTTCAACACATTTGTCATCAAACTGAAATTCGACATCTTTCTCAAGTAATCGACAAAGTGGTCTTGAGATTTTGCTAAAGTTTTTGATAAAGTGACAGTAGAAACCTGCATGCCCCAAGAGAGATCGAACATGTCTTACGGTGGAAGGAAGGTCGAGTGTAGAAATAAGGCCCACCTTGGCCTTGTCAACTTCAATCCCATCTTTAGAAACTTGGTGTCCCAGAACTATACCCTCAAGTACCATGAAATGGCTCTTTTCCCAAGATAAAACTAAGTGAACTTTCACACATCTTTCCAGAATAGCAACCATATGTAGCAAGCACTCATTAAAGGTTTTCCCGAAAACTGAAAAATCATCCATTAAAACTTCAAGTGACGAATCAAGCATGTCAGCAAAGATTGAGGTTACACATCTCTGCAAAGTGGAAGGGGCATTGCACAATCCAAATGGCATTCTCCGATAGGCAAATGTACCACTCGGACAAGTGAATTTCGTCTTTTCCTGGTCCGCCGGATGCACAGCAATCTGAAAATATCCCGAGTACCCATCAAGAAAATAGTAGAAGCTTTGTCCAGCCAATCTCTCTAAAATCTGATCAAGAAATGGGAGTGGGTAGTGATCCTTCTTTGTCTTTTTGTTGAGCTTCTGGTAATCCACTCACATTCTCCACTTGGATTGCTCTCTCACCAGCATAAGCTCACCATCGGCATTTTCTACAACCGTAATCCCACCCTTCTTGGGCACAACTTGGATGGGGCTCACCCACGTACTGCCAGAGATGGGATAGATAATCCATGCATCAAGCAACTTCACAACCTCTTGAGTTACAACGTCCTTCAACTTGGGATTTAGCCTTATTTTCATTTGACGGGTCGGCCTTGCATCTTCTTTCAAGTATATCTGATGCACACAGATAGAGGGGTCAATCCCTCTCAAGTCAGCAATAGACCATCCAATGGCTTGGATGTTCTTCCTCAAGACTTCTATCAAGGCATCTTCTTGCTCAGGAGAGAGAATAGAGGAAATGATCACCGAGAGGGTGTCATTTGAGCCAAGGAAAGCATACTTCAATCCTTCAGGAAGTTTCTTAAAATCAAGAACAGGGGGTGCTTCAAGGGAGTTCTTCAAAGGTGCAGAAATAGAAGGGAGGTCTTGACTTGCAGCCACTAAGGCTAGCTCACACTCTTCATCATCTTCATCATCGTCGTCAGGGAACTCAACAATTGGTTCAAGACCTCTACCTTGAGTGGCAGTCTCAATCCACGCAGGTAGGAACTCTTCAACAATCTCATCTAGGCATTCCACCAAATAACAATCTTCCTCAGTGGCTCCTATCACTTCAGCTGTAGTAGAAGACTTGAAGATGTTCAACCTGATCTTCATGTGCATGAATGTAACATACATGGTCCCAGTTCTCACATGGATCACGGCATCAGCTGTGGCTAAGAAAGGTCTCCCCAAGATTATTGGCACCTTTCTAGCTTCCTTTTCCATATCAAGAATGATAAAATCGGCTGGGAAGAAGGCAGAAGTATCCTCATCAAGACGGATCAGCACATCATCCACACGCCCTCTAGGCATCTTCACAGATCGGTCGGCCAACTGTAGAGTGCAATGGGCTGGCCTCAACTCCCCCATTTGGAGCTCAGCAAACAGATCATACGGCATCAAGTTTACGCTAGACCCCAAGTCGAGAAGAGTCTGGTCTATGTGATGTGCCCCGATGTAGCATGAGATGATGGGAGCACCGGGGTCTTTTCTTTTCCGGGGGATGGTGTGTTGGAGAATGGAGCTCACTTGCTCAGTGAGCTTGATCTTCTTAGGCATCCTCCCTGTTGTCTTTCTTTTGAAGGTGCACAATTCTTTAAGGAATTTTGCATAGGACGGAATTTGCTTGACTGCATCTATAAGAGGTACATTGATTTTCACTTGCTTGAAGATCTCCAAAATATCATCTGCATGCTTCATCTTTTTCTTTGCAACAGAAGGCTCCTCAAGTGCATCAGGATATGGAGGGAGTTGGGAACCCAATTGGTCCAAATCAATAGTATCATCCACTGGTATCACTGGAATCACGGTATCACGGCTCGGTATCACAGTATCACTACTCGGCGTCACGGTAACAACACTGCCTCTTATCACAGTATCATCAATATGCATCTCAGTATCAACCTGCTCTGCCTCAGTGTCATCTCTGCCAACAACTGTACCATGGGGCCTCTCCAAGGTCCTGCCACTCCTCAACGTAGTCACATCCTTCACATGCTCATGGGTGGTAGAAGAGGGAGCTTGTGGAGGTGGTTGTGATTTTTGGGGTGGTGGAGGCCTTTGGTGAGAGGAGTTGGGATTTTGAAGGATGAATTGGGGTTGTGGTTGTTGTTGTGGTGGGGGATGATATTGTAGAGGTGGTTGTTGGTAAGTGTGAGGTGAAGGTGGAGCATATTGATAATTGAGCAGCGCTTGAGGAGGTGGAGGAGCATAGGGGTTTGGTGGGGCTTGGTAATATGGTGGAACATAAGCACCCGAAGTGTTCCCTAGAAAAACCCCATCATTGTTCGGATTTGGTAGTGGTTGAGACAGAAGTCTACCTTCTTCCCTTCTAGCCAAAGAGAGAGAAATTTGGTCCAACCTCTGCTCAAGACGGTTTATAGATGCCCATGTGCGTTGACGTCCTTTTTTACTTCATCCAGGCTTCTTAGCCTTCCTAGAACCTCGTCCTCAAACTTGGAGTTGTAGCGTGGCTTCTGCTGCCCCTGTCCTTTCCCATCCTCATTTTGTTGTTTCCAAGAGAAATTTGGGTGGTTCCTCCACTTGGGAGTGTAGGATTGGGACATTGGGCCCTGTTTGTTGCGGCCACCAAAGGAATGTAAAGCGTTAACTTCCTCGTCTACAGTGTCCACAACCATTGCGGGTTGGCTAGAAGAGCCACCCACTTGATTCTTCATCATCTGCATCATATATGCCATCATTTTCATCATGTCGGGGTCACTGGCATTGCGTGCGGGAGCCACGGAAGAAGTGGGAGGGGTGTAGTTCCGACCACAATGCCCCCCTTTAGTGGAAGCTCGGTGGCGTGAATTCTCGGCGAGATGCTCAAACAGCGGCCATGATTCCTCGGGCGGCTTTGCCATGAACGTGCCCCCGCAAGAGGAATCTACATTGTTTTGGCTCTGCTCCTCAAGCCCAGTGTAGAAGGCCTGAACTAGCTGCCAAAGTGGAACCTCATGATGAGGGCAGTCACGAAGCAACTTTTGGAACCTCTCCCACGCCTCGTGGAAGGGCTCGTTGTCTTTCTGGGCAAACGATGTGATGCATCTTCTCATGTAGGATAACTTGGCGATGGGGAAGAACTTCTTGAGAAACTCGTTCTTCACCTCATTCCAAGTGACCAACTCTGGCCTCGAGACGTACCACTCCTTGGCCTTCTCTTTGAGGGAGAAAGGAAAGAGCGTCCTCCTGATTGAGTCGTCAGTGGCGGCAGGCGTGCGGAAGGTAGAGCACGTTTCAAGGAACGTGTCTATGTGGTGGTAAGGGTTCTCGTTCTCCATACCGAAGTATGTAGGGAGAAGCCCCAAGAGTGTCGGCGGGATGGAGAACTGTTGACCTGGCATCTGGTCAACTAGAGTGGCGATGGGGGAGTTGTAGTTCCTCGGCGTGAAGTACTCATGAAGCGGGCGATGTGGCGGTGGAGGTGGAACCTCCGATGGCGGGTCGTTTTGTGCCATCTCGGCCTCTCGGTGTAGGTTGCGGCGAGCTTGACGCCTTCTTCTTCCAATCTCGGGGTCGTAAACCACCAAGTCGGTGCAAGTCGAACGCGTGCTATGCATGCACAGCTGTCACCTGCGCAAGTCACAAACAAACAACAAGGAGCTAAGTTAGCGAACCAATATGCAAGAGTAACACAAAGAATAAATAATAGCAATGGTGAGGGCAAAAGAAAAGGCTAAGCTACACTATCTAACTAGGCCGAGCGCCTCTATCCCCGGCAACGGCGCCAGAAAGCTTGGTGCGCTCCCACTAGAGGCTTGCAACAAGTGCAATCCATGAGATCAGGAGGCACGGGAGAGATGGGATCTTTGCTTTCGATATTTGTATGGTCCCACACTAACTACCTACGTCTACTAAGACACTACACCTGCAAGTGCACGGGGTCGTGTCGTAGTATAGGTGAGGCGGAAAGTACGGGGTCGATCCGCGGAGATAGAGGGGGCGCTAGAGTTAGATGGTGTGAGCTACGTTCCTAGTGCAGAGAGTAAGGTTTTTAGGGTTTTAAGGTTGATTGGTTGATTACACTAATGAGCAAGTAAGAGATATGAAAAGAAAACTAAATTATGGAAGAGCAAGCACATTAGTAAACTAAGTTATCAAACTAACTAAGCAGGAGCAAGAAGGGCTACACTACTCTAGCAAGACAAGAAGCAGATAAAAACTAAACTAACCACTAGCAAGAGCAAGAGCCTAAGTTAACACTAAAGGGTAAAACTAAGCAATTGACTAAGTTAGACTAAAGCAATTGAACTAAGCTAGCATTAACAAGCAAACTAAGCGATTAGGGTTTTAAGCAAGGTGATTAAGGTGGGTGGGCTGTTTGGGGAATGTCACTTTGATTTTAGTTGGGGGAGTTCATTAAACATGCATGGTGCTCAATTCATATCTAGATTACCAAACCAAACAACAGGGGCAATGCCATTAGAACATACCATATACTACTAGTAGAAGACTAGGGTTAGGTGTAGTTCTAGTGAGATTGGCCAAATCTAGGTTTCTAGGGTAAGTGATAGTGGACAATTGAGGGTTGAGGGTAGCGATGGGAGTGGAGATGAAGGGGTTTAACCTCATGCCACTTGCCACTCTAGCCTTTAGAAGGCCCTAGGCAATTGCATCACTCTCACTTACACTAGCCACTTAAATCTCACACTCATTTGTAGGAGGAGGGATGTGTATGTAGGAACAAAGGGGGCTAGCTAGGGATCCACTAATTGGACCTAGGATCCATTCCTAATATTGCCACATACACCCCAATTCCTCCTAGAAATGAAGTGTCATCAAAAACCTCAAAACAAGCAATTCATACAAGAAGCACAAACCACATGCAATAAGATAGGAAAAGAGATGGAAGCAAGAAGTAATCATCATAAATATGAATTAAGTTCATTACAAGAATTTATCCCCCAACATGGTATCAAAGTAACATTTTAATCCCAAACAGCCCACCACAAGGGGGCTTAGCTAGACATAATCATGAAAACAGGAAAAGAAAGGGGTAGAAGAAGTAAAGACTCCATGAAGCTTGATGTAAAAGCCTCCTTCTTCACCTCCAAGCTTGCTGTAGATGTCCTCCTCCCTCCAAGGGTGCCAGTGTGCATGAAAATGGTGGAATGGATGGATAGAAACCTAGAGAATCTAGGGTTCTATGGTGGAAATGAGTGGAAAGTGGGTGGAAATGGGATTAAATGCAAGGAAGTAGGTGGATGGGAGTAATGGAGGCAAGGGGGCAGCTAGGTTGCGGCTAGGGAGTGCTCTCCTCGATCCCTAGAAGCCACTAGTGCTTATATAGGGGCTAGGGCTAAGTAGGGGTAGAATAGGAAAATTAGTGAAAATTGTATAGGTTTTGGGGTGGTAGCACGGCCGTTCTGGGCGGCACGGCCGTGCTGGGTAGGAGTGGGCATGGCCGTGGTGGAGGAGAACGGCCGTGTTGGCTAAGTGTTAACTCAACAGGTTGATGGGTGAAAACGAAGGCTGGTGGCACGGCCGTGCTGGATAGAACGGTCATGTTGGGGACTAGGTAGAACGGTCGTACTGGGTAGGATGGCCGTAGTGGAGGAGGTCGTTCTGAGCAACACGCCCGTTCCATCTTCATCTAGCACGGCCGTGCTGGTCAGCATGGCCGTGGTGGCTGACTTGCTTGAACTTCAATAATTTGTCGATCAACCTGTAACTTTGCTCAATTGCCAGCACGGCCGTTCCATGGCACCACGGCCGTGCTGGGGTCTTCTAACACTAGCATGGCTTCAAACTTCATAATTCTTGGATGTCTTTGCTTGGAGACGATTCTTGGCCACTGGAGGTAGGTTGAGGGAGACTTTGGGGCCTTCTTTGGGTCCCTCCTTGAGTGGGGGAACCCTAGAACTCCCTCTCTCTCTCTCGCTCTCGTCCATCTAAGCATGGTCCAAGTACCTGAAAAACAGTGCAAAGAACATCCATAAGCATATTTGCAATGATAATCATATTGGGGGAAAATACTTGTAATATAACATGTTTAGATGCAACTTAAATACAAAACGGCACAGGATGGAGCCCTAAAATAGGGTTGCATCAGTGAGACAATTATACAATTGCCCCAGCGAGAGATATAACTCTCCGCTGAAAACATTATTATTGCAGTTTTAATAGAAATAAACTGAGCAGTGGGATAATATACTTTTATGGCAGATAAATCAATATCTATGAAGATTAGAGCAACATTCCTATTCAAGTGTTTCAGCTATAACTTGACAAGGCAGCATGTCTCTTATTCAATAATGAATTAAAGAACATAAGTAATATTTATGTATCAAAGACATGCTAAGCAATATAACATCAACCAGTGGTTCTCGTATTTCAATCTTAAGCAAATACGCTACACGGCTGATTACATTTTACAAACACACTTAAGCTCTGAGGAGATGAGGTATACCGCTCATACTCCAACCGACCATTGTGAAATCGAAATCGGTACCATACAAAGTCAGTGGAAGAGCTGGCTTCCATGACTTCCCACATCTCGGTCAGTGCGAGATAACACGTAGGGCATCTCGTGTCTCTGCTACATAGCTTGCCAGGGTATAGCGGCATCTTCGCTATAGAGCTACAGCAGAGGCTGCACTCTCTTTGCAATCGAGAGATTTTATGTTTACCTCCATCGATCTGGCATTAACATCATCGGGAGATTAGTGGTACATCCATCCCGGAACATACAATGAAGGATTGAGAGGTTTAATGTTTACCTTCCATCAATTCCCCCATTTGGACGTAAGGATATTTTCACCCATTGACCCCCACATATTCAAAATATGTGAACTCTAGGAGATCTCGTAAGAAAACTTGTTTCACCATCACCAACTACTGACGATGATGGATCTATGGTCAGAGCACTACATGAATAGCTTTCACTTGATTAATTAGGTACATTATCATATTCTTTTAGCATCAGTCAAGTTTTCAAACATAACTTATTAGGACAAATTCTATAAAGAAACATATACTGTTTTCATCAGTTACTTCTCAGTCTTTAAAAGACATTGGGATATCAGTCCCTCATTTCAAACTCAATGCTATAAAAATATGGTTCTGGGTATTCAAACCCTTAGCTCATCACTGATCACTGTTACCACTTTTTCAGGTAAACATCACCTTCAGGTCATCTGACCAAGGTACACAAGACACTTGCTATACAAGCATTTCATCTGGCACTTGAGGCCCATTAACTCTCTTGTTACCTCTTACTAAGCAACAAGGCATATTATGGCACACAAGGCCCAATAAATAATTTCAATAATTTAAGCATTATAGCCCATACCTGGCTATGTTCATCATCTCAGAATACCTGCATGGTTAGCACACATGATAACAGATATATCAATCATATTTTAGTTCCACATTATTCCAGAGTAACACCACAATTCCCTTACCAGGGTTAGGGTTTCCCATTTTATTTAGATCAGGGTTACTCCTCCTTTTTGTATAATTAGGACCAATGATTCATCATTTCAATGTCTAAGATTAGGGTTTCACACTATATTGTATAATCCAGAATTAGGGTTTATTATTCACGTCACATCACCCTAGGTTAGGGTTTGTATTCAATAACCCAAAATTTGGGTTTACTATTCATCCCAATTAGGGTTTCATATTAAAATATCCTAAAGTAGGGTTACTAAGGTCATTACCCTAAATTCATATCACATTATCCTTCTAAATTAGGGTTTCACTCAGAATTGCCCTAATTTAGGGTTTGAGTTCATCAATTAACTCAATTAGGGTTTTATGATCTCTTCCTCAAGGATCATACCCTAATTGTATACCTCACTCAATTTTGAATGTGCTAAGCTTGATTGCTATAAGATTATTTTTCATGTATGAATATCTCTCTCATCCTGTTCTAGGATGTCTAGAAGATTTGATCACTTGAACATTCAATTACATGAGGTATCCAATTAAATGGACCAATTAAATCTTCAATTACATTAGATATCCAAATGGATTAACCATGTTGAACCTCAAACGGTTTTGGCTACTTAGACCCTAAACGGTCTTGGTCTTTCAAGATTCAAACGGTTTGAAACCATTTGGGCACATTGCCCTTGAAACTATTTGGGCACATTGCCCTTGAAACCGTTTAAGCAAGAAAGTATTGAAACCGAATGAGCTTGGGTCTCCAAACCATTTGAGACCGTTTGGTCCAAACCCTCTCAAAACCGAATGGAACAAAAAGGTCTATCAACACTTAGCCAATTCAAGGTTTCCAAGAATGAACTATCTATCCATTGATTCCTTGATTCATTCATCAATTGAACCACTGAATCATCCTTCACTTGAACCATCAATGGTTGGCATTGTCGAACTAACCCAATTGAAATCAATGAATTACCATCAACTTATGATATGACCTAACCTCAAACGGTCTTGAGGTCATTTAGATGACCTCTAAACGGTCTTGAGGTCATTTGGATAACCTCCAAACGGTCTAGAGATTGTTTGCCTCATCATTCATTAAAATTTGAGAAATCCAATTAGGGTTTAGATCATTGGATTAATCATCAAATTAACTATTGGTTGCACTTCAATTTGATATCTCTAACTCTTCAATTGCTCAACCATACTCTACCCTAGTCCTCCAAACGGTCTTGGTTGACCTCCAAACGGTCTTGAGACTGTTTGGGGTGACCTCCAAATGGTCTTGAGACCGTTTGGGTTAATCAACCCAAAACATTAAGTCAACCAATTGGAAATTCAGCACTTAATCCGATTAGGGTTTCTATTGGAGGATTGTCCATATATTGAATTAATCAATTGGATCTATTGGATCATCATCCAACATATACTAGGGTCCTGACCTCAAATGTTCAACCCATACAAATGGTCAACTCCTCTAAACGGTTTGGAGTCCAAACCTCCAAACGGATTGCAAACTGTTTGGTCTCCAAACGGTTTGATCAAACCGTTTGGACCAAAGTCCATGAAACCGTTTGCAATACAAACTTGTTGGAAAGTGTGCCTAAGATGATGTTATCATCATCAAGCCTTAGTCCATCAAAAACTACTGCCATTATCATGGTAATTTCATCAACTAATCAAAGGAATTGAAAGAAGAGCAATTTGAACATAATTGATTGAGAAATCGAATTCAATAACAATGAATAGGGGTTCAAGTTATATAACCCACCTCCAATTGAGCTTCAAAGTTTGGAGCTTCACGTCAACAATGGTGGAAGGAGATTTTTCTCACCACAAGGTTCGTTCCTCAAGCTTTTGAATGAAAAGGAATGGTTAGAATTGAATATTGGGGTCGAGATAAGAAGGAATCATGTATTGATTTGTGATTTCCACCATGAAATTAAGATGAACGAAGGTCAAGAATCTAACAAACAGGTTGGGGGTCGTCATCCTGTTGTTCCTAGCCTCCTTGATCGTTTTTGCAAGCAAAGAGAAGAAGTGGATTTGAAAAAGTCCTTGGTTTGAATGGTAAAGGGTGTTTTTATAAGAAAATCAATGAGAGAGAAAATGCCTCATGAAAATCCTTTAAAATCTGAAATTGTTTCCACCTCTTCCCCCCCTTGGTTCCTTGCATGCAAAGGCATCTTTATCACCACCTAGCTCCCTTCCATTATCCATGAATTAAGGGAAAAGAAATTAAGCACCTTAATCTTTATAATATCATTATCCATAAGTGAGTGGATAATTCTTTTTAGTTTCTTAATGTGAGTGGGTTCTCCACTCACGTAGATATTTCCTTTGCCTTTTTAAGGCACAAGGACGTCCATTATTGTGGATTTTAGCCACCTCAATTTTGGTTAAAGAGCAATCTATTTGATATAATTATTTTTGCATTATTTCAATTATGCTTAAATCTTGATTATTTTAATATCAAGATTCTCTCTCCTTCAAAGTAGCTCAAATGAGATTCCCCTCTAATTTTAGTGCCTCTAAAATATTTCAAGAATATTAAGGACCTTATTGAAGTGGTAAATTGCATATTGAACCCTAGGTTTTGGGTAAATTGCACATTACACCAAAACTAGGTTTTAATGCACAAACATTGCTTTATTAGCTCTTTCTTGGTACTCAGGCTTTCACTAGCCATACCTCTGCATCATCTTCATTATCATGATTCTTCATCACATGAAGAACATATTATCATCTAACATTTGCAATTTAACCCCTTAACTTGGGTAATTTGCACTTTAGTCCAACCAGTAAAACATTACTTTCAACATTATTCAAAATGGACTAAAATTGAAATATAAGTTCCTCTTGAGCCTTAATTACTTTTCAAAAGATAATATTAAGCATATAATTATCTTTCTTAAACAAAACACCTAGGGTTAAAGCATAACTCAGGTCAGGGATGTTACATCAACCATCAACTCTAAACTCATATCAAAATAATCGGTTCTTACAAACTCAACAACCATATATTCATCTAATTATTTTAAAGTTTATATTAGGGTCTTACACCAATTATTATGTAGATACTTTAATGAGTGGTTTTGGGTTTTTAACATTTGGGTCTTTGTGGTTGGTTTACTTAGATGCAACACAAGGGCTTATCAGGCGTGACTAGATGATATTAATGCCATTAATTTCATCCAAACAAGTCTATATTATTTAACCATTTCTATCTGTATGAATTAAACTACTCAAACCCAACCCAAAATTAGGCTTTTATTTGCTTGAAGATCCCATGAAAATATCCAACATTGACATTTCAAGATATCTCCATGCATTGCTATTTAATCTTCAATAGTAGCCATTATAGCCTAAGCCAAATTTGTATGAGGGATTTGGCCCAATTTAAATGGGTAGAGCATCTAGATTTCCATTTCATTTTGATATGGTTAGCCCTCTTCCTTCTCATAAGGGTTGTTTCATTGCCAAGGTTTCTTAGAGGAACCAACAAGAAATGGATGTGTAACATTCTAAATTTTATAATAATTTGAAACTTTAAATGTAGTTTTTATTAATAAGAAGTAACTAGGGAACTTAATATAAAAGATCAGAAAATATTACCACTATTTGAATAATGAAGAAAGAAAAATAGAAGGGACTTAAAAAACCTTTTTCTTTTATAATGTATTTTAAAGATGTTAATAATTAGTTTCCCCCTTTCCTTTTTCTCTCTCCCATCCTTGGGGATATTTAAAAGAAATAAAATAACAAGATGAAAGAATTGGAATTCAAAAAGATGGACCTTGGGGAAGAAGTTTCCCTTTTTCCTTTTGATGACTTTTAACATAAAAAGAAAATATCAAATACCTTTTTCTCTCTCCTCATCCTTGGATTACAAAAAAATGATAACTGCCCTTATGCACCAATTTTGAAAATTTGAGATAAGTTACTCACTTGGACAAATAATGAATGACTTCCTCTCTTTTTTTCATACATATGAAGGAAATAGCATTATCTTCTCTTTTTTACTCTCTTCAAGAAAATTTCTCCAAAAGGCATAAAAAGGCATATAACTTAAATATCGACAGAATATTCAATGCTCACCTCATTTTTGGAGTCAAAGAAACAATTACGGAAACCTTTTTCACATTACCTCATCCTTTAATGCATAAAATCAAGTTAAGCTGACCAATATAGAAATAGTGAGAAAAAGATATTCCAAACTCAAATTTTATCATCTAGGAAGGATCTAGACTGCTTAATCAACGTATGATAAAAAAATTCATTTCATTTTGACTTGGTTTGACCCCTCAAACTAATAAGGAAAGGGTTTCTATATATATTAATTAGAATTTAATTGAATATTCATTTAATGCACTGATTACACTATAGTTCATATTATTCTTGCTTGTCACATGTTACTTTCATTTCTTTCCCTTCTATGCATGCCATTCGACGATTCAGGTTTAATGCACTCATGATCTAATGAGTTTGCGATCATCCTCTTCCTCCATTTTAATCATGAGTCTGAGCACAGTTACATGGCTTTCCTTTCTTCAACTTATTCTCCCTCATCCCTCCACCTTTTCATGAGATTTCTTTGCCAATGCTTCCGTCTCACCTCTCCAAATATAGAAAGGCATTAATTGCCTTCCCTTTCTCTATGTTGACAATTCTCCCAAATAATATTCTCAACCCCTCTCTACCATAAGGTCACAAGCTCCCTCTAAGCCTTCCCCTTTCCTATTTAAGGCACCCAAAGGCATCACCGCTCAACACAAGTTCCTCCTCCAAAATCAATTACTTCCCATGAGCATCGAGACTCCTTGACCTTCTCAACCTTCTTCTTCGATGACCACCACCTTGCTTCTGTCTTCTTTGCCACCTCTATTACAATTGGAGAACCAATAAGCATCCTTCACCCTCCTTAGATGCTTCCTGGTAGTTTTCTAGCCCTGGTTCACCCCAACCGTTGTACCCTATAATCCTCAGTTGAGGTCCTCACTGACTCATGACTCCATGGAACCTCATGGCTCCTCCAACCAAGGGAACTAATCTCTGACCTTTTTTTATCACCGTGATTATTTTCCAAATCCTAATATATGTGTTTCTAGCCTTCTCCTTTAGTTTTGAGCTCAAGTTATTTGCCTCTTGTTTTGCTACTTGTTCCGACAAACTAGTGAACTGTTGGTGTCCTCCTTCACATAATGGATTCATCATCTTTGGTTTGACCTAGAAATGCTATTTGACTCATCTTGGTGATATGTTGTGATAGTTATCTAGAGTCAGCTCTTCCATTTTTGCCTCATCCATGGTAGGAATGGTTCGTGAACTCCTAGACACCTCCTGACCCCGAACAAGGGTCCTTGGCTTTGGTTTATGGGAATAGGCCAATGAGTACCTTAGGTGCTTTGTATCAGCCATCTACCTCAGCTTGGAGCGGAGCCGAAGAGCTCCTGTCAAGCTTCCATCACCAAGGCTCAAGAGGAGTAGAATCCATGTCATGAAATGACCTCAATATCCCCATTGGTTTAATCAGATGCTTTGCTCCACATGGGCAATATTGAGATTTTGGCTTCTGCTTTTAAATTTCTAACACACAAATCTTGAATGTGATTAATGACTAGTTTGTCACTGTCCTTGATTTAATGCATTATGTGCCTAAGTTTTCTCCATATTTTCTCCTATTATTGACATCAGGTTTATTTTTTATTTAAATTTTTGTCACAATATGGTTTTCTGCTCCCTAATTGGTCAATATGGAAATATTCATATAAATTACATAAGACCATAGGAAAAAAGAGTAAAAGTACATGTTGGAAAAGAATTTTCATGAGGAACTCCAATTTCTAAGTTTCAAACTCTATTTTCTCTTTGACCAAACTCTAGTTTTATAATAAGTGATATTAGGGTTTAATGTTATGGGTAATGCATATTAGTATGGATGTGTTAGGAACAGGATGATTAAGGCCCTTCAGTCCCAAGAACGTGATTAGGGTTTCCTCAAATAGGAAGAAAAGTAGGATCTCCTCTAAAAGAAAGGTAAGTGGTCCACACTAATTGAACATAAGTATTGTTTAATTTTATGAATGTATATATGAAATACAATGAATGGTACGAAGATATTACCTATTATTTCAATTGTTTAGAGTCAATGAATCTATAATGAGTTGAATGACATGTTTATAGTAAATGGTGATTATATTATCTATCATGTACATTAAGAGTAAAAGATAAATTTAAGAAAGATTTTTTAATAGGAAGAAAATGATAAAAGATAGCTTATATAAGATCCTCACTAAGAGGATCCTTGGAGCAAAACTAAGAGGCACTTTGGTGCACAAGAGAAGAGGCACTTGGTGAAACCCAAGAGGCACTTTGGTGCATAAGAGAAAAGGCATTTCTATGCAAACTTGGGGATTCTTATATAGGTCAATAATTTAGAAATTAATTTAAAAGTAATTGTGTATTTTTCTCAATGTTTAATGTTTAAAGTTGATTTTCAGTTTATGTGTTCTCTTTAAGATATAATGTGTTCAATTCCACTTACAATTTTCTTGATGTACGGTTGGGCATGATGCCCATAGGTAAGAAGCAAGCTTAGGAGGAAGAAGCCATCTAGCATGCAAGAACTAGCCCAAGGAATCTTCAGGAGGAAAAGACCTGGTGGGGTGCAACTATACTTAGTTTAGATCCAGTTGCATGTTTATGAGAAACATATTTGGTTGAAGAGTGAACCTAGTTAAGGATTTGAGAATGAGAATTGTTATATTTATCATGTGATTGTTTATGTAAACTCTATTTTGAGCTATGAATATCATATTTATGACATCCCCCTTGAAGTGAATACAAATGTATGCTTCCGCTCGATGTTGTAAACAATATACCAGTGGGGTGTTACGATAATGGTATCAGAGTGAGAAATATATTTGATCAATCAAAACTTTGGTGAGACCTTTTGACTGATTGGATATGATGTGTCGTCTAAGGGATGCATGTGCACCATGTCCTAAAAGGTCTGCCTATCATTTTTTAAATGTTAGCTACTCTCCTAAAATTTGTTAGGAAATAGATATATAGTAGACCTAGGTTTTGTTTAATCAAATCAATTGTCACATTTTTTTGAATTTTTTATTTCTTTTGTATGCCATGTAATTCGGATCCTTTCTCAAAATTATGACCCACAATCGAACAACTCTCATCCTTAAACTATCTGACCCAGAGAAAAGGAAGTCGTCTCTTTCCCATGTCTCTCCAAATTTCTCCAACTCCATGACATTGCATTTCTTCATCACATTTCTCTCTATGTGTTCCTTTCAGAAACTTCAAGAAATTCCTTGTGATATTTGCAATCTCTTGGGAAAATCAAACTAAGGTCAGATTTTGGTTGAATTAACTCATTTCCTTGTCATTATTGTATACTTGTGATCACAAACACAAAACAAGTAAAATAATTAAAATGTGGGAAATCTATCATGAATAAGAATGGAATTATGATCAAAATGAGAGAATTGTGCACCCAAAAATTGTTCAAAAAGTGATATGATCTGTGCACGTTGAATCCCCCCTAAGCTTGAACCAATTCTTGTCCTCAAGCAATATATAATAAATACATGGCTAAAGATAAATAGATGGGCACCACATCATATCCTCATGAATATGAATTGATAAATCTAAGAATGGTGAATTCATCATTTAGATATGTAACTAATCATAAAAATAATTCTAACTCTCAAGATAGGCAATTAAATTCAAATATATATTCAAATTGTTTTGGATGAATCAACTAGATAGAAATCAATATAAATAAGATGACAAAGCCAAAGATATAATGATTTGCCACATAACTCTATTCATGGTTCAAATGAAAAGAAATGAAAATTCCTTTCTTTATCCATCCATCTACGATGACATTATTGTTTAATCATAAATATTTTCAACTTGTCTTCTTTTGCATGGTACTCGGCTGCTAATTTAGTCTTATGTGCATGTGGAATACCATTTGGGGATTTATTTCCCTCTTTTAGACGTAATCTTTAACCTTTATTGAGTTGGTAGAAAATATGGGTCACTTAGCCATCTTTTGTGGGGTTTAAAATTTTCAAATTAAGATCAAAATTCCCCTTTTATTTGATTCAGACTCTGCTTTAGAATCACGTGGTTTTCTGCTAAATTGCCTCCCCATACTATTCGGAAATTTCATGTAAGTGGATGATACAAAAAGTGAAAGTTATTCACTTTGTAAAAAACTCTCAAGTGGAGCAGTGAAAAATACATTACAAATTTGGCAATGTCATCATACTACTAATCAAAGCTATAAAGTTGAGGGATTCAAGGCATTTGAATTATTACATGATTTATGTTGATGAGTGAGGAAATTGCAATTCATGTTTAGCCAAATAGAGAAATGTAGAGATAAATAGCCATGATTAAAAAAAATTAGGGAGATGCATGTTGAACTATCTTATGTATCCAGAAGATGGTTCAAATAATAGGAGAGATGTTGACCACAATCAAACTTTCAACTCATCATCATGCAAGATTTCAACAAGACAAGGTGAAACAGATTGAGAAATAAACAAATAAAAATAAATTGCAAAAACAAATAACATAAGCAAATGACATAAACAAATCACATAAAAGGGAAAACAACTAAAACTATTGGCCGGTTGCTCCCCCCTAAGTTTGAAATTTCCAGTGTCCCCATTGCATTAATCAACTCAAGTGGATATCGACCAAGTACATGCCAGGATGAATCAAAGTGAATGGCTAGTGCCCTCATGTCTAGCTCAGAATGTCATCATCGTTGGGAATGGGAGTGAAGGTCGACTTTTGCGGTGGTGGAGGTGGTGGTGGAGGCATGGCATATTGGGTGTGGGAGGTATGCCACATATCCATCCTCTATAGCATGTTGAGTATATCAGAGTATTGATGGGTCAACTGGTCTACGTGGGTGTCATGTTGATCAAAATGTTGTTGGACATACCATAAAGATGTTGCACATCTAGCATAGTCCTACTGTATTCTGTTTGAGTTCCAGTTGAGGGAGAGTGAGATGGTGCGGCAGCAGCATTGGAAGCCTCGGGTTGGTCTCCAAAATCAATCCCATCATCAAAAATAAACTTCCAATTGTCTTTGTTTGTCAAGGTAACCCCTTCTAGATCGGGAAGTTCAATGAACTCTTCATGACTAAACAAGTTGTAACGAGCCCCACTTTTAAGTGCCTGAAGGACCTTAATGTCAAGGATCATTACTCTAATTTCAAGGATCAGATTTAACAAATATTAAATAATAGTACATAATTTCCATTAAAATAACATTGAATGAATACG
Source organism: Alisma plantago-aquatica (assembly GCA_963693085.1). Taxonomy (NCBI): domain Eukaryota; kingdom Viridiplantae; phylum Streptophyta; class Magnoliopsida; order Alismatales; family Alismataceae; genus Alisma; species Alisma plantago-aquatica. Next base: position 92,603,867 of record OY856414.1, on the reverse strand, counting down.
TAACTTTGAATTTTACTCCTCAAAGGAGTTACATGAATTATTAATAGAAGAAACTACCGTATACATGAGAGAAGAAATAGTAAACTATCTAATCCTCTTGCTTAGCTTTATTAGCTTCCATGGATTTCATCTTTATCTTTATGTTTGTATCTTGTGTATCAACTACTTAAAACATCGAAAAACAAAACACGGTCAGCATATTTCTATACGGGTACGAGGGTTCATCTAATAATCACAAGTATGTATAATTAGTTATCAATTATTTGCACATAAGAACATGTATTTTCTTCATATTCTAACCCACATCTGGTCTACTATCTCAGATGTATTCACTATCCATCATTGGACTTATGTGTGTTACCCTTCGATCAGTGTAACTTAGGGTTCAAAATATTATAATTTACTTTATGTGATACTCATGGGGATTTTATAATTTGCATGAAATAAATAAACATCCAATAGATATAATTCATTTAATCTTTGAGAAACCTCAGAAAATGTCAGAAGTCGATACATGTAGTCATAAGCGTAACCAAGTACCTTGATGGTGAGCCATGCAGATGATGCAAACATTCTCTAAGCATATTATACAATCAACAAGCAAATCCAGCAATCTACATTTTAATTTACATGAATGTAAATATGAAAGTGTCACCCTCCCATCAATCATATTGAACCCTACTTGGTCCTAATCTTTAGATCCACGTTTCAAAACCCTAATTCACATGAATATTGTTTTAGTGACTTAAGAATCCTAATTCATATTAGGTGTTGTCAAGATTACCAAATCTACCATATCATATTATCACGCGCACTAGGTTCAATTGTGTTCCTTAATCAAATATGATATTGAACCCTAATTATTTCATATGCATGATTATTCATTCAAAAGCCTTATTATTCAACATTACTATCATGATCATCTTAGATCAATATTATATTTCACATGATTAGGTAATAGCATAAAAGAGAGGTTTTTAACATATCCGACATGTTAATACTCAAAACTGGATTTTCATGCACTAATCACCACTTAAACCCATATTTACACTATTTTTGGAACATGAAGTACAATTAGACATCAAATATATTTTATTTGGGTTCCTATCATTCTCCCAATCATTTTAATATATAATTTTCCTATATTTCAATATTTTGAGCCTTTTTTATGATTTCTAATAGATAATGATATTTGGGTCAATAAGAAAAAGTCATGTCATTTAAGCGGAAGTCTACCTCATTTCCACGTGGCCCGGACTCGCACATTGATCTTCCACCATGATGGCACCCTACGCCCAAGTGGCTCAAGTGGAGGAACAGCAGAATGTCAGCAACACCCTTTACTTCCAAAACAACGTCTTGTGGCATGTGTGTAATTGCTCTAGCCCCCATCTCCTTCCTTTTGACGTGCGTGATCCTCCATTCTGCTCTCGCATGCATCCGTCCGCCCCTACTACCATGACAGCACCCCTCTACCGTACCTGTGGCAGGGCGCTCTAGTCTAGAGGCAGCCACATCAGCCAAGAGCATTGCTCCTCTATGAATCCAAGGAACGAGGGGGAGGCGCTCTCCTCTACTTCGATGGCCTCCACATGCTACGATGCGTCGGCCGCTGGTGCCTACCCAGGTGCGTCAAGGTTTCCCATCACTGCATCTTCCTCTCTTTCCATCGACTACAGGCGGCATACCCCTAATCTTCTCTTCACACGACGCTCAACGTCCAGGTTTCCCTAGAGATGGGGTGACCACCGCGCTCCAACTCTCACTAAGAGTGGCCACCATCCACCAGCACCCTTAGACGCCGCCTTATTTCACCGATCAAGGTTGTTCACCCACGCCACCTTGGCAGAAACCTCAAATACACCAGGTCATACATCGTTGGTCCATCTGTGCGATGTTCCATAGCAGGTTAGCGGCGATCGGGACCCCTTTCTAATAGTCTTCGTCGGCATTGCAGCTCCATCGTTGGACTACCCAATTTCTGATTTAGGTTGTGTGAAGGGTCAGGAAAGCTTGGGGACCTCTTGCAAGGATCGCTCATCATCTTCAGACATCAGGAGGGCTCCCATGGTCTCGTTTATATAGGCTAGTTAGGTGTTAGGGTTATGGGGAAAATAGTGGAGGGGAAGAGATATATGGCGGCAAGTCTCGATCTGCCTCCTCTTTTCGTCGCAAAGCAAGGGGTCAGATTCCAGAAAAGTCTAAGTTTGCTTTTTCATTCTCAAATACTTTCCAATCTTTACCACGTACATGATTTCATGACTTAATCCATGGCTTTCCTTACCTCATGAGTATTCATGTTAAGGCGAAAGTCCAATATATTTCCAATATTGAGTCACACAACTTTTACTCCAAAAATCCATAAAGGAAAATATACCACTATATGGCATATGTCGAATACTAAATTCTTAAATCTTTAGAATATCTTTATGATTTGGGATCTAGATCATTCTTTGTCTCTCTTAACACAAATATTCCTATTTTTAGCAAACTCACTAATATTCTTTCCCAAGTCATATTAACTGGGATTTAATGGGATATTTTCCCATACAAAACTTGCTCCATTAACATTTTTACTAAAATAATACCATTATCTCATGGTATATCATTTTTCTCCCAAAATCTACAATTCTTTTTCTTTTCTTAATATCTTCAAGTTAAGATAAAATATTCTCATTTGATGTTTTATCCATTGTGTTGCCAATCTTGACTAGATAATTATCCACATATCTTGTTTTCTTTTGGTAACTTTTCATACTATCTTATATTTTAGTTACTCATATACAACTTCCTTTATTTAACTTGTGCCACAAGCACCCAGCCACAAAGGCACTCAATATTATTATTCCATTAATAATAATACCATTGGGGAGATTAAGAATCAATTCATGCCTTTCATCATAAAATGTAATTTTACCAAAATTGAGGATATAACAAAAGTATTGCCTGAATTTATTATCATTGGAGTTATCCCTAACAATCAATGTTGAGGATATGAGGAACTGGAGGTCAAGTTTATTCCAACCAGGTGCAGTTTCCAACCCTATGAATTCAATGTTTTTTTAGATAAGGTAAAATATTACTAAACCGTCAAAAGAGCTTACAAAAGAGTGTATAGGAATATAACCCACTCCATATACTATACAAGGTCAAACCAGACCCCACATCAACCTGACCTCGGGTTTGACCCTAATCAAAGTACTCGGGTTTGCTTTACAAAACCAAACCAAGTTGTTTACAATTTCATCAAAAAGTTGGAACTTATCTCTGTCCCTTTTGTCGTGAATCCTTCTATTTCTTTCCTGCCAAACAAGATATATCAGGCTGGACCACACGAGACCCGCAAACTTTTTCATATGTCTATCCCCTTTAGTCCTTTATAAAATCCATAGCATGGAAGCCTGTAGACTAGGGGTTGGGGCACCGCCCCACATGAGCTAGAGGGAGCATTGAGTCCATAAGTATTTGGTATACGCACACTCGAAGAAGATATGTGCTTGTGTTTCATTTTTCTTCCGACAAAGAGAACAAACATGCTCCATAACAGCACCCCATCTACTCAACCTATCCTTAGTAAGGAGTCTACCGAAAATAGCTCTATAAGTGCAAAAACTCCACTTGGGGCAGTGGGTCTTGCACCATATCAGCTGGTCCCAAGGAACTTGAGGCTGGTTATGATTAATCTGTCATGGTTTACCCCCCACAACCAGCTTCCAGTTTCCCTCATTCTCTTCGTAGTTCTATTTACAGCTATCCCAAATCACGCACATGTTGTGCCAAATCCTAGAGCATCCATCCACACCATCAGCTCCACTGTCTAGGCAAGAACCATACTGGGTTCTCATCCAAGTACTCCAAATACTATCTGGTTCCATCAAAAAATTATAAATTCTTTTTGCAGTGGCTTCCCACATGATATCAGAAGAGTCCATCAAACCAATCCCCCCATGCCTCGGTTGAGCGACATCATCCCAAGCAACAGCATGATGCCCACCACTCCATAGAAAACTTGTCATAGTAGATCTAAATCACCCCAAAATAAATTTTGGGATATCATCCAGCCTACATCAAAAACCAATCATATTTTGCAGCACTGTTTTAATTTGCACAGCTCTTCCCACCATGGATATTAAGACCAACCCACTTTTCCACCTTAAGCCAAAGATTGTCCAAACACATGTTGAAATTAGAGCCTCTCCCAGCCCCTCCTGAGATGGGAATGCCTAAGTACCTGGTAGGAAAAGATACAATATCCAACTGAATACCAGCCTTCAGACGCTCTCTCCTTGCATCACACAATTTGGATAGAAAAACATGTGACTTGATATCACTGATATATAAGTAAGACATGTCCGCAAACCTCCCCAACACAGCTCTGACCCCTCTGAAGATTTTTGCATGAGCAGCGATGAAAAACATCAAATCATCAGCGAAAATCATATGGTTCAGAACCTTGATTCCGTGCACCTTATATGGTTCAATAGCCCCTTCCTCTTCAGCTTTGTGGGCTAAATAAGAGAGGTTCTATAAAATGATCGTGAACAGTAAGGGTGAGAGCGGACCCCCTGCCTGAGACCATTAGAAGCTCTAAACAAGCCTTTAGGTACACCATTAATATGCACAGAGAAAGAAGTAATTTGTACGCACTGTGTAAGGATATTAATGAATTTATTAGAGAACCCCAAAGCCTCCATAGTACTACTCCACAGCCCCTTCCAAGACATGTGGTCATATGCCTTCGAGATATCTAATTTAATGCACTCTTGCTTGGTGTTGCCTTTAACCTGGAACTCGCGTAGGAACTCAGTAGCAAGGAGGACATTATCATGTAAAGCTCTGCCCTTCACAAAAGAATCCTGGTTAGGGGATATGATGGCAGGCAAGATATTCTTCATGCATCTCACCAACAACTTGGATATGATTTTATGAATCACTGAGCAACAGGCAATTGGTCAGAAATCGTTCATAGCAGCCGCTCCTGACTTCTTAGGAATAAACCTGATGAAAGAGTGATTGACTGGCGCACCATTCTCCCACCAACCAAGAACCATCTCACTGCATTACAGACATCCCTACAAATAATATGCCAACAGCTTTGAAAAAAAATAGCATTAAACCCATCGGGTCCCGGGGCTTTAGAAGTGCCTATGGAGAAAGTAGCTTTCTTGATTTCATCATCAGATGCCAACTTGAGCAGGTCACTATTCATCTCATCGGTTACCTTTTTGTCCAGCAAAGACACCCTATTGCGAGTATCGTTCCCTCCTCTATTATAAAGCTCGGTGAAGTACCCGACAGCCATCTCCTCCACTTTAGCCACTTCATCCACAAGCTTTCGATTAGCATCAATCAGATTATGAATGTGGTCCTTCATGTTGATTCTTTTCATCACAACATGGTAAATTTTTTAGTTGTGATCACCATCTTTTAGCCACTTCAGCCTACTCCTTTGCCACCGAGATAGTTCATGAGCTTTCTCGAGTTGGGTAACCCTTTTGCCTGACTTGTTCTCCGCTTCCATACATCTTGGGTCATTAGGATGCATCCTTAGCTTGGTCGCATCTCTATCATACTCTTCTGTAGCATGTTTGTTCAGTTTGGGTAAATCAACCAGATTACTGGACCAGGCCTTCAGGGATAATTTGACTTTTTTTAGTTTATCTGCCACCACAAAAAGAGGATTACCATCCACCCTTTCATTCCAGTTGTTCTTGACCACCCCCTCAAACGAGGGCCACAATAACGAGTGATTTGGGAATCTGAACAACCGACTAGCTTGATGATGCTTTGTTAGTTGGACCTCCATCCACGAGTGGTCACTATTAGGATGACCTCCTAGCTTAAGAGCAGCCTCCGAAAAAATGTCTAACCAAGCCTCATTCACTAAACCATGATCAAGATTGTTGGATATATGTTTGATCGGGTTCCTTTTGTTATGCCAAGTGATCAATCCATCGCTCATGTTTAGTTCAAACAAATTTGCAGCATCAACTGCATCATTGAATCTATTCAGGATGGATTCTGGTACCGGGAGCCCACCCCATTTCTCCCTAGCCTTCCTTACTTCATTGAAGTCACCCACAACCAATTGAGGAAGAGCTTGCTGAGTAGATTGAACTAAGGTGTCCCATAACCTTCTCGTGTCCACCTCCGAATTAGACCCATACACTTCTCAAAGAAGATAGTGGAAACCTCCTGTGTTAATGCAACTTACAGTGACCAGCGAGTCACTCTCAAAGATCAGCTGCACATCCAAGATTAAAGGATTCCACCCAACCACAATCTTACCTCCTTCAATGCTATTTAAGTTCGAGCAACAGTCCCAACCACCAGGGAATAGACCCTTTACTCTCTCCACCACTTCTCTTTGAATCCTCATTTCTAAACAGATCACCAGTGATGCCTTTCTTTCTTGGATGATATGTCTGAGGGTTAATTGCTTCCCAGGATGTGAAGTACCCCTCACATTCCATACCAGTAGGGTCATTGGATGCTCGTAACCACCTCCCCTCTCACAAGGAAGCAATCATGTCCTCTGGCTTTACCAATACCCCTACCTCTCCCTCTTTGCATCTTCTCAGCACCACTGTAGCTCCTTGTTTTCACTCTTCTGGCATTCTGTAGGACTACCTCCTCCGATTCTTGGTCTTTCAGCACCGAAAATGGGTTCACAGAGTCTTTGAAGACCTCCCCTTCCTCATGAGGTTGGCCAGTCTCCACACTGACCTCTTCCTCTCATCCCATGATCTCAGCAGCAATGGTCGCCCGAGTAACAACCCCTTCTTGAGTCATTTCCAGCCCATGCCCTTTGCCCTCAATCACCACCCCATCTAAAGCAGCTTGGGAACCAGTGCGAATGATCTCTTCAGAGGAGGGTCTGACAACCTCCGTAGAAGTGGTTGTTGTAGTCTTCCCTATCGAAGCAGTGGCATTGGTCACCTTACCCCTATGAATGGGTCTTCTAGATCTCCCTCGCTTGGATTGATCAGGTCTTCTACTCGTATCTCTCCCCTGAGCAAATGTGTGTGTGTGTGTGGGGGGGGGGGGGGGGGGTAGGATGTTCCACTCTTTCACCAGGACATTCACCGATAAAATGATCGAACACCTTGCACTCGCTACAGTGTTGTGGCAGAGCATCGAAAACCACCTTGAACTCAAGATCTTTCCCATCTGGCATCTCAACCATTACAACCTTGGACGGCTTCCGGTCAGCCATGAACTCAACGTAGACATGAGTAGTGCCTTCATATCGCCCTTTAGTATGGAAGTCGATGACTCTGGGCTCGCCCACTCCACAGGAGATGATGGTGATGTCCCTCCTCGACTAGTGATGTCTGATATCCAGAAGGGTGATCCAGACGGGCGCTAAAGTGAGGGAGGCTTGCCTAACATCTGCCTCTGGAGTCCATCGCCTTGTGATCACCAGCTTGTGATCAAAAAACCAAGGGCCCTTGTCTAAGGCTACCCTTAGATCCTCTTCGCAAGCAAAGTGGGCCAGGAAGAGACCGCCAACCAAAGGTGAGCATTGCAACTCCCCCTTCGGCCGCGAGCTACGGATCATCCACCCGTAGAGCTGGTTGATGATACACTTGCTACCCATTACTTGAACAATCACTGAGAACTTATGAATCCCATCCATCTCCGCAACAACCGACTCTGGCATCTTCATCCAAGGTCGCCCATCATCAACCCTAAATCTAGGCCATTTAGGATCCCCCAGTGCTGCAACCGGGGCAAGGTTATGGCGCACCACTAACGGCCTGGCCACCACGGAAGTCCATCCCCGACCCACGGTGACATCTGTGGATAGGTCACCCCAAAAACCGGAAGCATTCAAGGTGGAGGAGCCCACCCCACCCTGGGTGGCACCCGCCATAGATTGCCCTCACTCTAGAGAGAGGTCAGAGTAATTTAGAGAGAGAAATGCAAGTGGATCTTGTTAGGAACTCAATGTTAACTTTGCAAGCAATGTGTGTAATTAGTCCTCCAATCATAATGTCACTATATTTCTTCCAATCTGATCTCGAAGAAACAATATAGGATATAATAACCAACATTAATCTTGAAATCATGTAGCATTGTCCACAAGAAGAATAGATCTCACTTTCCACAAACACTCTGTGTTTCTTTTCTTATAGAGACACAAGTGCTAAGGATTTTGTGAATGTAACAAAAGATAGTTTTGTGGATGTTTGTTGCTCTAGCAAATTTGGCCTCATAAATGTCATCCTCAATGATTTCCCTCCAAAAATCATCATTGTCAAATTGAGGTGGGTATGACATTGCCCCTCCATAATGGCATCAAACACAGAATTTTTGAAAGGAGATCTTATAATTGTTCCCAAGAAGACCAAACGTTATAATGCTAAAAGGCTCATGTGGCTTTCTTGGGTCATCTTCAAAATGCAAAGTAGTTAAGAATTCATAAGTGAGTCTTAGATAGGTAGGGCTTATAGTACATCAAGTATACTTGAGCATGAGCTCTTCTTGCAATCCCAAGACTTCATCTTCGAATCCTATCGCCTCTAAATGTCTCTTCATCAAAACAATGTGTAGGTAAGACCCTATAGGTGATCATATCTTGGTATGTTTTGTCTTCTTCCTCAGTGACGTCTAATTGGGTTGAAGAGATGTATGCTAGGTGGAAGAAGAACTTTCTCCCCTATGGTGCTTGGTTGTTTTATTGGTGGGAGACATGATCATTGGAATGTATTTGTTGTATGGATAGATACAGTGTGTTTGTTAATGCACACAACATGTATGTTGTGATTTAAGCAAATTTCAGGTGGAGGTTGACTATGTCGTCATGGCATGTTTGGGTGTGTGCACGTCGTGTCTTCTGCATGTGAGCTGAGTTGTAATGAGGGGGAGAAAGTGATAAAGATGGCGAAGAAGTGAATCTGGCATCTTAGGCTAGTGACTATGATGGAGGGGCATGGCCTGGACAGCGGCGCGTGATCCCTTACTCCCTGACATTGATGGAGGTTGCGATGATGGCTTGATGATTGGATTCATAGCTTTGATGGAAATGAAGAATTACTTGCTCAGTTGTTTGGATCATGGCAACAATGACGAGGAAGGTTGTTGCTACATGTTGAACATGACGGTAATGGTTGCATATTTGTATCAAACTCACGATAGTAAAGGGTGGCAGTTGTGTGAACACGGCTAAAAAAGTCAGAACATGACGTGAGTGCTGGGGTGAAGAGGAGAGTGAGTTCAAAATAGGGGTTTAAAACCCTATTTTTTATTGTTGGACAACGTCAGGTCAAAGTAGGCACACACTGTGTCCCCAACTACATCAAGCTGCCTTGTCCTTTTTTTTTTACTTTGCCCGATGATGACACAATATGTCTTAATTTGGACATGTCATGCTCTCTCCCACAAAATTATTGAAGACAAACATTCTTGATTGCATGCCATGTATTTAATAAATGCACGTTGTGTGAGTTTCCAGTGGGAAGACTTGCACTCTTCTCTTGAGATATACATACCATGTGGTTTGGAGCACACACCATGCATTCTTCCATAAAGATATCTAAAATGAATGACCCTATCGACATGCCTCGTGCATACTAAACACATGTTGTGTATGTTTCTAATGGGACTTTATACCTAGAAAATCTTGATGTGGCATGGCTTCTGGATGTAGGGACACATCGTGGAGTGTTTTCTTAGCTTCTATCTATCTCATTAGAGACGTCATGCAACATGAAGAACACACTATGTTCGACTAAATTTTCATGAAAATTTGACGTTTTCTTGTTTTTCTTCTTCACCTGCACTGATAATGAAGGGAGTGATATGAGTATCTAGATCATTACATTCATCCACGACATACTTATTAGAAAAGGAAATGTTTTGAGGTAAAAATGAAATTAAAATCTATCCTAAATTTGGGGTCAACTCCCACAATGTCCTCCTTTTATAGTCTGGAGTGAGATTTGAGTCTGCATCTCAAACGTCTAAGAGGGACTAGGAGACTCCCTTTTATATCTTCTCTCCTTTTATGTAGAGTTTACAACGTTTTCCATTGACCTTGAATTTTGATTGTTTCCCTTGCAGTTCCATAGTTTCGTATGGATAAACCTTTAACACTAAGAATGGTCCCAACCATTTTGAATGGGGAATCCCATAAAGAGTTTCAACCTTGAATGAAAGAGAAGCACTTGGTCTCACTCAACAAAATCCCTTCTTATTTTCTGATCATGCCACACCTTAGTTCTCTCTTTGAATATATTTGCATTTTCATTAGCATCTAATCAAAGCTCCTCAAATTCGTGAAGTTGTAGTAGTTGTTTTCTCATGCTTTATTCATGTCAAAGTTGAGAAACTTGATGGCCTATAGGGATTTGTACTCCAGCTCTAGAGGGAGATGGCAAGACTTGCCATATATGAGCTTGAAATGGCATGATGTCACTGGTTGTCTTGAATGTTGTCTGGAATGCCCAAAGAGCATCTTCCAATTTGAGGGACCAATCCTTCATTGAACTTGAAACAGTCTTTTCTAAAATTCCCTTGAGTTGTCTATTGGATACTTTAACTTGCCCAAAAGTTTGGGAATGGTATGGAGTAAAGATCTTGTATTTCACTCCATATTTGGTGAGAAGATTGTTGAAATGTTTTTCACTGAAATGTGTACCTCCATCTGAAATGATAGTTCTAGGAACTTCAAATCAAGTAAAAATGACATTATAAAAGACTTTCATGACTAATTTTGCATCTGGAGCTTGGATAGGGATAGCCTTTACCCATTTTGAAACATAATCACAAGCAACCAAGATATATTTATAGCTATAGGAGGATGGGAAGGGACCCATGTAGTCTACTCCCCATAAATCAAATATCTCAATCTCCCAAAAGAAGTTGAAAGGCATTTCGTCTCTCTTGGATATTCCACATGTTCTTTGGCACCTGTCACAACCTTTGACATAAGCATATACATCTCGGAAGAGGGTTTTCCAATAGAATCATGCCTGAAGAATCTTTGTAGCCATCTTCTCTTCTCCAAAATGGCCTCTATAAGAAGAGGAATGGCATTCAGAAATAATGTTCGGAATCTCTGCTTCAGCCACACATCACTGATTAGTCCATCAATTACTTGCTTGAACAATAGTGGATCATCTTAATAGTAGAATTTGATGTCACATAGGAATTTCTACTTTTGTTGATAAGTTACATCAGGGGGGAGAAGCCCAGTAGCAAGGAAATTAGTGATGTATGCAAACCATGGTGCTTGTAATGTACCTATAGCATACAATCTTTCAACAAGAAGGTAGTCACCAATGGGAAGTGCAACAATTTCATCAATATAGTCATCCTGGAAAGGTGGTCAGCTACATTAGTTCACCGTAACCTTTTTATCCCTAATCTCAATTTCAAATTCTTGAAGCAATAAAATCAGCAAATCAGGCTTGGTTTTGCATCCTTCGTATTCAAAAAATATTTGATTGATGCATGGTCAGTGCAGACAATGACCTTAGATCCCACTGGTAAGTGGAGGAACTTGTTGAAGGCGTATAATACAACTAGCATCTCTTTCTTTATGGTAGAAATATAAATTTTAGCCTCATCTAAGACCTTGGTGGTATAGTGTATTACATGCAGCTTTCTGTCTTTCCATCGACCTAGTACTACGTTGATTGAGTAGTCACTAGCATCACGCATTAATTCAAAGGGTGCATTCAGTCGGGTGGTTGAATAGTAGGGGCTGAAATGAGAGCATCTTTGAGCTTTCTGAAAGCATATTGACATTCATCATCAAACACAAAGTCTACATCTTTGGCAAGTAACAAGCATAAGGGCTTGGTTATCTTGGAAAAATCTTTTATAAACATCCAGTAGAATCTTGCACATACTAGAAAACTTCATATATATTTAACTATTGACGGAGTGGACATCTTTTCTATTCCTTCTATCTTTGTCATGTCAACTTCAATACCCTTGTTAGATATCATGTGACCTAGTACTACTCCAGATTGTACCATGAAATGGCACTTCTCCTAGTTTAGTACTAGGTTAACCTTTTCATAATGCTCAAGAATTTTAGATAGGTCACACAAATAGTCTTCAAATAAATTTTCATAATTACTAAAATCATTCATGAAGATCTCCATATATGCTCAATGAAATCAGAGAAAATAGCCATCACGCAAAGTTGAAAAGTTGTCAGTGCATTGTAAAGACCAAAATGCATGCATGTATAAGCGTGGGTGCCATAGATGCTTATGAATGTTGCCTTTCCTTGGTCTAGTGGGTAGATTAGTATTTGAAAAAAAATCAGAATGCCATTTGAATAACAAAAATAGGAATGATTGGCTAGTCTTTCAAGCATAAAATCAATGAATGGAAAGGGAAAATGATCTTTATAGGTTGCCTTATTTAATCTTCTATAATCAATACACATGTGCCATCAAGTGACTACCCACATTTGTACCAATTCTCCATTATCCCCCTTAATGAAAATTGCACCCCCCCCTTTTGGGTACTACATGAATAGCACTCACCCAGGGGTTGTGACTTATAGGGTATATGATCCATGCATCTTTCAACTTGAAATTTTCCTTTTTTTACAACCTCAAGCATATTTTGATTAAAATGTCTAGGAGGTTTTACACATGGTTTGGCATCATCTTCTAAATTACTTTGGTGAATGCAAATGGAAGGTTTGATGCCTTTCAAATCGTTGATGGATTATCGATTATTTCTTTTTGCAAATGCAATTCATTAAGCAATTTGATTTCTTGGTTAAATTAGCATTTATAATCACAGGATATGTAGAATCAGGATCAAGTAAAAGCACACCTTAGCCCCAATGGAAGGGGTTTGAGTTCTACCTTTTTCCCTTTAGTTGGCTTGCAAGAATCATGTTCCAATGGTGAAGTGTCTCCATTAGGTGTTTGTGAATCAGGAATAGAGGAAGCATATGAGACTTATGTAGTCATGGCGGTGTTCAACTCACTTTCTTCACAATAGTCTATAATAAAATCAGAATTTTTTTGTCTTCTTCTAAAACTTGTCAACACAATCAACTCAGAAAATGTCTTCAGTCTTGTGTGGGGCTTTCATCACATCTAGAATAGAAAATTTCATTGTTTCTTCTCCCACCCTAAGAGTGAGCTTTCCTTCTCGTATGTAGACTACACAATCAGGAGTGCAAAGGAAAGTTCTTCCAAAAAGGATAGGGTTCGATGGGACTTCATTCATGTCTAACACAACAAAGTCACATGAAATATAGAATTTTCCAACTTGAAAAGGAACGTCGTCAATAATGCCTTTGGGATATTTGATGGTGTGATCTTCCAATTGAATGGCCATCTTGGTTGACTTCATGTCTTCAAGATCAAACAATTCCAACAATGCTAAAGGAATAAGGCTTATGTTGGCTCCAAGGCCAATTGGAGCTTTGTCAAAAGTGGTGTCATCAATCATGCACGACAATGTGAAGGCACCTTGATCATCAAGCTTCTCTGGTAGTCTATTATGGATGATGGAACTCATCCTCTTAGACAACATAATGGTCTCCACTTGATCAACTTTTCTCTTCCTGATCAAGATGTCTTTGAGAAACTTTGCATCTCAACAATAACTTCATCTAAGAGAAGATTGACATAAATTTTGTTGAGGATGTCTATAAGTTTGTAGAATTTGACATCAACCTTCTTATGATCAAACCTTTGAGGAAAAGGGGCATCAAGCATGCTGGAAGAATCACTTTGTTGAGGATTTCCTGCAGACTTCTTCATTTGGTTTGTAGCTGTCTCTTTTACATTTGCATCAACAACCTCTTCAGATTTCTTCTTTGAAGGTGGTGATGGTCCTCTAATTACAGTTCAACTCCTCAATGTGACAAATTTGCAAGTTTCCCTTGGATTCATCTCCAGTTGGCCAGGCAAGGAATCGGAAGGCACTTTTTGATTACCAAGAGCTTGTTGTGTAAGTTGGTTCTCGAACATTCTTTTGTGAGTGGTAATGCCATCAACTTTGGAAAAAAGTTGTTGAATGACATCCTTCACAAGTTGTCCATGTTGGAATATGGATTGTAAAGTTGCTTACTTCCATAGTTTCCTATCACATTGCATTGCTATGTAGTATTTTCAAAAGAAATAAAAGAAGGATAACTTGAAGAAGCTACATGTACAAAGGCTTCATTTTCATCACAAATAAGATTCACCGGTTGAGTTGGTTGAGTATACGATCTCTCAAACTTTTTTGTAAGAGAATCTAACTTATCTACAATCAAATCAATGACATCAACATAATGTATGCCAACTTGCTTCCCCAAAGCAAAAGAGGATGGGGATGACTAGTTGTTCCTCTCAGCACTCCATTGGAAATGGTTAATTTCCATGTATTCAATGATTGGATATGCTTCCATGTAGGATTTAAATGTCAAAGCTCCATTAGTTGAAACATCAATAGACATCCTGGTGTTTGAAAATATCCAATTGTAGAAAACCTAAATAAGTATCCAGTTGCTAAGGTCGTGGTGAGGGAAAAGACATTGGAGGTCTTTGAATCAGTCCCACTTGTCATAGAGGGCCTCTCCATCTTTTTGAGAGAAATTGGTGAGTTGACTTCTCAGCTGAGTGGTCTTGCTTGGCATTAAATATTTAGCTAGAAAAGCTTTTAACAACTCCTCCTAGTTGTTTATAGAATTCATTGGCAATTATGAGAGACACGCCTTAGTTCTACTCCTCAAATAAAATGGGAACAGAAGTAGTTTTATACCATCAGGAACAACACCATTGATCTTGAACGTGTTCAAGTATTGCAAGAATTCAAATACATTAACATTAGGATCCTCCATGGGAGTCCCTCCAAGAGGTTCTATTGAATCATCTGCATGATCGTGGGGACGATTGAGAAGTTGTTTGCCTCGATTAATGGGTTGTTAATAGCCCCATTGATATTAATGGCATCGAGAATGAAGAAGTCCTTAAGAGGATGGTCATCTTCCATCATTGGTTCTTGGTTATTGAGTGAAGATGGTGGTGAAGATGAAGGTGAACTCTCCAAGTTTGAAGAGTTTTCACTCCTCCTTGCTCGCCTTCTACTATTAAATGTACGCTCGATCTTTAGGTCTATGAATATAGATGGATGAAGACCCCGTTTTCAATGCTAACTGCATACAGTCCTGCAAGTTCACAAGTGGGTGCGAAACACTTAACAAACAATGGAAAATATGATAGATTTTTTTCTTGATCATTATAAGAAAAAAAAATATGATAGATGATAACAATGATGATGGAATGATGGAATGTTAGTGTGATATAGTCTTGTTCACTGATCAACACTTCTTACTCTAATAAAAACATTGATGTTCCCAGGAAATGGCACCAAAAACTTGTTATTTGTGTGCACACAAGTCTTAAGTTTATAAACTTGAGCACTACCCCACAAGTATATGGGTGCATGCAGTATATTTGAGATCATCTGAGGAGCAAGGTTGTTCTGTGTGTTGATGTTCAACAATCTAAATCAATTTTCAAACTAGTGATTTGGTTTAGATTAAACTAATTTACTGATTAAGACTAGACTAAAGGAATCTTGGGATAAGGAGTTCACTTCCACATCATAACATGAAGAACAATGTAGATTAATAATGCTAGAAATAACACAAGGGATGTTTGTATCCTACACTTCCCTCTCAGATGCATAGAAAAGTTCAAACTTTGTATACCACTCCAATGGATATACTTAGATTTGGACTACAAACCTTTGTTCCCCAACACATCCCAGCCACTCTAGTGGTCAAGGTCGTGCAGTTAAGATACATCTCACTACTTCTATGCATATCTTCCCAGATTATACAAAGAGCATAAATCTTACATACAAAGTGGCCAACAGAGCATGTAAGAAGAAATTAACATTGATGAACCTTAGAACAGTGAAATAATTATATTTGAAATTCATGTTCAACATTGTTATGACATGGGAGCTACTCTCCCATGCCTAAGAAGCAAATGTCTACTCGCTCATGATGGTGAAACACAAGTACAGATGACAGATTTTGAAGCTAAATGTGAATGGAGAAGAAAAGAGCAAGGAAAATCTAGGGAAATAGGAAGAATAAGGAAGAACTTTAGCTTGAAGATGAAATTCCATCCTTATTGGTGCTTCTACTCTAACAACCTTCTCTCCTGAGCAGATAGAATGGAGTGGAAAAGCTTCTCCTATAGTTCGTGAAGAAGAATGAAGTAAAAAAGAGGTCCTCTCTCGAGCAACCACCTCTTCTTCTCCAAAATCACCCCTCTCCCCCTCTACTCTACTCTGTGGTCAAAAAGTGATTCAAATGATGAGGGATGACAATCTCATATGTGTGCACTCATATTTAAAAATGAGGGATGGTTGTTTTGAAAAACTGTAGAAATTGACTGCAACATGCATTTTAGAGAATACACACGACATATCACCTTGATTAACTAACATCGAAGTGTATCTGCTCAAAGGATGCATGACGTGTCATATGGGACACACTGTGTTGCTCAAAATCTATGAGAAATTTGGTAGATCTATATGGATTGAACACGTCATGTGCTAATAAACACACGTGTGAGTTTTGGTAGAAACTTTGGTGAGACCTTTTGACTATTCAGACACAACATGTCGTCTGAGGGACACGTCGTGTTTATGCTCATAGGGGGGAAGAAATCCATCTATAGATTAACATACTATGTTGTGTTCCCTACAAAACTTCAAGAAATTCCATGTGATAGGTGCAATCTCTTGGGGAATCCAACTAAGATCATATTTTGGCTGAATTAACCCCATGTGCTTGTCATTATTGTGTACTCGTGATTACAAACATGAAATGAGTAAAAAAACTAAAAAGTGGGGAATCTAGCATGATTGAGAATGTAACTATAACCAAAATGAGTGAATTGTGCACCCACAAATGGATCAAAAAGTGATATAATTTGTGCACATCAAGGGGAGATGATCAATTAGGCAACCCTAGGATCGACAGCAAGATTTCCCTAGTCGACTTTTTGAAGATCAAGCTTGACTCTTTTGTTGGAGAGGAAGGGTTGGATATGATAGGCAAAGTTGAAAGCTGGTTACAAAATATGGAACATTGTTTCCATGATCTACATTGCCCTAACCCATCCAAGGTTCATTTTGGGATTCACATGCTCAAAGGTGTAGTGAAGACTTGGTGGGAGAACCTGCTAAGATCTCGTGAAGTTGATGTTCCTCCAATCACATGGAAGGAATTCTCTATAGCCTTTCAAAACCATTACATATCCAAGGTCATGGTGATAAGAAAGAAGAAGAGTTTTGCAACCTTCATTAGCATGGTGACATGACAATCACATTATATGCCATGAAGTGTAGAATCTTGCAAAAATATGGTTATAACTATGATGAATGGTGCAAGACGAAGAAGTTCATTGGGGGTCTCAAGCTAGATCTTAGCTTTGCTCTATCTGGAGAAGAACTGTAATGACCCCGCCTCCTGGTAACCCCCAGTTAAGGGAGACCAAGAGGTCAGAGGTGTTATCCCAAAATAGGATCATTGGTTTTGCAAATAATCAACAATAATTAATAAATTCTACTGCAACTAAACTTTTAATGGAATAAAATCTTTCTTTACATACCTTGCAAAATATGGGAAGTGGAATTCTTTACCCAAGAAAGAACTTATCTATCTATAATCCTCCAATTCTTTATTAAGCTTTATTTCATCAATGTCACTTTAAAAGAATATCCATTTTCTTGATAACCTAAAATGCCGACAAACAAAACGTCGGTCAGTATAACAAATTATACTAGTATGTGGGGGAAACAATAAGCTTGCATTTAATTGTAATAACATATTGCAAACAATTATGGATTAACAAGCAAAATTTACATTTTAAACATGACTACTCAATCCTTGCATACCCAAGCCTATGTGTTGTCCCTACAGTGGACATAGATACTACCTCTCATATGGTAGATCTCAACTAACCCCCATGATCCTACCTTATAGGTAGATCAATACATAGGGTTGTGGTGTATCATGGCCCTACCCAAAGGTAATCCAATCCCTAACTCATGATAACTTGATGGTCCAACCTCGCGGGTAGACCATGTACTAGGTCATCTATCTCATCAACATCAAAGCTACATAGGAGGACCAAGATCTGAGCTAGTTATGCACATATAATTATGCTGATAGTCATAGTCACTTTATAATTGCATGAAATAAAATACAATCCATCATTTATTCCAAGCAATCGATAAAACTTCAGGAATTGTCGAGAAATTAAAGTGATTTAATCATAAGCGTAACCACATACCTATTCTTGAGCAACAGAATCCAAATTCAACAAAATATCCAAGCAAGCACCTTAATGCAAACAACCCTTAATTCCTAAAACATATATATTATCTAATGGCAAAACACCTTCCTAATTACATGAGGATACTTTCTAAGGCTTCCAAGCCCTTAGGGTTCATTAGGGTTTCTTTATCCAACTTTATTGCCTTTTTAGACTGGCAACCCTAAAATAGATTTCTTATTTTTCAAAAATCCTAATTAATCCAATTATCCTCATTAAGGGTTCTTTAATCTTAAAACAAGTTTGAGATCACCAAATATCTATTATATAATTACATTTTTGGATTTAAACCATTAAAACCCATATTTTCCCCAAATTAGGGTTTCTAAGCGTAATCATGTGCATAAAACCCTAAAACAAGCATAAAATTACCTTCTTCAAATTTAACTCTCCCTTCTATTCTCAACAGGTTAATATTACTCAGAATAACCCAAAAGAGCCATTAAATTTGAGTTCCATATCAAATTAGGGTTTTACCATAATTTAATGCATTACAAGTGGTAACTTTGTGTACTTTTTAAATTGCAAGCAATATCAGGCTCCAATTCCATTTTTATCAGATTTTACGTATTTTTTTGATCAAAAAGCACTATTTACTTTTATTTTTCAGCTAAAGGATCTATTTTTAGAGAATTAAACAAGATTCAATGTTTTTTTGGAATTTCGACTAGAGAGGTGACTTACTTTGGTTTTTCTGGAAAATCATTGGTCGTTGGATCGACAGTCATTGTTGACTGAGCGCAATCGTGTGGTTTCTAGATCTTGCACCCACTCACAGTCTTCAAAATAGCAGAGCATCTCAGGGTCGTTGATCTATCTCACGGCCTATCGTGGAAAACTATCTGACAGCTACTGATTGTTGCCTCCACTCGATCCAATAGAGCTACCTATGGCGGTGCCGCATTCTGAAGCTCACTGAAGCAAAACCAACTCAGGGATCTAGGGTACAAGATTAGAGGGGAAGTGGTTGGTGGTGATCGTGAGGGTTTGACAAAGTTGAGGGGGTCCTATTTATAGGATTTGGGGGGTGATTCTAGGGTTCCGAACCCTTATCGTCGCCTACCGTTTTAGGCAAATTAGGCATTTCTTCTAGACACCTCCAAAGCACGAAGAACCTAGGTATAATGCGTTCAAAATCCTCTCCCGAACCCAATCAAAAACTTTCCTTGTTTGCACATGGAATCAATCGCGAGAAAATCTGAAGGAAAGATCCTCCTGCGGTCATGCTCCTAGTTCGATTAGAACTAGACGATGAGCGGCCTCCGTTGGATCAAGATCCAACAATCCACATTACTCGCGCCCAAACAAAGGAAATTTGGTTTTTATTTTAGGAAAATCCCCTTCACTTTAGGACAATTTGGAAAAAATCATAACTCTCAAAGCATGGCTCCATTTAATCCCAAATTTTGAGGGAAACTTCATAATAACTTAATCTATCGCCCTACCAAGTTTGGGGTAATAACTCAAAAGTAAATGAACCTTTTCTTTATGTGCAATTTATTGCTTAAATATATATATTTTATTCATATTTCCTCTTTCACACTTTATTATTTTCCATTATTTCAATTCCTTACATCTCAAGGATCCATGTGATGTTTGATTCACCATCCATTGTGATCAAACCCACACTTATCTATTTATTTCTTATATTTTCACCTTTATCCCAATTTTCATTATTATTTATAAAATTCTTATTCCCTTTTAATGTGTATTCCTCTTTTATTATCTTGGACCCATTATTACCAAAGGGTCCACGAAAAATCATGCACAAGGAAAAGTTGTAAAATAAATCCATATATTTATCATAAATCATGCAAATTTACAACCAAGTATATTTCTTTTGAAACAATTGGAATTACAGTCATATAAGAAAATTTGAGGTTGTAACATCCTCCCCTCCTTATAATAATTTTGTCCCCAAAATTCAGCCAATCAAACAAACAATTCAGGGTATGCCTTTTCCATGTCTGTCTTCAGCTCGCATGTGGCTTCATCCTCCCCATGGCACTTCCAAAGAACCTTTACCATTTCTATTTCTTTATTTCTGAGTTCTTTCACCTTGGTATCTAGTACTCTCATAGGTGACTCAGGATATGTCAGTCTCCCTTGGAGCTCAATAGGTTCAATGTTCAACACATGGCTTGGGTCCTTCACATAGCGCTTCAGATTAGACACGTGGAAAACATCATGCATCATACTATACTGAGGGGGTAAGGCCAAACGATAAGTAGTTTCACCAATATATTCCAAAACCTCAAACGGGCCCACGTATTGGGGACTCAGCTTTCCTCTATTCTTAGCTATAGCTCAGAGGGGTCAGATTTTCAGAAACACATGCTTTCCCATGGTGAATTGCAAGTCAGTCCGCTTCGCATCTGCATACAACTTCTGTCGATCCTAGGCTCTCTTTATCCTTTGCTTGATCAAAGTGACTTTATCTGCATACACTTGGAGCTCATCTGACCTCAACAAGGTCCTCTCACCAACATCATCCTAGTGAAGTGGCGACTGACACGGCCTCCCATAGAGAGCTTCATGCGGTGGCATCTCGATACTGGCTTGGTAGTTGTTATTGTAGGCAAAATCAGTGAGCGGCAGGTATTGCTCCCATGAACCACCCCAATCGAGCACACAAGCTCTCAATAAATCCTCCAAAGTTTGGATTGTCCTCTCTGATTGTCCATCAGTCTGGTGGTAATATGATGTACTAAACTTCAGTCTAGTGCCAAGTTCCTCTTGTACCTTCTTCCACATCTTGGAAGTAAACTTCATATTGCGGTCAGAAATGATTTGAACTCAGAACACCATGTAGTCGTACAATCTCTCGGATGTACAATTCAGCTAAGTTTGTCACTTTGGCAGTGGTCTTCAGTGTGAGGAAATGTGTCGACTTGGTAAGGCGGTCTACCACAACTCATATTGTGTCATGACCTCTCTTGGTCTTGGGGAGACCCACCACAAAGTACATGGTGATATCTTCCCATTTCCACTTAGGAATTTCAATCGATTGTAACAATCCATCGGGTCATTGGTGTTCAGCCTTCACCATATGGCAAGTGAGACAACTAGACACATATGCCACTATATCTCTTTTCATTCTGGGCTACCAAAAGTACCGCTGTAGATCCTTAAACATTTTGGTAGTGCCAGGGTGTACTGTGTACCTTGAACCATGAGCTTCTTGTAGGATACGATCCTTCAAAAGAAAACTTTTAGGAACCCACATACGGCTCTTGTATCGAATCCCGCCATCCACTCCTACAGAGAGATGGGTCTGAGGTTTCTCCAGTAACCCTTTCATCTTGTCAAGCTCTGGACTGGCTATCTGGGCAGCTACCAACTCAGTCAACAGGTCTAGTTTAATATATATACTAGCCAAACAGACTCAGTCTTATAACAGTTGTGGAGTCCACTCCACAAGATATTCTAGCTTCCTCCACTGGCTATACAAGACAGTTGCACACCTGAGCTATTTTCAGCTAAGAGCGTCTGCTACAACATTTGCCTTTCCAGGGTGATAGGCAATGGTGAAATCATAGTCCTTCATGTATTCCATCCATCGTCTCTGTCTCAGATTTAGGTCCTTCTGAGTTTGGAAATACTTCAAGCTCTTATGGTCAGTGAATATCTCAAAGGTGGCTCCATACAGATAGTGTCGCCAAATCTTCAGGGCATGTATAATTGTATCCAACTCTAAATCATGTGTCGGATAATTTACCTCATTAGGTTTGAGTTGTATGGAGGCATAGGCAACAACATGTCTATCTTGCTCTAGCAAACATATAAGTCTCATATTTGATGCATCAATGAAGATCATAAAACCTTCATTACCAGACGGTAGAGTCAACACTAGGGTTGTAGTCAACTTCTGCTTTAGCTCTTGGAATCGTGCTTCACATAGGTCCGACTGCACAAAATTCTCATCTTTTCGGGTGAGCTTGGCAAGAGGCAAAGCAGTCTTTGAGAAATCCTTTATGAAGCATCTATAGTATCCAGCCAATCCTAGAAAGCTACGGATCTCTGAGGGATTCTTTGGTGCTAGCCAGTCTTGAACATCTGACACTTTGGTTGGATCTACCGAGATGGTTCCTCCAGATATGATGTGTCCAAGGATCATGACACGGTCTATCCAAAACTCACACTTTGAGAATTTCCCATAAAACTTCTGCTTTCTCAAGATATCAAGGACTCTACTCAGGTGGTCTCAGTGTTGTTCTAGGTCATTAGAATAAACCAAGATGTCATCTATGAACACTATGACAAAGAGTCAAGGAAGAGTTGGAACACACTGTTCATTAGGTTCATGAACACACTCGGGGCATTGGACAATCCAAAAGACATAACCACAAACTTATAGTGGTCATAACTGGTTCTAAAGGCAGTTTTTGGGATGTCCTCACTTTTAACCCTCAACTGGTGGTACCCTGATCTTAGGTCAATCTTTGAAAAGACTCGAGCTGACTTCAACTGGTCAAACAAGTCATCTATCTGGGGTAAAGGGTATTTGTTCTTAATGGTAGCCTGGTTGATCATCCGATAATCTATGCACATTATGAGCAAATCATCCTTCTTCTTCACGAAGAGAACTAGTGCTCCCCATGGTGATGTGCTAGGGCGGATAAAACCCTTGTCTAGTAGTTCCTACAATTGTTTCTTTAACTCGAGCAACTCAGCAGGGGCCATCCTATAAGGTTCTCTTGAAATAGGGTTTGTCTCGGGAGCTAGCTCTATTGAAAAGTCTACCTCTCTCTCAAGAGGGATCCTAGGCAAATCATCTGGGAAAACATCTGCATAGTCCCTGACTACCTCTATTTCCTCTAAGGGTTGCACCTTGGGCTTTGACTTGGTAACGACTGCTAGGAAAGCCTGAAAACCTTTGGTTATCATCCGCTCTGCCTTTAAAGCTGACACATACAAGCTGGTGGTAGCATCCTTCCTACCCCTAATGATGAATAATGGGTGACCTGGTTTCTTTATGATTACATTCTTCTCCCTATAGTCAATATTGGCCCTATAGGTATAAAGCCAATCCATACCAATGGCCACATCAAAGTCATTCATGTCAAGGAGGATAAAATCCATAGGGAACTCATGATCTCAATATTTAATAGATATCACAGGAGTTTTCAAAAGGGACATAAAGATTCGACCACTTGGGGTTGTGACATCCAAGATATACCCTAAATCCTTGATATCCAAACAAAGCAAAGTTGCGAGGTTTCTCGAAATGAAAGTATTAGTAGATCCATAGTCAAATAAAGCTTTTACATTGTGTCCCATAACTTCAAGCATGCCTACATTGTTTTTCACCATACATTATACCATTACATGCTTATCTTAAAATATAAAAGAAAACTCTAAGGGTTGTTACCCTCTATCAACTGATTAGCATTAGCTTGAGCCTCCTCATTGTCAATAGCAAAAACTCGAGCTTGTCTTCTTTCTCCAACAGGTGGGGCTACAACTACAAGTTGGGCTACTACAAGTGGGGCCTCTACTGGGCCTGGTCCTCTCGGGTTTGGCAGAGGACAGTTGGCTTGAAGATGTCCCTCTTCCTGACAACGGTAGCATGTCTTCTTCTTATAGCGGCACTCACTTGAATGCCATTTTTTGCAGGGTCGACACCTAGGTCGGTTGTTCTCATGATGGGGTTTTCATTTTCCTCCATGCTTTCCCTTAGTATGGTTGTGCCCTTGTCCTTCTTGTGATCATTCTTCTGGCCTTAGGTACCTTTAGTGAAGCCTAAATATCCTTTGGGTGGATTCTGAGTAGGCATCACCATCCTCTCCATGTCCAGGGTGGTGTTGTAGGCTTCGGTGAAGGTTTTTAGTTTACTTTCCATCACATGAAGCTTAATGGTAGGATGAAGATGCTCTACAAAATGGTCCACTCATCTTTCTTCATCCATCATGTGCCCGAAATACTCTAGAATGTGAAACTTGTGGCCAAAGTATGCGACTAATAAGCTACCTTGGCTCAGGTTGGTAAACTCTCTTTCCTTCTCCTTCTTAGCTGAGGTGGGAATGAATTTGGCTATGAAGATAGTCCTGAAGTCGGTCCATGTCATTGGGTTGGCACTCAGATCTCGACCCATGATGTGGTTCTCCCACCAAATCTTGGTTGCTCCTTCCAAGAGATGTGCAGCAAAAGGGACCTTCTTGTTCGGCTGCACTTCCAGCATGCAAAAACCATTCTCAATTGCTATCAACCAAGCATCTGCTTTGTCGACCACTTAGGTCTTATCTTCTCCCTAGAATTTATCAATGTTTAGCTTGACAAAGTCCAGAATGGTGACTCCGATTCGGGGGAGAATGGAAAGTGGTTCACCATTCTCATCTCTGGCTATATCCCTGAGGGTCAGGGCACTAATGGCCTCAGTCAGCTTCTTTTGTTGTTCCATCCACATGGCACCAGGGGTGTGAACTACCATTGTAGGTCCTGGACCTGGACCACCAGTTGGGTTCTCTTCAAACTTGGCCTCATCTTCAGACATGTGTTCCTCTTCTTGGTCCATCTTTGGGTTATCGAAGGGAACCGGCTTAGGGCCTGAGCATTCTTCTGAGGCTCCCTCGGGTCTCTTTCTCTTCTTTGAGGACTCATCACCATGGTTCCTCTTCCTTTTCTCAGAAGACCCCCTCCTCTTGCGGGGAGGCCAACCCTTAGCAGGGTTCTCAATGGCCTCAGGGATAGCTACAATCTTCACAGGAGCCATGTACATAAGCATACAATCAAACTTTTAGTTTACATTTAAACTAATTATACTTATGCTGAAGACATCTTGTTTACGTATCTTTTATTAATTTGATGGAGGATTCCTTAATCCTTAACACTTTGAATTCCCAAACATAGGAGGTGGTGGAGAGAGAGAACACTAATCTCTTAATATTTCTCCAGAAATAACAGGTAAAGAAGGGACAAAGATAGATGAGAAAACCTAGAGGTATCTTATTTCGAGTCAATTCTTTGGATTTCAGCCAGGCAGTCACACTGCATCCGGGAGTCCTCGTGACCGACTAGCAAGGTGGAGGAAAATATTGCCAGCCCTCAGACCGTGATCCTTTTCTAGACACCTCCATCCTCAAAAAATCCTCTAATAACTCCCTGGGGTTCTAAAGAGTTTGTAAATTTTAATAATTACGAAAGATTAAATGGAAAACCATAGCTCTAATACCAAATGTAACGACCCCACCTTCTGGTAACACCCAGTTAAGGGAGACCAAGAGGTCATAGGCATTATCCCAAAATAGGATCAGTGGTTTTGCAAATAATCAACAATAATTAATAAATTCTACTACAACTAAACTTTTAATGGAATAAAATCTTTCTTTTGATACCTTGCAAAATATGGGAAGTGGAATTATTTACCCAAGAAAGAACTTATCTATCTATAATCCTCCAATTATTTATTAAGCTTTATTTCATTAATGTCACTTTAAAAGAATATCCATTTTCTTGATAACCTAAAACACTGACAAAAAAAACGTCGGTCAATATAACGAATTATACTAGTATGTGGGGGAAACAATAATCTTGCATTTAATTGTAACAACATATTTCAAGCAATTATGGTTTAACAAGAAAACTTTACATTTTAAACATGACTACTCAATTCTTACATACCCTAGCTTCTGTGTTGTCCCTGCAGTGGACATAGATACTACCTCTCATATGGTAGATCTCAAATAACCCCCATGATCCTACCTTACAGGTAGATCAACACATAGGGTTGTGGAGTCATACGGCCCTACCCAAAGGTAGTCCAATCCCTAACTCATGATAACCTGATGGTCCTACCTCACGGGTAGACCATGTACTGGGTCATCTATCTCATCAACATCAGAGCTACAGAGGAGGACCAGGATCTTAGCTAGTTATGCACATATAATTATGGTGATAGTCATAGTCACTTTATAATTGCATGAAATAAAATACAATCAATCATTTATTCCAAGCAATCGATAAAACTTCAGGAATCGTCAGGAAACTAAAGCGGTTTAATCATAAGCATAACCACATACCTGTTCTTGAGCAACAGAATCCAAATTCATCAAAATATCCAAGCAAGCACCTTAATGCAAACAACCCTTAATTCCTGAAACATATAGATTACCTAATGTCAAAACACCTTCCTAATCACATGAGGATACTTTCTAAGGCTTCCAAGCCCTTAGGGTTCATTAGGGTTTCTTTATCCAACTTTATTGCCTTTTTGGACTAGCAACCCTAAAATAGATTTCTTATTTTTCAAAAACCCTAATTAATCCAATTATCCTCATTAAGGGTTCTTTAATCTTAAAACAAGTTTGAGATCACCAAATCTCTGTTATATAATTACATTTTCGGATTTAAACGATTAAAACCCATATTTTCCCCAAATTAGGGTTTGTAAGCATAATCATGTGCATAAAACCCTAAAATAAGCATAAAATTACATGTTTTAAATTTAACTCTCCCTTCTATTCTCAACAGGTTAATATTACTCAGAATAACCCAAAAGAGCCATTAAATCCGAGTTCCATATCAAATTAGGGTTTTACCATAATTTAATACATTAAAAGTGTAAATTTGTGTACTTTTTAAATCACAAGCAATATCATGCTCCAGTTCCATTTTTATTAGATTCTAAGTATTTTTCTGATGAAAAGGCACTATTTACTTTTATTTTTTGGCCAAAGGATCTATTTTTAGCGAATTAAACAAGATTCAATGTTTTTCTAGAATTTCGACTAGAGAGGTGACTTACTTTGGTTTTTCTAGAAAATCGTTGGCCATTGGATCACCAGTCGTCATTGAATGAGCGCAACCGTGTGATCTCTAGCACTTGCATCCACTCACGGTCTTCAAAATAGCGGAGCACCTCAGGGTCGTTGAACTATCTCACAGCCTATCGTGGAAAACAATCGAACGACTACTGATTGTCGCCTCCACTCTATCCAATAGAGCTACCCACGGCGGCACTATAGCCTGAAGCTCACCGAAGCAAAGCCAACTCAGGGATCTGGGGCACGACAACAGAGGGGAAGCAGCCGATGGTGATCGTGAGGGTCTGCCAAAGTCGAGGGGGTCCTATTTATAGGATTTGGGGTTTGATTCTAGGGTTCCCGACCCTTATCGTCACCTGTCGTTTTAGGAAAATTAGGCATTTCTTCTAGATGCCTCCAAAGCATGAAGAACCTAGGTATAATGTGTTCGAAATCCTCTCCTGAACCCAACCACCAACTTTCCTTGTTTGCACATGGAATCAATCGTGAGAAAATCTAAAGGAAAGATCCTCCTGTCGACGGCCTATTCCTAGTTTGGTTAGAACTAGATGATGAGTGGCCTCTGTTGGATCAAGATCCAATGATCCGCATCACTCGCGCCCAAACAAAGGAAATTTGGTTTTTATTTTAGGAAAATCCCTTTCACTTTAGGACAATTTGGAAAAAATCATAACTCTCAAACCATGTCACCATTTAATCCAAAATTTTGATCAAAACTTCATAATAAATTAATCTATCGTCCTGCCAAGTTTGGGGCCATAACTCAAAAGTAAACGAACCTTTTCTTTATGTGCAAGTTATTGCTTAAATATATATATTTTATTCATATTTCCTCTTTCACACTTTATTATTTTCCTTATTTCAATTCCTTGCATCTCAAGGATCCATGTGGGGTTCGAATCACCATCCATTATGATCAAACCCACACTTATCTATTTATTTCTTATATTTTCACGTTTATCCCAATTTTCATTATTATTTATGAAATTATTATTCCTTTTTAACTTGTTTTACTCTTTTATTATCTTGGACCCATTATTACCAAAGGGTCCACGAAAAACCATGCATAAGGAAGACTTGTAAAAGAAATCCATATATTTATCAAAAATCATGCAAATTTACAACCAAGTACAGTTCTTTTGAAACAATTGCAATTACAATCATATAAGCAAAATCGAGGTTGTAACAAGGACATCACACCCTTCAAAGTTCCCTATATATTTCCCTAGAACTATAAGACCATCTAGGAAGAGCATGGAAGAAGGATAGCCACTCTCACAACAACAACAACTCCAACCATCATAATGGCAAGAAGAGGAAGGATCCACCTAAAGTGGTTGCAAATCAACCTACAAAAACTCAATGTGTCAAGTTCTCTAAGTATCATCTAGATGAATGTAGGTTTGGGATCAGAGTGTGCTATGTATGTGGTGAGATAGTCCATATTTGACCTAACTACCCCAAGTTTCAAAGGGAGAGCTTAATTTTAATCAAGCACCTACTAGAATCTTCGCCATGGTGGACTAGGATGAAGATGATAACGATGAGTGGGGTGTGGTGTAAGTTATGAGACTTTTTTATTTTTGAAACTATAGGTGTATGGAAATGTGTAGAACTATAGAACCTCATGATGATCTTAAGATGTTCAATTTTAATGCTAAAGATAAGGTGAAAACTCTAAGGTATGTAGTTAATGAAATTTTGAGTATTAAATTTATTTTAGATGGTAGAAATGTCAATCTCAAATTTTCATAAATAATTTTAGACATAAAATGTAATTTTTCTTAATAAGAAGCAACTGAGGGACTTATATAAAAGATCAGAAAATAGTACTACTATTCAAATAATGAAGCAAGAAAAATAAAAGGGACTCAAAACACCTTTTCTTTTATAACGTATTTAAAAGATGATAATAATTAGTTTCCGCTTTCCTTTTTTCTCTCTCATCCTTAGGGATTTTTAAAAGAAATAAAGGAACAATATGAAAGAATTGAAATTCAAAAATAGGGATCTTGGGCAAAAAGTTTCCCTTTTTTCTTTTGATTGCTTTTAACATAAAAAGAAAATATCACAGACATTTTTCTCCCTCCTCCTCTTTGGATTACAAAAAAATGATAAGTGTCCATATGCCCCAACTTAAAAATTTTGAGATAAACTCACTTGGGAAAACAATAAATGACTTCCTCTTTTCTTTTGTATACATATGAAGGAAATAACATTATCTTCTCTTTTTCTCTCTCTTCATGACAATTTCTTCAAAAGGCATGAAAAGGCATACAACTTAAATATTGAGAGAATATTCATTGATCATCTCATTTTTGGAGTCAAAGAATCAATTAAGGAAAAAAAATTCACAATATCTCATCCTTTAATGCATAAAAATCAAGTTAAGTGAGAAATATAGAAATTGTGGGAAAAAGATATGCCAAAGTCGAATTTTATTGTTTAGGAAGGGTGTAGACTACTTAATTAATGTGTGCTCAAAATTTAGTTTCTTTTTGACTTGGTTTGACCCCTCAAACCAATTAGAAAAGCGTTTGTATATAGTTTAATTAGGATTTAATTGAATATTCATTTAATGCACCAATTACACTATAGTCTGGATTATTCTTGTCGGTCACACGTTACATTCATTTTTTTCCTACTATGTGCATGATCTGATGGTCGAGATTTAATGCACTTGCAATCTAACGGATCTGTAGTCACCCTCTTCCTCCATTTTCATCGTGATTCTGAACACAATTACATGGATTTCCTTTCTTGACCTTGTTCTCCCTCATCCCTCCACCTTTTTACAAGATTTCTTTGCTAATGTTTTCATCTTGCCTTATTGAATCTAGAAAGCCATTACTCACTTTCCCTTTCTCTCTATTGATGATTTTTCCAAATAGGATTCTCAACCCCTCTCTACCATAAGATTGCAGGGCCCCTCTCAGCTTTCCCCTTTCCTATTTAAGGCTCCCTAAGGCATCACAACCCCATGCAAGTTCATCCTCCATAACCAATTGCTTCCAAGGAGCATCGAGACTCCCCACCTACTCAGCCTTCTTCTCTGACAACTACCATCATGCTTCAGTCTTCTTTGCCACCACCATTACAATTGAAGAACCACTAAGCATCATTGACCTTCCTTTGATGCTTCCTGATAGTTTTGTAACCATGGATTGGCACTGTAATTTTGTAAGACTCAGTTGAGGTCCTTGTTAGTGCTTGACGCCATGGCACTTCAGGTCTCTTATGACAAAGGGAACTAAGCCCCAACCTTCACTTGATCTCCACAATTATTTTTTGAACCCTAGTTGATGTGTTTTCGACCTTTTCCTTTAGTTTCAGACTCGATTTCTTTTCCTCCTATTTTGTATCTTGTTCCGTAAAACCAGTGAACTATTGTCTCCTCCTTCACACAATGTATTCATCATCTTCGAATTGACCTTGCAATGTTGTTTGACTCATCTTGGTTATTTGCTTGAGATGGTTGTCTAGAGTCAGATCTTCCAATTTTGCCTCAGCCATGACTGAAGTGGTTCGGGAGCTCCTAGACACCTCCCAAACCCAGACAAGGGTCCTTGGCTTCAATGTGATGGGAAGAGACCAATGAGTACCTCAAGTGCCATGTGTCGACCATCAACCTTGGCTTGGAGCAGAGTCGAAAAGCTCCTGTCAAGCTTCCAACACCATGGCTCAAGAGGAGTAGAATCCATGTCATGAAATGACCTCAGTATCCACATGGGTTTAGTAAGATGCTTTGTTTCACATGGGCAATACTGAGATTATGGCTTCTACTTTTAATTTTTCTGATGTGTGGATCTTGACTATGATTGATGACTAGTTTCCCCCTTATCCTTGATTTAATTCATAACACGCCTAAGGTTTCTCCATCTTTTCACATTTTATTTACATCGGATTATTTTTTATTTAAATTTTTGCCACAATATGGTTTTCTACTCCCTGATTGGTCAATATGGAAATATTTGTATAAATTCCATACGACCTTAAAAAATGAGTAAAATGCCTATTGGGAAGTATTTTTCATGAGGAACTCAAATTTCTAAGTTTTAAACTTTGTTTTCTCTTCGACCAAACTCTAGTTTTATAAGAAGTGATATTAGGTTTTAATGTTATGGGTATTACATATTAGTATGGAATGTGCTATGAATGATATGATTAAGGTCCTTCGGTCCCAAGAACGTGATTAGATTTCCTCAAACTAGGAAGAAAAGTAGAATATCCTCTAAGAATAAGTTAAGTGGTCCACCTACACATTGAATATAAGTATTGTTTGATTTTATGTATGTATAAATGAAATACAACGAATGTTATGAAGGTATTAACTATTATTTCAATTCTTTGAATACAACGAATCTATAATGAATTTAACAACATGTTTTATAGTCATTGGTCATTATATTATCTATCATATAAATTAAGAGTAAATGATAAAATTCAATAAAGAGTTTTTAACAGGAAGAAAATGATAAAATATAGCTTATATAAGATCCTCACTAAGAGGCTCCTTGGAGAAAAACTAAGAGGCATTTTAGTGCATAAGAGAAGAGACACTTTGGTGCAACCCAAGAGGCACTTTGGTGCATAAGAGAAGAGGCACTTATGAAAACCTGAGGATTCTTATATAGGTTAAGATAAAAGAAACTGATTTAAAAGTAATTATGTATCTTATTTAATGTTTAATGTTTAATGTTGAAAGTCTATTTTCAGTTTACATGTTTTCTTTGATCTATAATATGTTCAATTCTATTTACACTTTGTTTGATGCATGGATAGGGATGTGATGCCCACAAGTAAGGAGTAAGCTTAGGAGGAAGAAGCTATTTGATGTGTAAGGACTAGATAAGGAGTCTTTTGGAAGAAAATACCTGGTGGGGTGCCACTATATTTAGTTTAGCTACTTGCATGTTTATGAGAAACATGTCTTGTTAAAGAGTGAACCTTGTCAAGGATTTTACAATGAGAATTGTTACATTTATTATATGGTGGTTTATGTAAACTCTATTTTGATCTATGAATATCATTTGTGACATACCCCTTGAAGTGAGTACAAATGTATGCTTCTTCTTGATGTTGTAAATGATATAGAAATGGGGTGTTACATAATGCAATCAAGTGGTGACTCTGAGAAGTTAGGAATGCTCCATTGAGATAGGGATGGGAAAGAACCCAACCAACTTAAACCCACCTCATTGAAAACTTCGTATTTTTAGGGGTCTCTTTGATTTTGTGCATAGGTCAATCAAATATAATTCATATTGCTTTGAGTCGATTCATGCCTATTTCAGACAAGGTCAAGTGTTTCTATTTTAGGTGAGGTAAGATTTCAGATTTGGCATGCTCTTTATTTTGTTCTTTGACTTGTATTTGTAATATTTAATGTTTGGCTCATGTCGTGTCAGAAAGTGTTAAGTGGGTTAATGTAGGTTATGATCTATCTGAGTCATGTTTTTTACAACTTTAGGTCAGACTGAGTCAAATTCTAATTTTATATGGGTGATGGCATTAGTTTGTATAGAGTTCAAAAAACTTGATCCACTACTAATTACATCGTGGTGCATGTTAGAGTCAGTGACAAACGGGTAGGGTTGGGTGTGGGTTTTGGAAGGGGGAATTGGGGTGGTGAGTTTAGGTAATGAGTTTACCCACCCCTTTAGACCATGTTTGGTTAGGGATTGGGATTATTTAGTCAAACTTGGGTTAGTCATGGTTAGTTTGTAGATTTGGATTAGGTTGGTTTGGATCCAGTCTGATTCTATTTGGCAAATCAGTCTAGTTTTGGTCTGCTGGTCTAGATTCAATCAGGATACAATCTGATTCTATTTGGCAAACCAGTCTAGTTTTGGTTCTAGATTCAATCAGGATACAATCTGATTATGTTTAGCAACCCAGTTAAAATGAGGAGGTAGTCTGATTCTGTTTGGCAACCAAGTTAGGATTAGGACGTGGTCTGATTCTTTTACCAACCAAGTCAAGATCTGGTTTGGTTCTAAATTGAACTGCTTGTAACATGGAACTATTTGGATAATATTGAACTATTACATGTCAATGCATTAAAAGGTATGCATTTTAAGAAATGTATATATATACTTATTTTAATTGTGAGTATGACTTGAGTAGGTTTTTTTTATGTATGTTTTGAAATTAGTATTATTTTACCTAGTGGTGACAAAATACATGACATGGATTTATTTGTAAGGATGGTTAGTAGTACTCTATTTCTAATCCAACATTGAACTCAATGAATGAAGTTGACATAAAACAAAGTTGCTTATGTATGCACATGAGGATAACAACCAAGCAATATAAAATAAACACATGTAACATCACAATTTAAATGAAACAGGTGATATGAGATACTATTATGAAAGTATGCATACAGTTACGCAATATTACATAAATAAATCTAAAAACATTTCACGATTACATATTAAGATTGATTACATATTTTTATATAGTGAATAATATGCATTCACTTCACTCAGAACCAGTGCCACCAACAACATCATTTTGTGATTTTTCTCCCTCATCAGCCACTATTGGATGTGGTTGAGAGGTTCCCTCTTGGTCGAGTTGTTGTAGTCTTGGTGGGTATGTGAAGGACTTGTGCAGAACGTTCTTGGAATGATACATACTAGAACGTCTTAAACACCCCACCTTAAACATGTTCATGTTAACATTATTCGTCCCCATGAATGTGTGGAATTAACAAAGGGTATCATGCTAAGCTTGATGTAGAAATGGTTGATGCATTCGACCTAAAAAGTATTGGCATCCTAAGACCAAGCCAAATGTTACATCTGATTTGTTATCCCATGAAAACGGATTCATTTTATCAGAAAGTAGTTGGCATAGTTTGAAAGGATATCAATGTTAGCAGTGTATGTGTTTGTTAACGACAAATGTGATTGAGTAGAACTAGCCACTCAAGAGAACATATTTGAAGTTATGAGATGGGGAACAAACAACACAAGGATGGATTTACTATATATCCCATATCAATGTTAGTATGATGTGAAACAAACAATGAAAACATAGACAAGAACTTAATATTACCAATTTATATTTATCATTCACATTGACATTCACATTAACAACTAGTTCTAGTTCCACAAAAATAGAGTGTAGGTGATTTGAAACGTAAAATATGGAAATACAAAATAATCATGGGTTGACTAGATAATGGCAATATATGGAAAGGTTGGAGTGACAACATCTTATGAGTTCTTGTGGCAATCTCGACATTATCCATGAGGTTTTTCATCAGTGAAAAGAAGTCAAATGTCTCATCTGGTAGAGAGAAGCTTGAATACTAGTTGATAAATCAAATGAAGACAATAGCATAATATAGTCTAATTCTGTTTGGCAATGGTTAGTCAAATAGAAGCATATTGTATCATATTACCATATTCATTGGATCCATCAATCGATAAAGTCAAGCATAACTCTACTAGAAGGATTCTTTGACTTCTTTTATACATTACAACAACTTATGGAGGATGCCTACGTTGACACACCCACAATCAGTCTAAGATGGTGACCTACCATGGTGTTGACCCTTCTGTGATGGCGAGGAAGCTTTACACCGATCCCATGTAGGACCATCCCAGTTAGCCCACTTTATCACCTCATCATACTCATCCAATGAGAACACACAGCCTTCATGCACTACTTCCTTGTCCTCTTACTTGACATCATATTTTAGCCAATCAAACAACAGAGGGAAAATGACAAACAAGGTTAGCAACCCCGTCATTACTTTGGTTTGCAATTGTGGGTTGTTCAAGGCGTGCATCTATGGGCTTTTCATGCAAATATGGAGAATGGGAGTGTGAAGGCTCACAAAACTTGCACAAAATTTTGGCCATTACATATTTTTCGATCTTGGAGGACAAAATCTAGACAATAAAATATTTAACATCATAGATAAGTATAAGTTTGAGCCCATAATGATAATAACAAACAAATGATGAAAATAGTTAACATAAACCACAACAATAATTAACATATTAGTTACACACATAGGTAATGTATTTGACATCAACTTGAACAAGTACTAGTTTATAATCATGTTAGCAAGTATGGTTTGAAATACATAAAACAAACACCAAAAGCCTAAAGTTGGCGTACAAAATTTATAGTAGGGATTCTTGCAACTTCATCCATTGACTTCACACCTACTCCTACAGCTGCATCATTTATGTTTTCAACATTGTTTGCGTGTACTACAACTCCTAGTGGGCAAGTGCATTGATTCATCACAAAGTTGTGTGGAATCGCCTGTTGTGCATCTAAGGTCTGAGTAGCCAATGCATTTCCCAAAATGAAACAATTTTGTCTAATGAAATCTATCTCGAGATTCTTTCATTGGGTTTTCACCTCATTCAAAGATATATAAGGCACCCCTGTTACGTTTTGAAAGCCACACAATGTCTCCCTCCAAGCCTCTCAAATATATACTCCAACGAAACATCTCCCCATGTTATATTGGTTTCTCATCGCATCAAGTAGGGTTTGATCGGTCTCCCTACACCATATACCATACAGACTCGTTCCTTGCCCATCCATATTACCAATTCTATATGTAATATATTTCAAGTATAAGGGTGCATTTGACAAATATATGGATACAATATGATAATTCAAATATGTTGACATAATGTACAAACAACATACAACCTCCTATTTGGTCCAACAATATTACCAATTTTGTGCTTAGTACATTTCAAACATAAGTCTATTTTGCATAAACATTCAGCAACAGTTACGATAACGATAATTCAAACATTAAAATAGAAAAATCAACAAGCTTATAATGTAACTTTAACAACTACCAGACTCAGGGGTCTGAGTGTAGGAATTAAATATCATCCACATATACATCTAACTCTGCCATTTGAGCTTATAGAGTCATCGGAGTTGAAGGAATGTCTAAAAGAAGACTATAGCTTTCCTCCAATTTGTTAGATGTGGTTTCTAGAACTTCAAATTTGTACATATAGGAGTTGTAAGCATCTTCAGCTTAGTGATGGATTTCAATAAAGTCCTTCATGATTATTGACTGGACCCACACCAACTTGCACTCATTAGTCAGTAACTTAATCTCGGCCTATAGATAATGCGTTTTTGAGGGGAGATCATCTTCCCAGTGGAATTATTTGCACCATTCTTTTCCCTAAAATGTATTCCCAAGTTTGAATTAATGACAACAAATGTGTAATGTACTTATTAGTGCAACATATTGTTTATAGTTTTACTATTACACATGTTTCGTAGAAAATATGTAATACAATTTTGCCCTGCCTTTCACTGAAATGCCAAAGTCAAATAACAATGTATCTTCCATGTTAATCCATAATGTGGTAACGTTACCACAAATACACCTCCAAACATCGGATGCATACATTAACATCTAAATTTTTTATTGTGCATTGTTAACATAATGAGGGGTTCATACCATAGATTTCAAATCAAAACTTAGGAATGACAAATGATTGTTCTAACATAAAACTAAAGACTATTTCAATAGGATGAAGTATATTACAACTATGATGTAGTATATCCCTCATCCTTAGTTGAAGAGACACTATCTATTAGTGGGTGAAGTCGTTTGTGAAGATATTGGTCTCTCCCCCTGAGAGTCATAATTTCAGTTACTAATCTATCGATGTCTGCTCTTGTGGAACATACAAAGTCACAACAAGTAGACCAGTGCATATGTTTGTTGCGTGCATAAATAAGTTGTGTTACTAGTGAATCCCTAATTGTAGTAAGGGTGGTCATGGTATGTTGTACTCGTTGTGCATGCACAGGCAACATCATATGACATCTAGTTTGAACAAGACTCCTACCACGTGTAAAATATGGTCTATGGAGGTTTTTGTCTTCAAACCGTCCATTAGTTGCATCTGTGGCATTGATTTAGACTCATACGGTGCATCATAGGATAAACAAACACAAGGGCATTCCATTCTCCATTGTAAGAATACAAAAGGATGCATAATGTGACACTTTTAATTCAGAGGCATAACAAGACTATACCCAAAAAACCTAAGGATGGAATTCAAGAAGATTATAGCACATGTCAAGTGAGGGATGAGTTTAGAAACAAATAGAAATGATACC
The DNA here is from genome assembly GCA_963693085.1 of Alisma plantago-aquatica. NCBI lineage: Eukaryota > Viridiplantae > Streptophyta > Magnoliopsida > Alismatales > Alismataceae > Alisma > Alisma plantago-aquatica. The sequence goes on along the minus strand of OY856414.1, from coordinate 92,566,648 downwards.
AAGTACAAAGAACGGTGATCGAGTTTGCCAAATTAAACTAGAAATGGTTTCACACTATACATCACCCTCTTGAGAATCTGTCTGAGTTGTTTACTGGAGGGAGCTCAAGTCGATACCATGGTTCGGGAGGCTAATTGATGAACTGTCTTTTGCAAATTTATCCATTATAACATCACCATCTGTAACATTGGTGTGATTTTCACACACTTGGGATCTTTTTAATTTATAAAGCACTAAACAAGGTTCACTCACAATACCAAAATATACACCCACAGGCGCACGGGGTTATGTCATAGTATAGGTGAGAGGTAATTAAAGGGGTCCATCCGCAGGGAGAGAGGGGGCACTAGAGCTAAGTTAGGGTGACTATGTTCCTAATGTGAATAGTAGGGTTTTTAGGGTTTAAAGGTGATTTTGTTTGATGAAACTAAGGAGGCAAGCAATTGAAGGCAAGAAAGAAACTAGATTGTCAAAAACCCTAAGTTTCCCTAAACAAGTTAAGTCTAACTAGCAAGACAAGACAATTAACTAAGCAAGAGCAATATATTACACTATAGTAGCAATTAAGGATCTAGAGCAATTAATGGCCTAGACTAGAACTAACTAGCAAGATCAAAACTAGCAAGCTCAAAAGAGCACTAACTACTCAAGAAAAATCTAACTAGCTAGAATTGAGCAAAAGGCTAAGAGGCAATTGAAAGCAAGCAATTCATTAGCATGAAAAAGTTAAGTTAACAAGATGGGTTTTAGTAATGATAAATATAGATGGGACATTCGGGAATGACACAAGGATTCCAATTGGGGGAAAGACAAAACAAGCAAACTTAATCATCCATTCTAGATTGCTAAACCAAACAACTAGTCAAACGCTAAGAAATCACCTACATTATTAGTTAGCCTAAGGTATAGGTGAGAATTCACTAGAATTTGACTAATATAGGTTTCTAGTATAGGATTTCTTAGTGTAATTGGGAGCCAAAGGTAGAATTGGGAACTAGAGGTGAGGGCATTTCACCCCACATTACTCACCACTAGCTTCTATCAAACTCCCAATCAACCCTATACTAGCTGCTTAGATCACACACCTAGGAGTAGGAGAAGGACTATATGTATGGGGAGATGGGGTGCTATCTAGGGATCCACTAGTTGGACCTAGGAGCAAATCCCAAGACAGCCTCACATATGCTATCTTCTCCTAGACTTAGGTGATTTCAAGCACACAATCACAAGAAATTCATATTTTTAGATAAAACCCACAAGTAGAGACATGGGAAATGAGATATAGATAACAAGAAATCATATAGAATTAAATCATAGAGTTTACAAATTATCTTCCCCCAACATGGTATCGAAGTATCATTTTTTCCCCAAACAGCCCACCATGAGGGGCTTAGCTACTCATAACAAAACAAAAGAGCAAAGAAAAGAGAATAAAGAGGTAGAAATCCATAGATCTCATGGAAGACCCTTCTCCTTCACCTCCTAGCACCTATAGAATGCAGCACCTCCCTCCAAGGATGGAAATGGCATGAGAAAGTAGGGGATTATGGTGAAAACCCCTAGAAAACTAAGGTTTTTGGGTGGAAATGGAAGGTGGGAGGTAGGTGATGGTCTTGAATGCTAGAGAGTGGCTAAGGAGTGGGTAAGGAGGTTGTAACCTTGGGCTATGGCTGCCACCTAAGTATATATAGGTGGTGCAGAAGCACTAGGTTAAGTGGTGATGAAGTGGAAATGCAGTGGAAAAGTTGGGTAGGGTTAGGTGGTCACCACAGCCACAGTTATGTGCCACGATCATGGTGGGGGTAGAGTGGCACGGTCGTGGGGGTGGAATGGCTGAGGTGGAAGTGTGTTGTGAGGTGGTAGAGAATGCATGGAGTGGCCACGACCGTGGTGGGTACCATGGTCATGGTGGAGGGATGGTACCACGGTCATTCTTCTCTCTATGCCCATCTTGTCTTTAGCTTGCCATGGTCATGACAATCGCCATGGGTGAGGTGGTCTTCATAAGCCATGGTCATGCTCTTGACCATGACCATGGGCATTCATGTGTATTTTGCATTGGATCATTGTGACGTTTTGCAGCTAGGGCCATGGTCGTGGGGCATCCCATGGGTGAGTTGTGGCTCCTCGGCCACAGTCATGTTGTCTTCAGTGGCCACAGCCATTTTAGCTTACCACAACCGTGGTCGTTCATGTACAAATCTAGTGACTTTACTATGACTTTTGGAGCCATTTCACCACAGTTGTGGTGATGTAGCACGGCTGAGGTAGGGGGCTAAGTTGCTGATCTTGGCTCCAAACTTCTTCAAATGACTTTTTTTTGCTCTGGATCAATTCGTGTACATCCAATGAATGCTCGAGGAAGATTTATATCCATCTACCTCATTTGCATCCAATGCATGCACAAGTGCCCTGAAAAACATGCAAAAAGTAGTCATAAGTGCATTTGATAAAATAGTTCATATTGGGGAGAATGACTTGCAATCTACATTGTTTAGATGTGATAAATTCAAAAAGACACAAGATGAAGCCCTAAAATAGGACTGCATCACCACCCCAAACTTAAAATATACTTGTCCTCAAGTATGCTCCAACTTAATCTCTCTATTCAGTATCTTTCAATCAAACAAGAATGACAAATGCATTGCAAAATATGATTATTGAATAGGTGGTCTCAAAAGTTACTAAGTGCATGTGTTCCACCTCTCTCCTCTCCACTTTCACAATACAATCATGAAAAGAGCACTGAACATACAAACTTCGAATATAAAGCATAGAACACACAAGCTTTCCATATGTCCTTCATGTATTCCGAGTAAACTGTTTCATGATGGTGTTAAACAATGATGACTAGGAGTGTTGTTTCACTTTCATGCATTCAATCTTATGCTTCAAACTTAATCTCTTTGTTTAGTTTCTTTTAATCAAACAAGAATGACAAATGCATTGCAAAAGCTGATTATTGACTAGGTGGTCTCAAAAGTAACTAAGTGCATGTGTTCCACATCTCTCCTCTCCACTCTGCACAATCCAATCATGAAAAGAGCAATGAGCATACAAACTTCAAATATGGAGCATAGAACACACAAGCTTTCCATATGTCCTTCATGTAATTCTGGGTAAACCATTTCATGATGGCGTTAAACAATGATGACTAGGAGTGTTGTTTCACTTTCATGCATTCAATCTTATGCTTCAAACCACACCAAGTGACCCACATGGTTGTAGAAAAGGGGAAAATGAGCTATGTATGATGTTTGCTAGTTCAATGGGTATGAAAATAGAAGAAAATATTGTTGTAGGAGATTGGGGTGTTTTAACAATCATCTTTTATTTAGATGCTCTTTAACAGGAGCATATTTTATTTTATTTTTGCCTTTTTTTTCTTTTCTTCTTTTCTTTTTCTTTGATTTTGCCATCAATGTAGATAGAGCACATGGTGGATAAGTAAAGTGAGGAGATGTAGATATGGCCACCCCAAACTTTTGGAGGTGGCCAAGGCTAAATATGTGCACTTAGGCATCCTTTCATGAGGTAGAGGGTATGAAGATGATGAAAGAAGAGTGGGGTCAAAGAGGGGTCATTGGTGTGGTTCTCAACACATAATCTCCTGCATGAAAACTAATCCAACACTTCATCAAATGATATCACACCAAATGAGTGAACAACATGAGATTCACATTTTTATCATGTGATTTCATAGGCTCTAAGTGTTCATAGATTGCTCAATTCACAATTCCATCCATTCAGTCACAATCATAAGAGAACTAATTCTCATGTAAAAAGTCAACAATCAAGACCATTTAGCAATAAACTCTAAGAATGTGGCATGCATTTATCAAAGATCAACAACTTCTAGTTCAAAAATTGAAGATTTAAGTTGAAACATGCTTTTGGACACGGAGTTCCAAATTTAGGAAAAATTGGCCAAAATGGTGCCAATTTGCATGTTAATCACATCTAAACCTACTTTAAGGAAATTAAAGCATAAAGTAGCAAAATGAATCTAAAACACACAAAAATTACCAAAATCTACATGAAAATGCAATGCATGAGATGGAATGGTCAAAGGAACAAAATTTTTGAAAAAAATACACAAAAATGCATGAAATTAAACTACATGTATGCATGGATGTAAGCAAAGGAAACTCTATGCTAGATATGGTGGTATCAAATAATCAATAAGTCAAGTGAACATGTCAAACAAAATGAGAGAGAGGGTGGTGCATACCGCCCTACCACCCCAAGCTTTTGAATCACGCTGACGACAGCATGAAACTAAAGCTCATGGAATGTAGGGTAAGAATAATGGGTGGTGTGGCTCATCAGGTGACAGGTCTCCCTATTGTGGCTGGTCTTGCTTGTGCTAATTAGGGCTTTGATTTTCGGATTTGGTGGTGGAGAGGTTAAATGGAGGTGAGAATGGGGTAGAATCGGTTCGTGGAGGTGTAGTGGTGGCAATGGATGGATGGGAAGTTAATTTGGAGGATGAAGGGTCAGATTTTGGGGATTTTCATGGTGGTGGATGTGGAGCAGCTAGTGGTGGAGGAAGTGGATCTAGGGGTTGATTCGGTGGAGATTGGGTGGTTGAAGAGGGAGATGAGAATGGGGTGGAAACATTTCGTGGAGGTATAGTGGTGGCAATGGATGTATGGGAAGTTTATTTGGAGGAGGAAGGGTCGGATTTTTTGGATTTTTTTTGTGGTGGATGTGGAGCAGTTAGTGGTGGCAGAAGTGGATCTAGGGGCTGATTCAGTGGAGATTGGGTGGTGGAAAAGGAATAGGAACTTCCTCAGGAGGATTATGTGGGAAACCCCCAGGGATTTGAGCATCTGGGCCATCCATTTCAGATTCTCGGTGTTGCTTGTGTCGGTGTTGGCATTGTCTTTTGCCTATCTCAGGGTCAAAGGGCACCAAGGTGGTAGAAGTAGATCATCTACCAAGAATGCACAGTTGTCACCTACACAGTACACAAACAAACAACAAGAGAAAAGTTAGAAGGCAAGTATGCAAGAGTAAACAAAGAATAAAGAATAATAATGGTGAGGGTTGTAGAAAACTCATAAGCTACATTAACTAGCTAGGCTGAGCACCTCAACTCCCCAACAATGATTCCAGAAAGCTTGGTTCGATTTTCACACACTTGGGATCTTTCAAATTTATAAAGCCATAAACAAAGTTCACTCACAATACAAAAATATGCACCCGCAAGTACACGGGGTCATGTCATAGTATAGGTGAGAAGCAGGTAAAGGGGTTGATCCACAAGGAGAGAGGGGGTACTAGAGCTAAGTTAGGGTGACTACGTTCCTATGTGGAGAGTAGGATTTTTAGGGTTTAAAGGTGATTTTGATTGATTAAACTAAGGAGGCAAGTGATTAAAGGCAACAAAGAAACTATATTATCAAAAACCCTAAGTTACCATAAACAAGTTAAGTCTAACTAGTAAGGAAAGACAATTAACTAAGCAAGAGCAAGAGATTACACTACAATAGAAATTAAGGATCTAGAGAAATTAATGACCTAGACTGCAATTAACTAGCAACATCAAAACTAGCAAGCTCAAAAGAGCACTAACTACTCAAGCACAATCTAACTAGCAAGAATCGAGTAAAAGATTAAAAGGCAATTAAAAGCAAACAACTAATTAGCATGAACAAGCTAAGTTAACAAGATGGGTTTTAGAAACGATAAAGATAGGTGGGTCATTTGGGAATGACACTAGGATTCCAAATGGGGGAAAGATAGAACAAGCAAACTTAATCATCCATTTTAGATTGCTAAACCAAACAACTAGTCAAATGCTAAGAAATCACTCTACACTATTAGTTAGCCTAAGGTACATGTGAGATTTCACTAGGATTTAACTAATATAGGTTTCTAGTATAGGATTGCTTCTTGCAATTGGGAGCCAAAGGTATAATTGGGGAGTAGAGGTGAGGGTATTTCACCCCACATTACTCACCACCTAGATTTTAACAAACTCTTAGGAAATTACACCAATCAACCCTATACTAGCTACTAAGATCACACACCTAGGAGTAGGAGAAGGACTTCATGTAGGGGGATATGGAGTGCTAGTCAGGGATCCACTAGTTGGACCTAGGAGCAAATCCCAAGACAACCCCACATATGCTATCTTCTCCTAGAGTTAGGTGTTTTCAAGCACACAATCAAAAGCAATTCATATTTTCAGATACAAACAACAAGTAGAGACATGGGAAATGAGATATAAATAAAAAGTAATCATCATATAATGAAATCATAGAGTTTACAAATTATCTTCCCCCAACATGGCATCAAAGTATCCTTTTTGTCCCAAACAACCCACCACAAGGAGACTAGCTACTCATAACAAAACAAAAGAGCAAGGAAAAGAGAATAAAGATGTCAAAATACATGGAGTTCATGGATACCTTCTCCTTCACCTCCTAGTAGTTGGAGAATGCAACACCTCCCTCCAAGGATGGAAATGGAATGAGAAAGTAGGGGATTATGGTGAAAAACCCTAGAAAACTAAGGTTTTTGGGTGGAAATGGAAGGTGGGAGGTAGGTGATGGTCTTGAATGCTAGAGAGTGGCTAAGGAGTGGGTAAGGAGGTTGTAACCTCATGTTGTGGACACCACCTATGTATATATAGGTGGTGGGAAGCACTAGGTTAAGTGGGGGTAGAATTGGAAACGTAGTGGAAAAGTTGGGTAGGGTTAGGTGGTCATCACGGTCGTGGTGGGGTAGAGTGGCATGGTCGTCGGGGGTGGAATGGTCGAGGTGGAAGTGTGTTTTGAGGTGTAAAAGAATGCATGGAGTGGACACATTCATGGTGGGCACCACGGTCATGGTGGAGGGATGGTGCCACGGTCATTCTGCTCTCTATGTCTGTCTTGTCTTCAGCTTGCAACAGTCGTGGTAGTCGCCATGGACGAGGTGGTCTTCATAGGCCACGGTCGTGCTGCTGACCATGACCGTGGTAATTTATGTGTATTTGCACTGGATCACTGTGACTTTTTGCACCTGAGGCTACAGTCGTGGGGTGCCCCACGGGCGAGTTGTGGCTCCTTAGCCACGGCCATATTGATGGCCGCAGTCGTGTTGTCTTCAGTGGCCATGACCATTTTAGCTAACCATAACTGTGGGCATTCATGTACAAATCTGGTGACTTTACTGTGACTTTTGGATCCATTTCACCATGGATGTGGTGGTGTAGCACGACCGAGGTAGGGTCCCAAGCAACTGATCTTGGCTCCAAAACTTCTTGAAATTACTTCTTTTTGTTTTGGATCAATTCTTGTACATCCAAGGCATGCTCAGGGAAGATTTAGATCCATCTACATCCTTTGCATCTAAATCATGCACAAGCGCCCTTAATAACATGCAAAAAGCAACCATAAGTGCATTTGATAAAATATATCATATTGGGGAGAACAAATTGCAATCTACATTGTTTAGATGTGATTATAATGCAAAAGATACAAGATGAAGCCCTAAAATAGGACTACATCAAACATCCTAGGATTTGAGGCCTCAAATAAAATGATCTTATAAGAAATGACTGGACTACCCAAATCACCAAGGTGCGCCTCCTTTTCAGGGAGCCCATCAGTAAAGAACTTTATGGTTAGGCGTGCTTATCCTAGAGAAGTATTGGGATGGGTGACCAGTCAGGAAGTTTGTCTTGTCTTGTGCATGAGTGAGGACAAAGTGCACAGTTAAGGCTAGTGGTGGTTTGTAGGGCCATTCTTCTTTCCTAAAACTCTACCAGAGCCTTTTGTAGTGGGCACAGGCATTACAAGTGGTATCAGAGCTGTAACCCCTCCAATAGGTGGGGCACACTTGGGCTTGTGGCATGCCAGTATTTGAGTCATGCGGTCCAGACATGTTGGAAAGGGCTATCCTTGGTGATAGAGTCACCCTTGCACTGGTAGTCATGATTAAGAGCTGGGTGTACATCAGCCATTTGGGTCTGCACTGAAATGGGGAAATATTGTGAGGCCATATAGTTGAGCCTTGACAAGGACATTGTAAAGAGGAGAGATCACTTCCTTACTAAAATTTAAAGGAAATACAAAACATCCACACATTTTACAAAAATAGAGAATTTTGGATGCTTGCATAATATTCCAAATAAATAAGCATGATTATAGATACATTATAAAATGTCAATAGCAACAGAAATAAAAATACTAATCCTTCACATAGCTTTCATTATTTACTTCATTATTGATTCCCAAAAGAAAAAGATAAGAGAAATAGGATCTAGCTATAGCAACCTAGTCATCCTTTCCAAAAAGCTTGAGATCAACTCCTGAGAAATCTTCCTTCAAGCTTATCCTTCTCCTTGCACAGCACCAGCACCTGGGTGATTGGGAAGCACCCAACAAAGGGAAAAGGAAGAAAAAGTATGTGTCAAGAAAACTAGTCTAGGATAACAAGATAAGTAAAGCAAGTATAAACAGGCTAGGGTTCATCATAAGATGAGGATAACAAAAGTATGAGGCTACATATCAAGAAAACTTTCCAATAACAATTATATTAAAAAAAAGGGTTTTGCATGTAAGATTATTATGTCTACCTAACTAAGTAGGGTTGAGGCACCTACCAGACCTCTAACCTTAGGTGAGGGGAGAATAAGACATTCCCAATCACCTATAATATTATGGGGAGAATAAATACATTCCCAGGGTGAATTAATACATGCCCTTTGTGGGTGGTTATACATAAGTATTGCTACTTTAAATTAAATAGAACATAAATCTACATGCTACAAAAGTAGTCATGGCAAGAGTAATCAAAATATTCAATAAGCATGGCAGTGGGGTATAAGACCCAAACAATATGAAACAATAATCTGATTTGAGGCATAAGAACATTAGGTTTCAAGAATAGAGAATTAGGTTCAATTAAGCCTAATTAGGGAAAGAGTAGGTTAAGGCATAAAATTTCCCAACTAAGGTGTTAGATGCACATACCTTAGCCTTAGAGTTCTAGAAACCACTTTTCTAAACCTCACATGAGATCAGGGTCCACTTGTCCTAATATCATCATAATGTCCATGTATTAGAACTACGTATATTCATTATAGCTTTAAAACCTAAAGTTACTAAATTTTTTCACAAACCTTTGAATTAGACTCTGAAAATATCACTACTATCTTATTTAGGATTTTCTGATCAAAATGACATATAATTTGATATGATTTGAAGATATGGAGTTTTAAATGTATTTTAAGTGATTTTTAACTAATTAATTCATTTTCTAAAAACACATTTTTGACAAACTCAAAACTAGGCTTGAAAACCATTTTTATTAGATAGAGGGGATTTTCCAAGTTCTATACATATTTTAATTTTATTTTTGGATGCATGGTTTAAAAGATATGAATTAATGATTATCAACCAATCACAATGTGCCACGTAGGCACTTCATCCACAGAGAGAATGAGAGAGAAAGAGGGTGGGGTTGGGCCCTACTACTTGGCCCAATGAGCGTCGAACAAGTAAGCGGCCCACCTCACTGACTGCCCATGCGACTCTGGTCAAAGTTGGGTCAACACAAACCAAAAACAAATCGAAAGAAAGGAGTCCCCCCCGCGAGCACAGAGAGAGAAGAGAGGAGTGAGTGAGGGTAAAATAGTAAAAACATGGGGAGGTATCTTCCTCACTCATCCGTGCCATGGCGGTGAGCAAGTAGTAGCTTGCTTGCTTGCAATTTTGGGTGAATTTGGGTTTCTCAATGAAAAATGATGCTTGAGCATGCGAAAGAAAGAGCAAGAAGAACTAAACCTGACGGTACTATCAATTTGTTTGGAGACAAAGTGAACAGATAGAGAGATGCACTACAAGCCCTGCTTCTTTGGTCACTCTCTAAAGGGTCAAATGACGATGAATCTCGAAATCAAGGGGTGCGTTGAGTTGCAAAGGCAATGGCGACACTAGGGGTGCACGTATTTATAGATGAGGAGATGTGGTTTAGGGTTCGTATATGTGAGGTGAGAGAGAGAGACATTGGGTACATTGGGGAAACTTTATATAAGTGATAAAATCATGAAAAACTTGGGATAATTTTGTGTGAAATCTCACAAGGAATCCAACGAGCCTAAGAACTCATGTTTTGGTTGAGAAACAAGTGAGATAATGTCAATCAAAAATTGATCAATCAATTTATATTTCCTTGTCTGAACCAAGGTGGAAGATGACCAAGAGACATCAAATCCAAGATCCTTGGTCGAAAATCTGCATGAATAAAGCCAGATCCCATGACATTTGAATCATTATAATTTGGTTTCGTCTAAAGTGACATATGTATTATTTAATGAATTTTTCTCTCTTCTTTTGAGGGCACAAACTATCTCCAAATCTAACAAAAATTGACACCCTGGTTGATTTTGACGTGCAGAATCCAAATATGGAATTAGTTTTGCCTTTTGGGGACTTTAATGTGTTAGATAATTCCAAAATCATTTTCTCTTTCCTCCTTCATTAGTGGTGATAAGATGCCTCAGATTTTGTGAAACTTCACCCACAAGTCTCCCTAAATGACTTGGATATGATTTTATCATTACTTTCACATGTTGAGATTATTTATTTATTTATTTATTTAATATATAGAATATTCTACACACTTTCTCTCTCCTATTTTACTCATTATCCAAACATTAGCCAAATTAGTTGAAAATTTGCCCAAAGGCTTATTTCCATGTTTAGATTACGAATCTAGAGTTAGTTTTCCAATTTAAGGACATTAGATATTTTATTTCACTTTATTGGCTTATCTCCTATTTTCTTTTAATAAAGACTTTAATATATACAATTATCTTCCAAATTAGGTGATACTTGGCCCTTAAGTTTCTTTTAGGTCAATAAAATGAGATTGTGACCCAAATTATATTTGTTGGTTTCTATTTAGGATTTTTTAACAATATGTTCCTCATTATCTTCTTTTATCCAAAATATCCCATATTATCCCTAATTATTGCATTTATCATCTCCTATATGTATATATATATATATTGGATTTTCTTTTCTTTTTCATATTATAAAAAGTACTAGAAAGTTCTAGGATGAAATATTTTATTAGTTTTATTACTTAAGTGGACCAATTGCACTTCAGGCCCATAACTTAAATTCCTACTGAGGTATTTGTGCATAAAACCCTATATTAAGAATACATGGGAAATATTTAGCCAATAACCATCATAAAGGATGAAATTGAAGAAAAAAACTCATATAAAAAGAGTACAAAGGATTACCTATAAGATTTTAGTATGTTAGCGTAACTTAATGAATCTTAGATGTAATCTCCATCTAAACTTTTTTCCCAAGTTTCCGTTTCATTTATGTCCTTTATGTCGTTCATGTTTAATTAGTGGAATTTATAGTGGTTTAGTGAACATTTATTCACTGATTGTACCAATATAAGGGTTTATGCACAAATACCTCAGTGAAAGCTTATTTAAGGATCTAAAATGCAAAATCACCAATTTAGTAGAACAATGGTATATTAATTTGTGCTACAAGTGCAAGGCCCTAAACCTTGATTAATATATTAAACAAGCTTAATTACCATAATTAAGTTCTCTAAACCTTAATATAACTTTCTGATGTGATTTTAAAACATAAAATGAGCCAAAGTTTCAAATTTGGTTCGGTTTGGATGTTGTTTGTGCAAGTTATGCCATTTTAGGTACATTCTAGACTTTTATGCAATTTACCCAATTGGGAGGTTTTCTTTGCAAATTATCACCTGAATTTTAATCCTTAGATATTCCCTTACCATTCTCAAGATTTTTAACCATGGGTCACCTGGTTGCACCTTAGTTTGAAAGTGTTTCTCTCCAAGGGCATTATAGGGATTACCCTCTTTATAAATGAGCTTATCTTTAAAAGCTATCAACCAATGGGGTTATTTCTTTGTTTGAAGGACGGTGGGGATGGCCTAGAAGTCTCCATGGGATTTTAGGACTGACATTGATATACAAGAAGTCTCAATGAGCTGTCCTCTTGCATGGCCATGAAGCCCTAGGCTAATGACACATGGAAAGTCTCATAGACACCTCATACTTGACCTCTTTCTTTATATAGCCATATCTACCCCTTCCCACCTCCCAATCCAAGAAGAAATCCTCTCCTTCTCTTTCCCCTAGCTTAGAGCATTGTCCCTTCTACGTTTGTACACAAGGTTGTTGTCCCAAGGTAAAATAGGGTGCCTACCTTGGTTAAGAAGGCTCCTAGGGTTCCAAATTTCTCTATTTAGGATTTCTTAAGCTCCTCCTTGATAATTTTGACTAAAACTAGTAAGTATCCTCCTTTCCTTCCCTATTTTCATGTTTATAGTATTACTCCCACCTTCTTCCATGTCGGAACCATGACCTTCCATGGTAAAACTCCACCTAGAACCCTAAAACATCTCATCTTCATGCTCTTTTGCTAGGGTTTGCACCTCTAAAGTGGAGAAGGTGATCTTTGCTCAAGAAAGGAGCTTGGCTTGGAGCAACCAGACCTTCTAATCTTGGGATCCTTGCTGTTTGGACCTTCTTACCTTCCTAAAGGCAAGTTTTGTTAACCCTCTTCTCATATATTGCTTACTACATGCTTAAAACTCATGCTTCTATGTTTAAAATCGATGATTTCCATCTCTAATTAACATGTTCTTCTAGGGTTTTGGTTTCTTGTTGTTTTACCTTCTCTAGAAGATCTAATTTGGTTACCTATGCAACTTAAAACCTGATCTTGGGTCAAAATGTGTTTTATCCCTCTCCCGCTCTTTTCAATTATCTCGATCAGTTTGATGATTGGGCAATTTTCTATTGGTCAGTATTGAAAAATGCATATCTTCTAATCCGATTATCCAAATTTGACAAATAAATATGTTTTGGAATTCAAAAATTAATAACTATCTAATAAAAGTATTTTCAAGGTCTAATTTTTTGGTTTAATGAAGGGTTCTTTTTGTAAAATGAATTAAATGCATAAAATCCATAAAATACATCTTAATCATCATAACTCCAAAATTAACATAAAGATGTGTTTTCTTCATCAGGAGAACATATTAAGTTCATTGGTGATATTTTCAAAATCTAAACGGAGTTTTGCTAAAATGTTCTGAAATTAGGGTTTTTATACATTAATGTGCACTATGTACTCTAATACATGTTAATACATTGAAAATAGGCAAAGTGGAACTTGGACTCAATTAAAGTGGTGAAAGTTAGACATTGATATTAGTAGGAGAGGAATGTGCATTCCTTACACCCTGTGTTGGGAAAATTGCAGCTAGACCCTATATTTCCTTAATGAGGCTTAAATGAAGCCTAAATCTTTTATTCTTGAATCTTAATGTTGTTCATGCCTCGAATCAGATTATAATTTCTTCTTTTTTGGGTCTTATACCCCACTGCCATGCTTATTGAATATTATGACTACTCTTGACATGACTACTTTTCTAGCATGTAGATTTACGTTCTATTTAATTTAAAGTAGTGGTACTTATGTACAACCACCCACAGAGGGCATGTATTTAATCGTCATGGGGAATGTTTTTATTCTCCCCTATATAATTGTGTAGGTGATTGGGAATGTATTATTATCCCCTCACCTATAGGTTAGAGGTTTGGTAGGTTCCTCAACCCTACTTAGTTTGGTAGACATAATAATCTTACATGCAAAACTTTTTTAATATAATTTTTAATGGAAAGTTTCTTTTGAATATAGCCTCATACTCTTTTTATCTTCATCTTATGATGAACCCTGGCTTGTCCTTATTTGCTTTACTTATCTTGTTATCCTAGACTAGTTTTGTAACACATACCTTGTTTTCTTTCCCCTTTTGTTGGGTGTTTTCCCAACCACCCAGGTGTTGGTGCTGAGCAAGGAGAAAGACAAGTTTGAAGGAAGTCATCTCAGGAGTAGATCTCAAGCTATCTAAAAGGATGCCTAGGTTGCTATATCTATATCCTTTTCTCTTATCTTTTTCTTTTGGGAACAATCATGTAATGAACAATGAAAGACCTGTAATAGGCTTAGTACTTTTATTTCCACTGCTATTGACATTTTATAATGTATCTGGTGCATGCTTATTTACTTGGAATATTATACATGCATCCCTCAATATCTTTTATCTTTCTAAAAAGATGGATGGTTTGTACTTCCTTTAAATTTTAGTAAGGAGGTGATCTTGCTTCTTTACATCATGGTATCAAATCCTTTAGGCAACTATTAGGAAATGAAGTTGAAGCAAAGGTGTCTAGAATGGATTAGGGTTTCGGGGGCTGGCAATATTTTCCTCCTAACTTGGTTTACGAGGACTCCCGTGCCCATATGATACCGGCCTGGCCTAAGTTGATACAAATTGTCCAAAATAGTATGCTTTTAGGCAATAGCATTCTAGATATTCTTTTCTCATATATGCTTCTATTCTTTTCTCATCTATTGTTACACCCCAATCTCACAATTACCATTAATAATGAGATTAGGGCATAAATTGAGGATTTAATGTAATACAAAGATCACCCTTAACTTTTTCTTCTTTTTCAAACTCTTTTTTTTCTCACATTGAATCACATAAACAAACTTTACAAGAGAATTAAACCTTGATTACTTTAATATGATCTCAACATTAATGATACACAACCATACATTCATTTTGTTTCTCACACTTCCATGTACATACGACATGATAATCAAATGCATTCTTTCTTATTAAGGAAACAAAGATACAAACATCATTCACAACTCTCTCACATCTATATAAGGACCTAGAGTGACAGGGACCGACTGAACTTAACTATACTCAGACTTAACTCTTGTGGTAGATCTACTCTGATGCTTTGACCTTCTTCAAGTCCGTGTGATTTCCCTAAAAATTTTGAGTAAAGGGGTGAGCCTACTCGCTCAGTGAATGAGTACTTCGAAGAAACAGTCTAAAGCACTAATATAATTACAGATATACCTTTGAGCAACTGATGTCAATTATAACAGCAGTAATCTTTAAAGAGATTGATCATTGACAATCATAAATATGGCAGGATACTCTAGATATCAACAAGAGCAAATCAATATATGAGCATGCTTGATAAATTTCAAAGAGAACTAATAATTCAGAAACATACAAAGAATAATTACTTGGAAATTGTACTCGAATCTTTCTTTGCCTTTCATACTTATAAGAAACTCTTTAAAACTTATATTATCATATGTTAGCTTATGCCCTGATCATATGTAGTGTACTCTACATATGAAAACTCATAGCGAACTACGATCTCACCGTATAAGACTTAGCTTAAAACCCGGGAAGCTAAGCCTAGAACTGAATCTGGGTCTGCTTGACTCAAACTGTCACGTCTAACTAAGGTGGCTAAACAGTTGGCCTTTAACTGGACCTCTCCTTCTAGGCTGAGTACACAGGCAAAGGGTCTGAGACGCTATGTGGGCCTCATTTTGGTACGCTCTGTGGGTACCTCTGGGTTACCACCGGGATCTCCGGTTCATGTTGGGTAACCTATCTTCTCTTAGGAGACCTCCTCAAGGGCTTCATCTCCCCGCACACTCTATGGGTGCAATCCGATCCCCGTATACTGGTCGTTGCTAGGGTGGATCGTTTTCTCCCTACAGTGCAAACATCCGTAGGGAATCTATTATGTTCAAGGCACCTATGTCTATTATTTTATTATTCTTGGAAAGCTCTTTCTACATTGTACCTTTCTCTTACTTATACTTGACTCTGGTATCTCTATGGTACTGTGTCTATTTATTTGAAGTTTATAACACAACATGTATATCATTCTAAACTTGGCAGAGCAATATACTCAAAACACTATAATATACTGAGAAATCAACATTTTATACCTGCATGCAGACTAAAATTCTGAAATAACAGAATACATGTCCACTTGATACTTTATACACTAGAATCATGCAATTGAACTTCTTAATACACTGATAAGAGTTAATTACTTAACATACGAATTATCATCATTTGCACCTATAAATTATTTGTACTTTCTTGGAAAACGTGCACCTCAACCCAAATCTTGAGTTGTGCATCACCACATCTCATACTAAGAACATTGATATCAAAATACTTGATTCATTGAACACCCTATCCTTAGGGTTTCATTTACCTCATTCACTTATCACATGGCTCTCATAAGGACTTCATGCGACATAAACATTCATTGAATAAAGACTACTATCAACAAATCATATGAAATCAATATATGTATGAAACATTGGAACTGAGCTGAATTTGGGCTTCCATGTCATTCACTGAGATAACATGCATCAATAATAAAATTGAATAAATAAAACCTATCATGTCAAGAAAATCCCTTCAAATGGGTTTCACGATATCTATTCGCAAATATCCAACTTTCCTCGCATCTAGGGTTTCACCCTCTTTACTGATATCAAACAAACACCATTCACCTTAAATGAAATCCAAGATAGTATCTGACATATATGTACTAGGAATTCAGATAAACAATCATTCATAACCAAGGGGGTCCAGATAAACAAATTTCTCTATTTAATTATACAGCAATTTGAGTCATAGACAAATTCTCTATATTTCAGTTTACTCTTATAACCTCTGTGAATACTTAGGGAATTCTCATTAGGATGTATTGTATACATTTCTAATATGATTTTATCATCTTAAATTCATCCAAATAGAGGAAAAATTCATTTCATATCATTTTGCAACAACTTAGATCAACCACACAATTCAGGGTTTGTAGTCACATAATAAGCAATTAAAGATTATGGATGATTTAACCAATTTTCGTGCAATATCTTGTTTAAATGAATGTCCCACTCACCCTAAGGTGTGAAAACACCTTTAAAACGTAGCTCATCCTTGAAAATATCGATCTCATATCAAATCCCTAACAATTCACCCAATTCTTCTTCCTTTCAACTCGGAAACCCTAAAATGAGGGATTATGAAGAAAGAGTGAGAAAAGGGGAAGTTTTGACACCATTTCAGATCAAATTAGAGGAGGGATGGAATCTTGACATGTGAGAGAAGATTCACCATAAAACTATATCCAAAGAAGCTAAACTTACATGATTACATCATTCCTCGGAACGCAAAACCCTAGGTCAGCATCTCCATCACTTTCTCCTCTCAAACCCTAACTCTCCCTCTCTCTATAGGATTTCATTTCTCTAGATTGAATCATGAATTATGAGAGCTGCTAGTGTGTTAGGTTGACCATATAGAGCGATTGAGCTGCTTGGGTCAATTGCACATTGACCCCTCACTATACTTTCTCTTATTTCAGCTGAATTTTTTGTCATAAAAATATTATTGTAATTCATCTACTGATAAGGTCTAAATGCATCCAAAAATTATGAAAATTATACATGTTGTTTATGATTGAGTTTTAGATCTCTAGTTAACATTTCAGATCATTTGGAGTAACCAACAAATAACTAAAAATAAAATAGTGAACTGTTATCTAGAAATCTATAGAACAGTAGGTTGAAGAGAAAATGCCCCAGAGAAGCCATGATAAGATGGACCCAGCATGGTCGTGCTACCTACTACGGCCGTGGTGCATTGGTTTCAGTAGATTTTACTATAAAATTTGGTCAATAATTCAATTCTTTCAAAACGATCATGTGGCCTAGAATGCATGTGCCACCAACGACCCACCACGGTCGTGCTACCCACCATGATTGTGCTATCCTAGCCTTCAACTACCATTTTCATTCTCCTTTGCATACCTCTCTCATTCCTCCCCAACATGAGCCTATTTGGTGAAAACCCTGATTTCAGCCGACTAGGGTTTATATTTTCTCAAACCCTAATTATACAAAGAGATAGCATACTTGGGGTTCTCATTAGGTTTAACATATCATGATTGAGATATCATCATTAATCATGTTTAAGTAATTATCAATCTAGTAAATCATGTAATCATCCACATAAACCCTAAATTACTGATTAAGCTCAGATACGGTCATAACATCTATGATTCAAATACTCTTGGGAACTTAATATGTTAACCCTAACTTTCAGGATAGGTGACTTGTTCGATAGTAGGAACAAGGGAAAGGAGTCGAACTATGATGAGTCCAATGTGGGAAACACTCCTGTGACTCCTTGCGGCCATAGTATGGTCAACCCTACTACTCCGGGCACCCCTGCCTTCACACTGGAGCAAGAGCTAGCAAAGTTATGCCAGTTTCTCTCCACCATGATGGGGCAGCTCCACACAGTGGCCGCCAACGCCAACAAGCCGAGGGAGTTCACCCTCATCGACTTCATAAAGATGCAACCACCCTACTTCAAGGGTGAAAGTGAACACATCATGGTGGATAACGCTAATGACTGGGTGTTGGCTTTGGATCGGACCTTCGAGGCTATGGTATGCCCTCCTCACCAGAAGGTTTAGTTCACGACGTATGTGCTGGAAGGACTGGCACGTGTCTGGTGGAATAGTGTCACCCGCACTCAAGACGCCTCTACCATGGAGTGGGACCAGTTCCTGAAGCTCTTTAGGGAAAAGTACACTTGTCCTGCCTTCCTAAGGAAGAAGGAAGACGGACTTCTACAACATCTAGCAGGGAGGCATGTGTGTGGCCGACTACATCCAACGGTTCCTACTTCTGGAATGCTACCACCACCGACCTTGGAGTAGAGAAAAGGGCAACGTTGTTCTTGAAGGGCCTGAACTACCAAGTGGGCCAAAGTCTTATTCTTCAGCTTCCACTCACCTTCCAACAGATGGTGGATAAGGCCCTGGTCACATCGCGAGCATCTGTGGATTGTACTCAACACACTGTGAGAAAATCAACTCTATGCAAAACTCTCAAAGTGTGAGTTTTGGATAAAGGAAGTGATGTTTTTGGGTCATGTGATTTCTTTCGGACATATAGTTGTTGATCCTGCAAAGGTAGAAGTTGTGACCAAGTGGAAATCTCTGAAGAATCCCTCAGAGATATGTAGTTTCCTCGGATTTGTAGGTTACTATCAAAGGTTTATCAAGAGCTTCTCTGAGTTGGCCTTGCCTTTAAATAAGTTGACACAAAAGGAGGTCAAGTTCTCATGGACACCAAAATGTGAGAACGATTTCTAAAAGCTAAAGGAGTGTTTGACTTTTGTTCCCATTCTTGCCTTGCCTATTGAAGGCATACCCTATGTCATATACATTGATGCTTCTAAACAAGGCTTAGGGTGTGTTTTGATGCAAGATGGAAATGTGATCACCTATGCTTCCCACCAATTGAAACTAAATGAAGCTAATTGGCCTACACATGATTTAGAGCTTGCTGCCATCGTTCATGCTCTGAAAATCTGGCAAAACTATCTCTATGGTGTGAAGTTTGAAATTTTCTCCGACCATAAAAGCTTGAGGTACATGTTGACACAGAAGGATCTGAATCTATGACAATAAAAGTGGATGGAATATCTCAAAGATTCTGACTTCACCATCACCTATCATCCTAGTAAAGCAAATGTTGTAGCTGATGCTTTAAGTCACAAGAAGGATGTCGTTTGTGCTGCTCCGAGATGCTCGGTGTGGGAAAATCTTGAATATGTGACTAGTTGGTGACCTCAACCTATCGATTCAGTGGATGAATACAAGTTGTGTGTCCATATGGCTAGTTTGACTATTACACCGACTTGGATCTCAGAAGTCATTGATGCACAGTTGGAAAGCTCTGAGATGGAAGAGATGAAGGCCTTGACCGAGAAACTGCAATTTGACTTCTCTATCGGAGTGGATGGTGTTGTCCGCTTCAGATAAAGTTTGTGGACCTGACATGGGTGATCTGAGATAGAATTTTTTGAGTGAAGCTCATGGGTCTAAGTACTCTATTCATCCTGGCACAACAAAAATGTACAAGGACTTATAGTGAAGTGTGTGGTGGAAGAACATGAAGAATGATATAGCTTTGTTTTTCACGAAGTTCTTGACATGTTAGCAAGTCAAGATCGAACATCAACGACATGGTGGTCTTCTTCATTCTCTTGAAATTCCATAATGGAAGTGGGAGAAGATCACAATGGACTTTGTTACCAGTTTCCCCAAGTCTAAGAAAGGTTATGATGCTATTCGGGTTGTTATTAATCGACTTACAAAATCTGCTCATTTCTTGCCTTTCAAAACCAATTACAAAGTTGCGGATATGGCTTAGTTTTATGTTGAGTGGACCGTACACTTGCATGGAGTACCTGAGCTAATAGTTTCTGATCGTTACGCAAAGTTTACTTCTCGTTTATGGTCAGATTCAAGAGGAGATGGGTACTGACTTGCATTTCAGTACTATTTACCACCCACAGACTGATGGTCAATCTGAGAGAATAGTTCAGATTATATAGGATGTGCTTCGTGCTTGTGTGATGGATTGGGATGGTACATGGGATTGATATCTACCATTAGTTGAGTTTGCTTACAATAATAGATACCAAGCTAGTATTGGTATGCCACCTTTTGAAGTGATGTCGGTGAACGTTCTCTAGTGAAGACCGATGACATGCAAATGATGAAAGAAAAGGTATGGTTGATAAGAAACGCATGAAAGCTACTCAAGACCGACAAAAGATGTATGCTGACAAGAAAAGGTCTGATGTTAACTTCCTAGTGGGTGACTATGCATTTCTAAAGATCAAGCCTATATGTTCTATTGCTAGATCTTAAGTTAAAGGCAATTTGAGTCCCCACTATGTTGGACCATTTGAAATCTTAGATAAGGTTGGATACAGTGCATACCGCTTAGCTTTACCTCCTTCCTATGATAAGATTCATAATGTGTTCCATGTCTCTGTGCTGAAGAAGTATGTGAAGGACTCTTCTCATGTGTTTACTGTTGAGTCTTTGGAGATATATGAGAATTTGACCTATGAATAGCTACCTATTAATATCCTTAACTCCCAAGTAAAGTAGCTGGAGAACAAAGAGATTGAGCTGGTAAAAGTTTTGTGGAAATATCATGGTCTGGTAGAAACCACTTGGGAGTTGAGAGATGAAATGTTACGTACTCACCCTTCTCTTTTTTCTTGAGATTTTGAGGATGAAATTCTTTTAAAAGGGTGGAGTGTTATAACATAATGAAACTTAGATGTAATCTCCATGTAAACCTTTTTCCCAAGCAACCGTTTCATTTATGTCCTTTATGTCGTTCATGTTTAATTAGTGGAATTTATAGTGCTTTAGTGAAAATTTATTCACTAATTGTGCCAATATAAGGGTTTATGCACAAATACCTCAGTGAAAGCTTATTTAAGGATCTAAAATGCAAAATCACCAATTTAATAGAACAATGGTATATTAATTTGTGCTACAAGTGTAAGGCCCTAAACCTTGATTAATGTATTAAACAAGCTTAATTACCATAATTAAGTGCTCTAAACCTTAATATAACTTTTTGATGTGATTTTAAAACATAAAACGAGTCTAATTTTCAAATTTGGTTCGATTTGGATGTTGTTTGTGCAAGTTATGTAATTTTAGGTACAGTCTAGACTTTTATGCAATTTACCCAATTGGGAGGTTTTCTTTGCAAATTATCACCTAAATTTAATCCTTATATATTCCCTTACCATTCTTAACATTTTGAACCATGGGGCACCTGGTTGCACCTTGATTTGAAGGTGTTTCTTTCCAAGAGCATTATAGGGATTACCCTCTTTATAAATGAGCTTGTCTTTAAAAGCTATCAACCAGTGGGGTTATTTCTTTGTTTGAAGGATGGTGGGATGGCCTAGAAGTCTCCATGGGCTTTTAGGACCGACCTTGGATATACAAGAAGCCACTATAAGCTGTCCTCTTTCATGGCCATGAAGCCCTAGGCTAATGACACATGGAAAGTCTCATAGACACCTCATACTTGACCTCTTTCTTTATATAGCCATATCTACCCCTTCCCACCTCCCAATCCAAGAATCAATCATCTCCTTCTCTTTCCCCCAGCTTATATCATCGTCCCTTCTATGTTTGTCCATGAAGTTGTTGTCCCAAGGTAAAAGAGGGTGCCTACCTTGGTGAAGAAGGCTCCTAGGGTTCCAAATTTCTCTATTTAGGATTTCTTAAGCTCCTCCTTGGTGATTTTGACTAAAACTAGTAAGTATCCTCCTTTCCTTCCCTGTTTTCATGTTGTTAGTATTCCTCCCACCTTATTCCAGGTTGTAACCATTACCTTCCATGGTAAAACTCCACCTAGAACCCTAAAACATCTCATCTCCATTCTCTTTTGCTAGGGTTTGCACCTCTAAAGTGGAGAAGGTGATCTTTGCTCAAGAAAGGAGCTTGGCTTGGAGCAAACAGACCTTCTAATCTCAAGATCATTTCTATTTAGACCTTCTTACCTTCATAGAGGCAAGTTTTTTTAACCCCCTTCTCATATATTGCTTACTACATGCTTAAAACTCATGCTTCTATGTTTAAAATCAATGATCTCCATCTCTATTTACCATGTTCTTCTAGGGTTTTGGTTTCTTGTTGTTTTACCTTCTCTAGAAGCTCTAGTTTGGTTACCTATGCAACTTCAAACCTGATCTCGGGTCAAATGGTGTTTTCACCCTCTCCCTCTCTCTTCAATTATCTCAATCGATTTGATGATGTGGCAATTTCCTATTAGTCTGTATTGAAAAATTCATATCTTCTAATCTGATTATCCAAATTGGATAAATAAATATGTTTTGGAATTAAAAAATTAGTACCTATATAATAAAATATTTCCAAGGTCTTATTTCATGGTTTGACGAAGGGTGCTTTTTGTAAAATGAATTTAATGCATAAAATCCACAAAAAGTACATCTTAATCATCATAACTCCAAAATTAACATAAAAATATGTTTTCTTCATCAGGAGAACCTAATAAGTTCATTGGTGATATTTCAAAATCTAAATCTGATTTTTGCTAAAAAGTTATAAAATTAGGGTTTCTATACATTAATGTGCACTATGTACTCTAATACATGTTAATACATTGAAAATAGGCAAAGTGGAACTTGGATTCAATTAAAGTGGTGAAAGTTAGTAATTGATATCAGTAAGAGAGGTATGTGCATTCCTTGCACCCTATGTTGGGACAATCGCATCCAAACCCTATATTTCCCTGATGAGGCTTAAATGAACCCTAAATCTTCTATTCTTGAATCCTAATGGTGTTCATGCCTCAAATCATATATAATTTCTTCTTGTTTGGGTCTTATACCCCACTGCCATGCTTATTGAATATTATGACTACTCTTTCCATGATTACTTCTCTAGCATGTATATTTATGTTCTATTTAATTTAAAGTAGTGGTATTTATGTACAACCACCCATAGAGGGCATGTATTTAATCGCCCTGGGGAATGTTTTTATTCTCCCCTATATAATTGTGTAGGTGATTGGGAATGTCTTATTCTCCCCTCACCTATAGGTTAGAGGTCTCATAGGTGCCTCAACCCTACTTAGTTTGGTAGACATAATTATCTTACATGCAAAACCTTTTTAATATAATTGTTAATGGAAAGTTTCCTTTGAATATAGCCTCATACTCTTTTTATCTTCATTTTATGATGAACCCTAGCTTGTTCTTATTTTCTTTACTTATCTTGTTATCCTAGACTAGTTTTGTGACACATACCTTGTTTTCTTTCCTCTTTTGCTGGGTGCTTTCCCAACCACCCAGGTGCTGGTGTTGAGCAAGGAGAAGGACAAGTTTGAAGGAAGTCATCTCAGGAGTAGATCTCAAGCTATCTGAAAGGATGTCTAGGTTTCTATAGCTAGATCCTTTTCTCTTATCTTTTTCTTTTGGTAACAATCATGTAATGAACAATGAAATCCATGTAATAGGCTTAGTACTTTTATTTCCACTGCTATTGACATTTTATAATGTATCTGGTACATGCTTATTTACTTGGAATATTATACATGCATCCCTCGATATCTTTTGTCTTTCTAAAAAGATGGATGTTTTGTACTTCCTTTAAATTTTAGTAAGGAGGCGATCTCACCTCTTTACAGTTACAACAATCCACCCCTTAAAAAATATTTCGTCCACGAAATCTCAAACAAAAATGGAAGGGTGAGTGTGTAACATCTCATCTCTCAACTCCCAAGTGGTTTCTTCCAAACCATGATATCTTCTCAGTAATCAAGGATCTTCATAGGTAGCTCTTCATAAGTTAGATTCTCATGAATCTCCACAGGCTCAATCGTGAGTACATGAGAAGGATATTTCACATACTTCCTCAACACAGAGACATGGAACACATTATGAATCTTATCATAAGCACGAGGTAAGGCTAAGCGGTATGCATAGTCTTCAACTTTATCTAAGATTTAAAATATTCCAACATAGCGGGGACTCAGCTTGCCTTTTACTTTAGATCTCGCAATAGAACGTATAGTCTTGATCTTCAAAAATGCATAGTCACCCACTAAGAAGCTAACATCAGACCTCTTTTTATCAACATACATCTTATGTCGATCTTGAGCAGCTTTCATCCATTTCTTTATCAACTGTACCTTCTCAAGCATCATCTGCATGTCATCAGTCTTCACCAGGGACTGTTCACCAACACCATCCCAGTGCAAAGGTGAACGACAAGGTCTACCATAAAGAGCTTCAAAAGGTGGCATACCAATACTGGCTTGGTGGCTGTTGTTGTAAGCAAACTCTGCTAATGGCAGATACCTATCCCATGCACCATCCCAATCCATCACACAAGCACGTAGCAAGTCCTCCAAAATCTAAATTGTTCTCTCAGACTGACCATCGGTTTGTGGGTGGTATGCAGTACTGAAATGCAGATCAGTACCCATCTCTTCCTAAATCTGACTCGATAAGCGAGAAGTGAATTTTGGGTCTCAATCAGAAACTATCATAGCAGGCACACCATGTAGATGAACTATCCAGTCCACATATAACTGAGCCATCTCATCAACTTTATACGTAGTTTTGAAAGGTAAGAAATGAGCAAATTTTGTAAGCCGATCAATAACCACCCAAACAACATCATAACCTTTCTTGAACTTAGGATCAATGAGAAAGGAGCTAAGCCATGCAGGCATGAGGAGTCTGTTTAAGCCCATACAGAGACTTGCGAAGATGACAAACATGCGTAGTACCGAAAAAGGGTTATCTGAAGTTCGGGAGAAAGAGGGGGCCTTTACCTGCTATCTCACTCTCCCTATCAATCGAATTGGTTGAGACAACCAACCTATGGAAGCTGTAATGAAGGAGGCGATCTTACTCGTGAAGGTAATGATTTTCTTTGTGAAGCCAGTAACAAAGTCCATTGTGATCTTCTCCCATTTCCATTCTAGAATTTCAAGAGGATGAAGAAGACCATCGGGTCATTGATGTTCGATCTTGACTTGCTGACATGTCAAGCACTTCGCGACAAACATAGCTATATCATTCTTCATGTTCTTCCACTGTACACTTCGTTGTAAGTCCTTGTACATTTTTGT
Organism: Alisma plantago-aquatica; assembly: GCA_963693085.1. Classification (NCBI taxonomy): domain Eukaryota; kingdom Viridiplantae; phylum Streptophyta; class Magnoliopsida; order Alismatales; family Alismataceae; genus Alisma; species Alisma plantago-aquatica. The sequence continues at coordinate 92,541,239 of OY856414.1, read as the reverse complement.
TGTGCCCGGATGATTGGTGTACTTGAACCCATGAGCTTCGCTCAGAATCTTCTATCTCAGATCAACTATGTCGGGAATCCACAACCTTTTGTGAAGCAGACATCACCATCCACTCTGACAGAGAAGTCTGATTGTGGTTTCTCAGTCAAGGCCTTCATCTCTTCTAGCTCAGAACTTACCAACTGTGCAACAATGACTTTTGAGATCCAGGTCAGTGTAATAGTCAAACTAGCCATATGAACACACAACTTGTCTTCATCCACAGAATCGACAAGTTGAGGTCTCTAGCTAGTTACATGTTCAAGGTTTTCCCACAGTGAACATTCCAGAGCAGCACAAACAGCGTCCTTCTTGTGACTTAAAGCATCAGCTACAACGTTTGCTTTACCAAGATGATAGGTGATGGTGAAGTCATAATCTTTGACATATTCCATATGTAACATACTAGATCTCGAACCCTACCCTGGAAGTTGACATTTTAGACTTAGCCAAACAAGGTTGAAGGTTAGACCTAAATAGATGTTTATTATAACCCCAATGACCTAATGCATGTATATATCACCTTAATGTAACCTAATGTTCTAACATTAATCTTAGGTTTATAATGGATACATAAAATATGCCGCATAACTCATTTTGGTGGTAATATGAAGATAAGGAACTTAATTGGATGAATAATTTAGATAATGGGTCATTAATGGGCCATATGACATATCTCTTAAAAATACATCTCAAAAGTGGAAACAAACTTCAAATTCAAAATCTACATATCAAAATTAGCCTACATGTCAAATTTCATCTAACTTGGACAACCTTGAAATATTAGGATAAGTTTAGGAGAGAGAAAATGAGTAAAAGGCATAAGTAATGAATAATGTTATTATATAACTTCAAAATATGGAAATAATATCAAATTCATATTCAACACATCAAAAATAACTTGTGGATGAAGTTTGGTCCAATTTGGATGTTGTTTGTGCAAGTTATGCAATTTTAGGTACATTCTGGACTTTTCTACAATTTACCCAATTGGGAGGTTTTCTTTGCAAATTGTCACAAGAATTATAATCCTTATATATTCCCTTACTATTCTAAAGTTTTTTAACCATAGGACACCTAGTTGCACCTTGGTTTGAAGGTATTTCTTTCCAAGGGCATTTTAGGGATTACTCTCTTTATAAATGAGCTTATCTTTAGAAGCTATCAACCAATGGGGTAATTTCTTTGATTGGAGGTCGGTTGGGATGGCCTATAAGTGTCCATAAATTGACATTTGATATTCAATAAGCCTCTATGATCTGTCCTCTTGCATGGCCATGAAATCCCTAGGCTAAGGACACATGGAAAGCTCCATGGACACCTCATGCTTGACTTCTTCCTTATCCATAAAGGTTTGCATGTCCATAGGCATCCTTAGCATTGGACACATGGAAAGTAACTTGACACCTCATGCTTGACTTCTTACTTATCCATAAAGGCTTGCATCTCCATGTACACCCTTATACATGACACGGAAAGTCTCATAGGCACCTCATACTTGACCTCTTTCTTTATATAGCCATATCTACCCCTTCCCAACTCCAAATTCAAAAACTCTTTCCCTTCTTTCTTTCCTTTAGCTTAGATCATAAATACTACTCTCTTTTTTCATGAAGGTTTTGTCCCAAGGTAAAAGGAGGTGTCTACCTTGGTGAAGAAGGCTCCTAGGGTTCCAAATTTTTCTATTTAGGGTTTCTTAAGCTCCTCCTTGGTGATTTTGACTAAAACTAGTAAGTATCCCCCTTTCCTTCCCTATTTTCATGTTTTTAGTATTCCTTCCACCTTCCTCCAGGTCGGAACCATGGCCTTCCATGGTTAAACCCCACCTAGAACCCATAAACACCTCATCTCCATGTTCTTTTGTTAGGGTTTTTCACCTCTAAAGTAGAGAAGGTGCTTCTTGCTCGAGATAGGAGCTTTGTTGGAGAAACCAGCCTCTCTAAGCTTGGTAACCTTACTTATTGGACCCACTATTCAGGAAATTGGACCACACGGCCGCATATACTCCCGCATGTACCTATTCAGTCACCCTACCACACCGCATATTGCTAATCGGTCCACTAAGTGGCCATGGGCCGCATATACTCCCGCTTGTCCGATTAAGTGGCTGATTAAACTCCACTTTTTTAAAATCCCACAACTTCTGTACATGCATTTCATACATACATGCATACATATAATCACACATCCCATTATATATACAAATATATATATATAGTCATTGATTTATATGTATACATTCAATGTTTTAAAAAGTGTTAAGCAGTAAGCGTGCGGACCGCACCTTGTAACTGGTTAGCCGGTAAGCGATCGATTGAGCAGCCGATTTTTGGTAAAATGGGCTTTGATTTTCTATACAATTTTATAATTAAAAAATGCACATGTATGCCTATATATATTATACTGTTTGGAACCTTTATACATATCTAAACACCCTAAATAGCAATACTAAACACCCAAATACTTTATAACACAACTATAAAATAATGATTATAGCTAAACTATTGAACAATAGACTTGTCACACATAAAACACCCTATACAACTATTAAATAAAAAAGTATTAAGTATATATACATGATACAATCACTATTGTGCATCACGTTACAGTAGACATCTCATTGATACCTTACTAACTTATTGCTACATTTACATATCATCACTTGAACATTAATTACAGCAGTACATTTAACCAAAGTATGCATGCTAAAATCTATATTATGATTAGTTACATGTAATTTACTTGGATATACAGTTGTACTTGATATGGCTTACATACAAAGTATGCATATTTAATTAACTAAGGCTATAATTGAACATGTATTGTATATAAGTTTAATATATTACAGTCAATAATTATTTTACTTCCAAAAATTACTTAATGTTACAGGCTTGCAGCATTTTTCTTAAAAAAAGGGGTTTGAGCGGCCGATTAAACGACTGATTAAGCTGGAAAAAATGCCATGTTTTGGAAAATGGTTAATCGGGCACTCAGGGGGTATTTTAAATGGCTGGGTTGCTGAGCCGATTAAGCGGCCTCTTAAGTGGCCGCTCAGAACGTTTTTCATATCACTAATACATTGTAATGCATATAACCATTTCCAAACACATTTGTACATTTATATGAATACCTTTTGATATAAACATATACATACATATACAATAGACTTACATATACAAACACATATTCGTACATAAGTATATACATTTTGATTAATTCACATTTATACACACGCTCTACACATATTTCTACATTGATACACATACATTTTAGTATTTGTACATATATAACAAACACATTCCATATATAGACATATATACATATATAAGCACATCATACATGCATATTAATATGCTTATAATTAAACAACATATACAAGTGCCTTATATATATATATATATATATATATATATATATATATATATATATATATGTATAACCCCAATTTTTGGGTTCTTTTGGATGGAAATGCAATTTCCCCAATAAATATGTGATTTTCCAATTTGTATGATTTAAGTAAATTGAGTGGTTTCCTTTGATAAATAGCCTTGTTTGATTTCGTGGGCCTTATTGGCTATTGGGCCCAATAACAAGAAAAAGGAAATAAAAAGGAAAAGAAATCAATTAATAACTGAGATAATAAGAAAAGAAAGATGTAGAAGCATCTAGAAGGCTAAGAAGTATCCACCAAAGGTGGATTTCGTAGCTTTGGGGTTTCTTGGGTTCCAAGGAGTCCAAGTTGCAAAGATAATAGGAGAAGAAAAAGAAGAAATCAAATAATGCATTATTAAGAAGGAAATTTGAGATAATGATGAAAATATGAGAAATATGTCGAAAGATGTTTGAATAATCATCATGGATGAGATTTTGAGTCCACATGGTTTCTAATGGTAAAAGGAATCCAAATAAATCATATAAAAAGATAAGAGAGAGAAAATATGTATAAAATATGCCTTGTTAATAGGTAACTTGATTATGAAGAAAAGTCTCTCATACTTTCGAGTTTGAGTCCCAAATTTAGTACACTGTATTAAGTTGTTATGGACTTTCCCCTAAAATTTGGTTACAAAAGGATGCACGGTTTACGAGATATGGATTTTTGAGGTTATCCTAAATTGATAGGATAATTGGACTAAGATAATGGTCACGATTTAACTGGGATTAAATCTTGATTTTTGGAAATTTGGATGCACGCTACCATTGGATATGTGATACATGGCCTAGGACAAGTCCCGGTCTCACGAGAGATTGGAACAAAGTGTCCAGGTTGCATGAGGATTGATCGAGGATTTACGCGAGATTGAGGCGATGAGCAGAGCTTGGGACGAGTCCATCTCCTTCGGGAGATTACTCTGAGCTTATCCAACCCAGGGTTGGTTGGCTTTTTGGGGGGATTAGAGAATTCCCAATTCACTGGACGTTTGTGAAGGACCCTATATATAAGGGTGGGTCTGGGCATCGTGAGCCATCCCACAACCTCTACCCTCACAACTAGAGCGTCGAGATGAGTTAGTTGGTGGCTTCAATTCGACAAACACCCCTGTTCTTCCCCCTCGACGAGTATCAGGTCTCACTGTAGTAGTTGAGGCTGGTTTGCGGTGAAGGAGAAACATGAAGGAGGAAATGACATGTTGAGCGAGTTCGTGACGAGCAGGCGGAGGTCTCGGTGTGATTCGTTTGCTCGTAGAGGGTCGGAAGCTTGGAGACAACCGGAGAGTTGACTCTCGGCTCGTTGCAGGCAACGTGCGGAGGTTGAAGATGACCCCACATGAGTTTACCGATCTGTCCTCCTAATTCTTTGGTACATGTAAGGGCTTTTGAGTCCTTTTGATTTATTTTCTCACTCACATGGCGCGCTGCCATTGTCCACAAGTAAGTTATTTTGCAAAATTCGTAGAAACTAATTGGTAACTCAGATTGCAACAAATTATATATGAAAATTGATCAGGAGATAGTAAGGAATCTGTTAAAAATGTTATTAAAGTCTAATTTCGTTCCTAATTCCAAAAGTGCCTTAAGTTGATCATGTATGCATTAAACTTTGGTTAATAACCCTAATTATGATTGGAAATCAGATCTAAGGTCCTTAATAGGTTATTTCGAGTATTAGTAACCTGTTGAGAGGAAAAGTAAGATTTGAATCTGATTTAAGTAATGATTTGCTTATTTTAGGGTTTTACACATGAATCTATGATAATGACATAGAAACCCTAATTTTGGGTAAAAGGGTGATTAACATGATTAATTTGAGATTCCTTGGAATAGTGTAATTATGAGTTTATCCTAAGCCTGTTAGGAAGGAATTAACAAGCTAGTTAGGGTTTGAGATTAGATTTGATATTTTAGGGTTCATGGTGTCAATAACGAAGATGAACCCCAATGAAACCCTAAAAGGAAATAGGAAACCCTAGGAAGCGAGTTCAAATGAATAGAATCTGAGGAAGTGGATGGTAATTAGATTACATGTACGTTTCAGGGTTCTTGCTTGAATGTGTGGATTGAACTACTTGTCTGGATACTTTCTTGCTTGGATTACTATTAACTTGTTGAAGTGACTGAACATGTATGTGGTTACTTTATGAATAATCGCCTTTAGTTTCACGGCGTTTCCTGGATGTTTCTCAATTGATTACAACCTAAATTATTGGATGTTCAATTATGCAATTCTATAGGGTCCCTATGAGTATCACAATTAAATATGAATTTGTTTCTCGAACCTACATGCCGCCCTGATGTATGTTGCAAGACCAATCCCTAAAGGGAAGGTCTGATTTGGTCAATCCCCGGAGGGAAGACCATTGGCCACCTCGAGAGGTGACCCCAGGAACCAAGCTTAGGATGTAGAAGGTGGCCTTATGTCCCTTGCAAGGACAAAACCCTAAGAGAGGGTAATCCAGGGTCTAGGGAAAAAGCAATTGAGAAGTCACATTGAAAGCATAATTTGGATTGTTAATCAATTATTTGCTATAATTTGGTTGTTAGAAACTATTTGTGATATTTTGAATGTCCCCCACATACCAGTATAGCAATATACTGATCAATGTTTTGTTTGTCGGTGTTTTAGGTACAATTCTAAAAAGGACAAACAGTAAATTGAAATATTGCAAAGATGTAATTAAACTTTTCAAGGAGGATTAGTTAGGTAGACTTTTTTCTGTGGATAGAAGTCTAGATTTGAATTTTACAAGGTATGCAAAAAGTTTTATTTTATTTTAGCTTTTCAATTTAGTATTGGTAGAATTTGATAATAATTTTTAATTAAACGTCAAACCATAGATCCTGAAATATTGGGATCACATCTTTGACCTCTTGGTCTCCCTTTATTGGGGGTTATCGGGAGGTGGGGTCGTTACATTTGGTATCAGAATCATGGTTTCTCATTTAATCCTTAGTAATTATTAAACTCTACAAACTCTATAGAACCAAGGAGTTATTAGAGGATTTTCCCATGACGGAGATGTCTAGAAAAGGATCACGGTCTGGGGGATGGAAATACTTTCCTCTACCCCGCTAGTCAGTCTATGAGGACTCCTAGATGCGGTGTGACTGTCTGGCCAATGTCTGAGGTCTTGACTCAAAATAAGATACCTTTAGGACTCTCTCCTCTATTCCATCCCTTATCAACCCTAATCCAATTAAGGATTCTAGGATTTAGGGTTTTTCTCTCTCTTCCCCACCCTCTTGAGATCAGGGTAAGTATGATAAGGATTAAGGAATCCCCCACCAAATCAATAAAAAGCATGTAAACAAGATGTCATGGACATAAATTCAATAGTTTAAGTGTAAACTAAAGATTAGTTACATGCTTAGGTTGCATGGCGTGTGTTGTCATGCCCTCAGGAGAGATTTGAGATTAGACCTTCTTGTAGGAGGATGAGGGAGAGTTAGCCTTGTCCAGGAAGAGGTAGAAACATGACGCATCCTCTGAGGACGATGCTAACCCTAACCATACGTGGGGTTTGAGGAAGAGATGACAGGACGAGTTGGATAACATAGTCGACCATACAGGTATGTACGTGGGTTGACATGCATAGCATGAGTAGGTTTGACCTAGTGCTTTTCATAACCCGACCTTGGGTGTTCATGCTTGTTAGGGTGAGAGATAGCCCCTCATTGAAAAGATTAGTGGTGACCAAATAGAAACCCTTATGGGCATGTAGGAGTAGAGAAGAGGCATGCACCTACGTAGAGGTGGATAGTAGCAGGATGACTGTAGGTTTTAGACATAGACCCATAGGGTTATGCCTGATGTTCATGAGAGGAGCATGCAAAGCCTGGGATGATTTGTGCCATACATAGGTCTTGATAGTACGTTTCACCAAGGTAGGTGGAAACATGTATCCTTGAGATCTTGACTCATCCTCTAAGAAAGAACCTTCAGTGGTGTGATCCATTGTAGGGTTAGCCCTTGAGAGAGAGCAAGATCCCGAGGAAGAATGTTGGAAACCTTGACTCCAAGACATGAGGAATCGTGAGAAGTTGGGTATGATATGACCTAGAGTGGATGACCTAAGTAGATAGATGTGGTTGCCTCATGTGTGATCCTTGGAGACTTGTTGTACCTTGGATGCCTTTAGAGGAACCAGATCCTAGAAAGATAAAGAGGCTTCTTGAACCGAGGTACAGATGTTATAGGTGCCTACCTTACCTTATAGGTGTAGAAAGGAGAGTTCCTTAGACCCTGAAGAAGTATAGTAATAGGATATGAGGTCTCACACCAAGTTGGTTGTCCTTACATAGGACTTTAAGGTGTTGTTCACGTGGAAGAATGGTGGGAAGTGTATGTCCTACCTTGTACATGTTTGGTTCGTGGTTAGACAGATGATGCATAAGAAGTGAACCTAGGGTTCCTAGACCTAAGAGGGGAGGTAGTGGTATCTGGTGCACCTGATGCTCACAAAGATGTTTGAGTTCCTACATATTTGAGAATGGCACCCCCTCAGGTTTAGAGGAAAAGGAAACCCCTTGACTAGGGTATATGTTTGACAAACCCCTCACACATAGGTTGGTGACATATGCATGTATGATGTTGGTCCAATGTTGAGGAATAAGGAGCAAGTATGATATACCAAGGGACCTTGAGTGGCTTATTGGTTGTCTTCTTGCTAGCTACATGCATGAGTAGCATGATAGGGTTAAGCATGCACATGATGGTGTAAACCCTAGACGTAAGGACGTTTGTGACCTTTGTTTCTATCAAGAGATAGTTTTCTCCCATCCTGGGGAGGGACCCTTCTACAAGGTGAGTATCAGCTTTTATGTAGGTTGAAGTAAAATAAAGAGGTCTCATAGGAGCTTGATGAGCTAAGTAGATAGCATGGGGTGTGATCAAGAATCTATAGACCCATATGTGACCATCTCTAAGGGCATGAGGATATGTTGCCATGGAAGTAACCTATATGGGGCCTGAACGAGGTAGGTAGGTCACCATGATCCCTATGTAAGGATGTAAGTTGACCATAAGTTCCTAGAGAGATGATGGAGTTTTGGGTAGGGATTAAAGTGTGAGATGTACCAGGATAAAATCCTAAGTCTATACAAAGGTCAGGTGGAGATAAGACAGATGGGATTAGGAGTTGTCTGTTTCCCTAGTTGCACAAGACCATAGGATCGGGAGGTAACATTTATCTTTGCCCGAGGTCCATGGGCTAGGAGACTAATCACCTCCATGAGTTCATGGGAGTCAAAGGGAAAATGAGGTAGGCACTCCTTAGATGCTTAAGGGGAGATGGATGACCCCAAAAGTACTGGTACCCTACAGACCTTGAGGATTGTACGACGACCCAAGAGTGTTTGGGAATAATTTTTCCATGGATGTATACCTAAAATCGAGATATTCATGATGGGTAACTTGTGATGCACGTTTCATCTTAGTTTGGAAAGTGTACTGGTGACGTGGGATGCACCATCTCTACTCTTAGAATGGGATGAACTCTATATTTGGACTGTAGCCAAATGCTTATTTCCTCTCGTTATGGGGGTGAGAGATAGGGCAATACGCATGCCATACACTAAGGATAAAAATGATGTGAGTTGAAACATGGCTATGATGTATGAGGATAGAGATAGTAGCATACATTTTTGGATAGTACGTTGTTTGGATGGATTGCAAACATCAAGAGAACTAAGGTAGTCATCATATGAGGACGTTCATATCAAGAGCAGTATGGAATTTATGAGTTATATAAGTTGGAGTTTGATAATCAAGATGATGAGCTTGAAGTTTTCTTGGCTCAGTTAGACCTAAATTTGAAATGAGGATGGTGAGTGGAATTTATGAAGGTTTATGTCTTCACTGTTACCTAGCACATAAGGATGTAAGGTGGTAATGGATGCTCTTAGTTGAGACGCAGCTATATGTTTAACCGGTAGAGGGGCTAGAAGAGGTTGTTGGGTGAACCCTAAGTTTGTGAGACATATAGGGCTAACCCTCTTATACAACTAGACATGTTGGTCAAGTTAGTGGTTGCTTGGTTAGCTAGCCTAGAGCTTGATGAGATAGAAGGATGGTGGTAAGAACCTCAGATACACCTATAAGGAAAGGAAGGTGATGGAACCCATGAATAGAGTGTTTTAGGGTTTCTGAGGAGTCAACCTTGAGGAAATCATGACAGGTAGGAGATCATGATCATAAGTTCACCATACATTGTAGTACTACTAAGATAGTTAAGTTTGTAGTAGTGCTTTAAATACTTGAGATGAAGAGTATATAAAGTTGCATGTGCCTTCTCGCCATGCATGTGAGGAGGCGAAGGATGAACATCTGTAACCCGATGAGTTGCTACAGATAATGAAGAGTCCTCGAGAGGGAATGGGAGTAGATCACCATAGACATGGTGGTAGGTTTCCCTGGATCGAGAGAGGTCATGATGCAATATGGGTTATGGTAGATCGCCTTACCAAGTTGACCTAATCCCTTGCTCAACATAGAGCATTATAGTATGATAGATTGGGTTGATATATATATATGAGAGAGGGATAGTTCAACTACACCATGATCTGAGTTTAATATCTGGAGCATGACCTCAAGATCACTTCCATGCGGTGGAAGTAGGTACATGAAGAACTCGATGTTATCTTGAAGTTTAGCATAGCTTATCACCCCCAACTGATAGTTAGTATGATCCAGACTAGAGGGTCTGATGACAGTGTGGGTGTTCGTTCGAGTGATACATGGGAGCAGTTGATATCCTAAGAGAGTTTGCTTGTGATGATAGCCATCATAGCTAGTATTGGGATGTAAGAAGCTCTGTAAGGGAGGTCGTGTCAGTCACCGCTTCATTAGGATGATGTCGGTGAGAGAACCTTGTAAGGTTAGAGAGACCACAGTGTGTGCAGATGAAGTCGCTTTGATCGTGCAATGGATGAGAAAGACCAGGGGCGATAAGAGTCATGAGCTGATGTGAAGCAGACTGACATGCAGTGCACTGTGGGAGAACATGTGTTATGAAAACCCGACCCCTCTGAGTTATAGCTGAGAAAGATGAGTCCCTAAAACATGGGTCCATTTGAGATGCATTGGTGGAGATGCTTATGTTTAGCCTTACCCCTCAGGATAACATGATGTATGGTGTGTTCCATGAGTTTGATCTAGAGCACTATGTGATGTACCCAAACCATGTGCTGAGCCATGAACCTATTGAGCTTCTAGGGAGGCTAAAATATCCTGAGTCACCTACGAGGGTATGTGGTACCAAGGTGAGAGAAAACTCAGATGTAAGAATATAAGATGATAAAGGTTCTTTAGAAGCATCATGGAGAGGATGAAGCCACATGGGAGTCGATGATGGACATGAGAAAGTCTTATCTCGTTTGCTTATTTGTTCGGTGGAATTTTGAGGGCAAAATTCCTATAAGAGGGGAAGGATGTTACAACCCCAATTGTTAGGTTCTTTTGGTTGGAAATGTAATTTCCCCAATAAATGTGTGATTTTTCAATTTGTATAATTTAAGTAAATTGAGTGGTTTCCTTTGATAAATAGCCTTGTTTGATTTCGTGGGTCTTGTTGGCTATTGGGCCCAATAACAAGAAAAAGGAAATAAAATGGAAAAGAAATCAATTAATAACTGAGATAATAAGAAAAGAAATATGTAGAAGCATCTAGAAGGCTAAGAAGTATCCACCAAAGGTGGATTTTGTAGCTTTGGGGTTTCTTGGGTTCCAAGTAGTCCAAGTTGCAAAGATAATAGGAGAAGAAAAAGAAGAAATCAAATAATGCATTATTAAGAAAGAAATTTGAGATAATGATGAAAATATGAGAAATATGTGGAAATATGTTTGAATAATCATGATAGATGAGGTTTCTAGTCCACATGGTTTCTAATGGTAAAAGGAATCCAAATAAATGATATAAAAAGATAAGAGAGAGAAAATATGTATAAAATATGCCTTGTTAATAGGTAAACTTTCTTATGAAGAAAAGTCTCTCATGCTTTCGCGTTTGAGTCCCAAATTTGGTACACACGTGTATTAAGTCATTATGGACTTTCCCCTAAAATTTGGTTGGAAAAGGATACACAGTTTATGAGATATGTATTTTTGAGGTTATCCTAAAGTGAGAGGATAATTGGACTAAGATAATGGTGTCACGATTTTACTGGGATTAAATCCCAATTTTTGGAAATTTGGATGCACTCTCATGACCTTTGGATCTGTGATCCATGGCCTGGGACAAGTCTCGGTCTCACGAGAGACTGGAACAAAGTGTCTAGGTTGTATGAGGATTGATCGAGGATTTACGTGAGATTGAGGCGATGAGCAGAGCTTGGGACGAGTCCATCTCCTTCGGGAGATTGCTCTGAGCTTATCCAACCCAGGGTTGGTTGGCTTTCATGGGGGATTGAGAGAATCCCCAATTCACCGGAAGTCTATGAAGGACCCTATATATAGGGGTGGGTATGGGCATCGCGAGCCATCCCACAACCTCAACCCTCACAACTGGAGCGTCGAGACGAGTTAGTTGGTGGCTTCAATTCGACAAACACCAATGTTCTTCCCCCCTCAATGAGTAGTAGGTCTCGTTAGAGTAGCCAAGGCTGGTTGGCGGTGAAGGAGTAGCATGTAGGAGGAATTGACCCATCGAGCGAGTTCGTGACGAGCAGGCGGAGGTCTCGGTGTGATTCGTTTGCTCGCAGAGGGTCAGAAGCTCGGAGTCAATCAGAGAGTTGACTCTCGACTCGCTGTAGGCAGCATGTAGATGTTGAAGACAATCATGAATGAGTTTAACAGTCTATCCTCCCAGTTCTTCAATACGGGTAAGCACTTTTGAGTCCTTTTGATTTGTTTTCTCGCTCACGTGGCGCGCTGCCATTGGCCACAAGTAAGTTATTTTGCAAAATTTGTAGAAACTAATTGGTAACTCAGATTGCAACAAATTATATATGAAAATTGATCAAGAGATTGTAAGGAATTTGTTAAAAATGTTATTAATGCCTGATTTCGCTTATAATTCCAAAAGTGCCTTAAGTTGATCATGCATGCATTAAACTTTGGTTAAAAACCCTAATTATGATTGGAAATCAGATCTAAGGTCCGTAATAGGTTATTTCAAGTATTAGTAACCTGTTGAGAGGAAAAGTAAGATTTGAACCTGATTTAGATAATGATTTTCTTGTCTTAGGGTTTTACACATGAATCTATGATAATGCACATAGAAACCCTAATTTAGTGTAAAAGGGTGATTAACATGATTAATTCGAGATTCCTCAGAATAGTGTAATTATGAGTTGATCCTAAGCTTGTTAGGAAGGAATTAACAAGCTAGTTAGGGTTTGAGATTATATTTGCTATTTTAGGGTTTATGTTGTCAATAATGAAGATGAACCCTAATGAATCCCTAAAAGGAAGTAGGAAACCCTAGGAAGCGAGTTCAAATGAATAGAATCTGAGAAAGTGAATGGTAATTAGATTACATGTATGTTTCAAGGTTCTTACGTGCATGTGTGGATTGAACTGCTTGTCTAGATACTTTCTTGCTTGGATTACTGTTAACTTGTTGAAGCGACTGAATCGGTATGTGGTTACTTTATGAATAATCACCTTTAGTTTCACGGCGTTTCCTGAATGTTTCTCGATTGATTGCAACCTAAAATGTTGGATGTTCAATTATGCAATCCTATAAGGTCCCTATGCGTATCACAATTAAATATGAATGTGTTTCTCGAACCTACATGTCGCCCTGATGTATGTTGCAAGACCAAGCCCCAGAGGGAAGGTCTGATTTGGTCAAGCCACATAGGGAAGAGCATTGGCCACCTCGAGAGGTGACCCTAGGAACCAAGCTTAGGATGGAGAAGGTGGCCTTATGTCCCTTTCAAGGACAAACCCCTAAGAGAGGGTAATCTAGGGTTTAGAGCAAAAGCAGTTGAGAAGTCACATTGAAAGCGTAATTTGGATTGTTAATCAATTATTTTCTATAATTAGGTTTTTAGAAACTATTTCTGATATTGTGAATGTCCCCCACATACCAGTATAGCAATATACTGACCGATGTTTTGTTTGTCAGCGTTTTAGGTACAATTCTGAAAAAGGACATACAGTAATTCGAAATATTGCAAAGATACAATTGAACTTTTCAAGGATGATTAGTTATGTAGACTTTTTCTATGGATAGAAGTCTAGATATGAATTTTACAAGGTATGCACAAAGTTTTATTTTATTCTAGCTTTTTAGTTTAGTATTAGTAATATTTGATAATTATTTTTGATTAAATGGCAAACCATGGATCCTGAAATATTGGGATAGCACCTTTGACCTCTTGGTCTCCATTTATTGGGGTTTACCGGGAGGTGGGGTTGTTACATATATGATCTCAATACACCACTTTATATTTAATTAGTTTATTGAGATAAAAAAATCCAAAACTGCATATACTCTCGTATATACTCGTGCATACCACATATACTCTATGCAGTACCCTCGCTGCCCATACACCGCATACCGCTTTCCTGAACAATTATTGGACATGTGCACCTTCCCAAGAGGTTTTTTGGAGGCCTAGGCTTGGATCTAGGACTGACTTGGATTGTTTAGACTCTAAAGTTGAGGTATAATGTATCCCCTGTTCTTCTATGTTGAGCAATTCACCTATGCTTATTCATTCTCTTTGTCCTATAGATATTAGCCTATACACAATGTCTTTTCTTTTGAAAATCATGGTTCATGTGAACTACCTTATTTGATATTTATCATGGATATTCTTTTGAACTCTTATCTTATGCTTTATTCATGATGGAACTCTAAAAGATGACATGTGATGTCTTTTGCCCACTTATGAGGTGGATGTATATGTTGGTCACTTATGTGGTGACTAGTTTATATATTCTGACTATACTTTCTACTTGCTTCTACATTTAACATGCTATGTGATTCAGTAGCACTAGAGTAGTGCAATTGCATAGGTTTTTATGGCAAATGTGTTATTTCCTTCCGAGCAGATGTGATATTTCCTGCTCTTCTGGGATGGAAAGGAACCTCATATCCAGGGCAAGATGTGTGATTCTTGGCTCATGCTTTATATATTTGGGAGATTGGCAGTATTCCTTTCTCTATCAGGTTTCAAGTTTATGAGACTCGACTGCCTTTGTGTTTATATTATTTTCTTAGATACCATAATTTCTTACCTTGGTATCTATCACATGTGTTCAAAACACATCATATTCTCATCATTCCCATTTCTCTGTTGTTTTTAACAGAGCCACACATATAAAGGGATCTTTCTTTCATCTTTGGGACATTATTTATTACGCATATCTTTGTTTTGGGACCCAAGTCCAAGACAAATGGATAATTTTCTAAGTATCCATCAATATGGATTATTTGGAATAGCTTAACGAGTTAAAGCTTGGATACAAAGTTGTTATGGTTTAGATTTCCCTCTACTTAGATCCTTATGTTGTATCATACATGTAAACCCTTCTGGGATATTATGATTTACTTTTATAATCTTTTGTGAAAATTGAATATAGTCATTATTTTTATTCCGTTGTTATACGTTGGTTGTTTTGAATACCATTTATTGAAATTTAAAAATGTTACACCTAATCCAACATACCTTTGAGTGTGTTTGGAATGGATGTTAATTCTTCAATTTTTTTTAGTAAGGGGGTGATCCTACCTCCTTACAGCATGGTATCAGAGCCCATGGTAGTCGGAATCTGACTATTTCAATTTTGTCTCCCTAGTTAGAATCATAGCCTTACCTTTAAGTATCATGTTTACCCTACAGTTTATCAATAGATGATGAAGGGCTGATTTAGGATCCTATAGTTTCACATTAGAATAATGATGAATAGATCCATAAAATACTTACAACTAAAAGATGCATAAGTAACTATAGTAACTTGAGGTTGTTTATCTTGGCCTTTAGGAAGCTACTAGGACATGGAGTTGAAAGCAAAGGTGTCTAGAAAGGATCAGGGTTTGGGGGCTGGCAAGATTTTCCTACACACCACTAGCTTAGTTTATGAGGACTCCCAAATCCATATGATACCGTCTTGGCCTGAGCTGATATGAATTATCCAAAATAGAATGCTTTTATGCAATAGTAGCCTTAGACATCTATATGATTTATCTTTAGGGACCCTGATATGCTGAACTAGTCTCCCAGGTGTAAAGACTTGTTTGAGGATGGATAAGATCAAGTTAACCCATAGTTCATAGTTAGTCCTTACAAGTTATGTTTTTTTTGCATGATGATTATGTAGTTGGATGTAAGGAAGTGTAGATGAACCTTTTGTGCCTAAAGAATAGTTTTTACTTAATAATATGAATCCTTTAAGGGGTGGTGAATAAGTTGTTTTCTTATATGTGGATGTTTTGATTTTGAGGATGAAATCCCTTTAAGGGGTGGTGTGTTGTAACATACTAGATCTCAGACCCTACCTTAGAAGTTGACATTTTGGACTTAGCCAAACAAGGTTGAAGGTTAGACCAAAATAGATGTTTAGTATAACCCCAATGAGCTAATGCATGTATAGATCACCTTAATGTAACCTAATGTTCTAACATTAATCTTATGTTTATAATGGATACATAAAATATGCCACATAACTCATTTTGGTGGTAATATGAAGATAAGGAACTTAATTGGATGAATAATTTAGATAATGGGTTGTTAATGGGCCATATGAAATATCTCATAAAAAGAAGTCTCAAAAGTGGAAACAAACTTCAAATTCAAAATCTACGTATCAAAATTAGCCTACATGTCAAATTTCATCTAATTTGGACCACCTTGAAATATTAGGATAAGTTTAGGAGAGAGAAAATGAGTAAAAGGCATAAGTAATGAATAATGTGATTATATAACTTTAAAATATAAAAATAATTGGAAATTCATATTCAACACATCAAATATAACTTGCGGATGAAGTTTGGTCCAATTTGGATGTTGTTTGAGCTAGCTATGCAATTTTAGGTACATTTTAGACTTTTCTACAACTTACCCAATTGGGAGGTTTTCTTTGCAAATTGTCACATGCATTATAATCCTTATATATTCCCTTACCATTCTAGAGTTTTTGAACCATAGGGCACCTAGTTACACCTTGGTTTGAAGGTGTTTCTTTCCAAGGGCATTTTAGAGATTACTCTCTTTATAAATGAGCATATCTTTAGAAGCTATCAACCAATGGGGTTATTTCTTTGATTGGAGGTTAGTTGGGATGGCCTATAAGTTTCCATAAACTAAAATTTGATATTAAAGAAACCTCTATGAGTTTTCCTCTTGCATGGCCATGAAATCCCTAGAATAAGGACACATGGAAAGCTCCATGGACACCTCATGCTTGACTTCTTCCTTATCCATAAAGGTTTGTATGTCCATAGGCATCCTTAGCATTAGACACATGGAAAGTAACTTGACATCTCGTTCTTGACTTCTTCCTTATCCATAAAGGCTTGCATGTCCATGGACACCCTTATACATGACACATGGAAAGTCTCATAGACACCTAATACTTGGCCTATTTCTTTATATAGCCATATCTACCCCTTCCCAACTCCAAATTTGAAACTCTTGCTCTTATTTCTTTCCTCTAACTTAGAGCATAAATCCTACTCTATTTTTCCACGAAGTTGTTGTCCCAAGGTAAAAGGAGGTGCCTACCTTGGTGAAGAAGGCTCCTAGGATTCCAAATTTCTCTATTTATCCAAATTTCTCTATTTAGGATTTCTTAAGCTCCTCCTTGGTGATTTTGACCAAAACTAGTAAGTATCCTCCTTTCCTTCCCTATTTTCATGTTGTTAGTCTTCCTTCCACCTTACTCCAGGTTGGAACCATGGACTTCCATGGTGAAACCCCACCTAGAACCCATAAACACCTCATCTCCATGTTATTTTGTTAAGATTTTTCACCTCTAAAGTGGAGAAGGTGCTTCTTGCTCGAGATAGGAGCCTTGTTGGAGAAACCAGCCTCAAGCTTGGGAACCTTACTTATTGGACATGTGCACCTTTCCTAGATGTTCTTTGGAGGCCTAGGCTTGGATCTAGGACTGGCTTGGACTGTTTAGACTCTGAAGTTGAGGTTTGATGTATCCCATATCCTTCTATGTTGAGCAATTCACCTATGCTTATTCATTCTCTTTGTCCTATGGAAATTAGCCTATACACAATGTCTTTTCTTTTTAAAATCATGGTTCATGTGAACTACCTTATTTGATATTGATCATGGATATTATATTGAACTCTTATCTTATGCTTTGTTCATGATGGAACTCTAAAAGATGACATGTGATGTCTTTTGCCCACTTATGAGGTTGATGTATATGTTGGTCACTTATGTGGTGACTAGTTTATATATTCTGACTATACTTTCTACTTGCTTCTACATTTAACATCTATTTGATTCATTAGTACTAGAGTAGTGTAATTGCATTGGTTTTTATGGAAAATGTGTTATTTCCTGCCAAGCAGATGTGATAATTCCTGCTCTTTTGGGATGGAAAGGAACCTCATACCCAGGGTAAGATGTGTGATTCTTGGCCCATGTTTTACATATTTGGGAGATTGGAAGTATTCCTTTCTCTATCAAGTTTCAAGTTTATGAGACTTGACCGCCTTTGTGTTTATATTGTTCTAGGGCGATGTTTATCTCACATGCATGCAGGTTGATGATATGGGGTGTGTGCCCTAATTCTTTACATGTGCTTGTGTGGCTCAATCTTTATGTTTTATTAATGGCAAGTATTCTTTTGCTATCATATGATTTCAATTCATTTTCTCTTGATACCCGTTTGGGTGTGGTCCTTATCCTTTCTATGGGAAGCCTTTTATATTTGATGTCCTTTATTCCATATATAGCTCAATTTTCCTATTTCGTATGCACATACCAGCCTTTGCTGATGTCATCTATTTTATCTTCTTATTGGGGTATGCTTCTAACCCTAGGTGAAGGACTTGGATGATAAGGCATGAAGTTTTGGACTAGCTTAATGAGTTAAAGCTTGGATACAAAGTTGTTATGGTTTAGATTTCCCTTTACTTAGATCCTTATGTTGTATCATACATGTAAACCCTTATGGGATATTATGATGTACTTTTGTAATCTTTTGTGAAAATTGAATGTAGTCATTATTTTTATTCTACTGCTATACTTTGGTTATTTTGAATACCATTTATTGAAATTTGAAAATGTTACACCTAATCCAACATACCTTTGACTGTGTTTGGAATGCATGTTAATTCTTCAATTTTTCTTTAGTAAGGGGATGATCCCGCCTCCTTACAACATGGTATCAAAGCCCATGGTCATCAGAATTTGACTATTTCAATTTTGTCTCCCTAGTTAGAATCCTTGCCTTACCTTTAAGTGTCATGTTTACCCTAGAGTTTATCAATAGATGATGAAGGGTTGATTTAGGATCCTATAGTTTCACATTAGAATAATGATGAACATATCCCTAAAATACTTACAACTAAAATATGCATAAGTAACTACAATGACTTGAGGTTGTTTATCTTGGCCTTTAGGCAGCTACTAGAACATGAAGTTGAAAGTAAAGGTGTCTAGAAAGTATTAGGGTTCGAGGGCTGGCAAGATTTTCCTACACACCACTAGCTTGGCTTACGAGGACTCCCGAATCCATATGATACCGGCCTAGCCTGAGTTGATATGAATTGTCCATAATAGCATGCTTTTATGCAATAGTAGCCTTAGACATCTATATGATTTATCTTTAGGGACCCTAATATGTTGAACTAGTCTCCCAGGTGTAAAGACTTGTTTGAGGATGGACAAGAGCAATTTAACCTATAGTTAATAGTTAGTCCTTACAAGTTATGTTTTTTTTGCATGATGATTATGTAGTTGTATGTAAGGAAGTGTAGTTGAACCTTTTGTACCTAAAGAATAGTTGTGACTTAATAAGATGAATCCTTTAAGGGGTGGTGAATAAGTTGTTTTCTTATATGTGGATGTTTTGATTTTGAGGACAAAATCCCTTTAAAGGTTGGTGTGTTGTAACATAATAGATCTCGAACCCTACCCTAGAAATTGACATTTTGGACTTACCCAAACAAGGTTGAAGGTTAGACCTAAATAGATGTTTAGTATAACCCCAATGAGCTAATGCATGTATATATCACCTTAATGTAACTTAATGTTCTGACATTAATCTTAGGTTTATAATGGATGCATAAAATATGCCACATAACTTATTTTGGTGGTAATATGAAAATAAAGAACTTAATTGGATGAATTATTTAGATAATGGGTCGTTAATGGGCCATATAACATATCTCATAAAAAGAAGTCTCAAAAGTGGAAAAAAACTTCAAATTCAAAATCTACATATCAAAATTAGCCTACATGTCAAATTTCATCTAATTTGGACAACTTGAAATATTAGGATAAGTTTAGGAGAGAGAAAATGAGTAAAAGGCATAAGTAATGAATAATGTGATTATATAACTTCAAAATATGGAAATAATGGCCAATTCATATTCAACACATCAAATATAACTTGTGGATGAAGTTGGTCCAATTTGGATGTTGTTTATGCAAGTTATGCAATTTTAGGTACTATCTAGACTTTTCTGCAATTTATCCAATTGGGAGGTTTTCTTTGAAAATTGTCATATGAATTATAATCCTTACATATTCCCTTACCATTCTCAAGTTTTTGAACCATAGGGAACCTAGTTGCACCTTGGTTTGAAGGTGTTTCTTTCCAAGGGCATTTTAGGGATTACTCTATTTATAAATGAGCTTATGTTTCGAAGCTATCAACCAATGGGGTTATTTCTTTGATTGGTAGTTGGTTGGGATGGCATATAACTATCCATAAACTGACATTTGATATTAAAGAAGCCTCTATGAGTTGTCCTCTTGCATGGACATGAAATTCCTAGGCTAAGGACACATGGAAAGCTCCATGGACACCTCATGCTTGACTTCTTCCTTATCCATAAAGGTTTGCATGTCCATAGGCATCCTTATCATTCGACACATGGAAAGTAACTTGACATCTCGTGCTTGACTTCTTCCTTATCCATAAAGTCTTGCATGTCCATGTACACCCTTATACATGACACATGGAAAGTCTCATAGACACCTAATACTTGACCTCTTTCTTTGTATAGCCATATCTACCCCTTCCCAACTCCAAATTCAAAAACTCTCACTCTTCTTTCTTTCCTCTAACTTATAGAATAACTCCTACTCTATTTTTTCATGAAGGTTCTATCCCAAGGTAAAAGGAGGTGCCTACCTTGGTGAAGAAGGCTCCTAGGGTTCCAAACTTCTCTATTTAGGATTTCTTGAGCTCCTCCTTGGTGATTTTGGCCAAAACTAGTAAGTATCCTCCTTTCCTTCCCTATTTTCATGTTGTTAGTCTTCCTTCCACCTTCCTCCATGTTGTAACCATGGCCATTCCATGGTGAAACCCCACCTAGAACCCATAAACACCTCATATCCATGTTCTTTTGTTAGGGTTTTTCACCTCTAAAGTGGAGAAGGTGCTTCTTGCTCAAGATAGGAGCTTTGTTGGAGAAACTAGCCTCTCTAAGCTTTGGAACCTTACTTATTGGACATGTGCACCTTCCCTAGAGGTTCTTTGGAGGCATAGACTTGGATCTAGGACTGACTTGGACTGTTTAGACTCTGCAGTTGAGGTTTGATGTATCCCATATCCTTCTATGTTGAGCAATTCACCTATGCTTATTCATTCTCTTTGTCCTATGGACATTAGCCTATACACAATGTCTTTTATTTTGAAAATCATGGTTCATGTGAACTACCTTATTTGATATTGATCATGGATATTCTTTTGAACTCTTATCTTATGCTTTTTTAATGATGGAACTCTAAAAGATGACATGTGATGTCTTTTTCCCACTTATGAGGTGGATGTATATGTTGGTCACTTATGTGGTGACTAGTATATATATTCTGACTATAATTTCTACTTGCTTCTACATTTAACATGCTATGTGATTCAGTAGCACTAGAGTAGTGTAATTACATTGGTTTTTATGACAAATGTGTTATTTCCTGCCGAGCATATGTGATATTTCCTACTCTTTTGGGCTAGAAAGGAACCTCATACCCAGGGAAATATGTGTGATTCCCTACCCATGTTTTATATATTTGGGAGATTGGTAGTATTCCTTTCTCTAATAGGTTTCAAGTTTATGAGACTCGGCCGCCTTTGTGTTTATGTTATTCCGGGGCTATGTTTATCTCACATGCATGCATGTTGATGATATGGGGTGTGTGCCCTAATTCTTTACATGTGCTTGTGTGGATCAATCTTTATGTTTTCTTAATGGCAAGTATTCTTTTATTATCATATGATTTCAATTCATTTTCTCTTGATATCCATTTATGTGATCCTTATCCTTTCTATGGGAAGCCTTTTATATTTGATGTCCTTTATTCCATATATAGCTCAATTTTCCTATTTAGTATGCACATACTAGCCTTTACTTATGTCATCTATTTTCTATTCTTGTTGGAAAATGCTTCCAACCCTAGGTGAAGGACTTGAATGATAAGGCATGAAGTTTTGGACTAACTTAAGGAGTTAAAGCTTGGATACAAATTTGTTGTGGTTTAGATTTCCCTCTACTTAGATCCCTATGTTGTATCATACATGTAAACCCTTATGGGATATTATGATGTACTTTTGTAATTTTTTATATGAAAATTGAATATAGTCATTATTTTTATTCCGCTGCTATACTTTGGTTGTTTTGAATACCATGTATTGAAATTTGAAAATGTTACACCTAATCCAACATACCTTTGAGTGTGTTTGGAATGGATGTTGATTCTTCAAATTTTTTTAGTAAGGGGGTGATCCCACCTCCTTAGACCATCTACTTACGTTGTCGCAGATTCAGATCCCTCTGAGTCAACAAATATCTCAAACTCTTATGATCAGAAAACACTTCAAACTTTTCACCATAAAGGTAGTGTCGCCAGATCTTCAAAGCATGAACTATAGCAGCAAGCTCCAAATCATACGTAGGCCAATTAGCTTCATTAGGTTTCAGTTGGTGAGAAGCATCAACGATCACCTTTCCATCTTGCATCAAGAAATATCCTAAGCCTTGTTTCGATGTGTCGATGTAGATGACATAGGGTATGCCCTCAACAGGCAAAGAAAGTACAGGAGAAGAAGTCAAACACTCCTTCAGCTTCTAAAAACTATTCTCACACTCAGGTATCCATGAGAACTTCACCTCCTTTCATGTCAAGTGGGTCAAAGGCAAGGCCAATTCAGAAAATCTTTTGATAAACCTTTGATAGTAACCATCAAATCTAAGGAAACTATAGATTTTAGATGGGTTCTTCGGAGCATTCCACTTTGTCACAGCTTCTAACTTCGCATGATCAATAGCTATAAGACCGGTACAAATCACGTGACCCAAAAAATAACTTCCTTTATCCAGAACTCACACTTTGAGAATTTTGCATAGACTTGATTTTCTTGTAGTGTGTTGAGTAAAATCTATAGATGCTCACAATGTTGTTCTAATGTCTCAGAATAAATCAAAACTTTATCGATAAACACCACCACGAACTTGTGAAGGTATGGGTGGAATACTCAATTCATCAAGTCCATGAAGGCAATAGGGGCATTCGTCAAACCAAAAGGCATGACCATGAATTCATAATGCCCATAGCAAGTTCTGAATGTCGTCTTCGAGACATCATCATCCTTCACACACATCTGGTAGTAGCCACTCTACAGAACCATCTTGGAGAATATGGTGGCTGACTTCAATTGATCGAATAGGTCATCGATGCAAGGAAAATGATAATGGTTCTTCATCGTCACTTGGTTAAGCATGTGGTAGTCCATACACATCCGCATCGATCCATCCTTCTTCTTTACGAATAGGATAGGGGCTCCCCATGGCAAAACACTAGGGCGGATGAAGCCCATATCGAGAAGCTCCTCAAGCTACTTCTTCAGTTCGGCCAGCTCAGTAGGGGCCAAGCGGTTGGGTAGCTTGGATATTGGCGATGTTCTGGGTACAAAATCGATGGAGAATCCCACCTCGCATGTTGGTGATAATCCAGGTAACTCCTCGGGAAAGACGTATGGGAAGTCCTTCACCACCTCAATGTGGTCTAGAGCATGAGGTGTAGCATCGAGAACTATAGAGGCTAAGAAAGCTCAACACCCTTGTGAGACAAGTTTTTCAGCTTTAATGGCAGAGATGACAAATTGTCACTCCTCTCGCTTCCTATCCTTGACGTACATTCTTCCCTTAACAAGATGAATCAAACTAACCTTGGATTCCTCACAATATAAAACTTCTTTGTACCTCTTCAACCAATCCATTCCCAGGATGACGTCAAAGGCAGTCATATCAAGTAGGATGAAATATGTGGGAAACATTGTTCCAGATATACAGAGGTCCATGGTCAGAGTTTGGAGGTACAAAGAGAAGATCTTACCTCTAGGGTTTTTTATGTCTAACACATGATCCATATACTCAGATTCTACTTCTTTCATGGAAGCAAACTGACAAGATATGAAGGTATTAGATGAGACAGAATCAAACAGTGCTTTTAAAGGATGCATATAAAGGTGCAAGGTACCTTCAATCACTTCATTGTCTTCACCTTCTTCCTCAGCTTAAGAGCGAACACTCTCCCATTCCACCTCTTCATTGGCGGACTCCTCAAGTTCTGGTTGTTGTTGTTGTTATTGTTGTTGTTTCACGGAGGCAGTTATGCCTTGGCTGCTGCGGCTGTTGGGCCTTGTTTTGGTGAGCATTATCATGTCCTACTGGAAGCAAGGGCAGAACGGTCGGATGTGCCCAACTTGGCTACACTCATGGCAGGTCAGTGGAGGTCGATTGTCTTTCTGGGCAGGTGCATTACCAGTAGGGCATCTCCCTAGAGGATGGTTGTGAGAGCACCTGTTGCACCGATCACGTCCGCAGTTCTCATTCTAGTTCTTGTTCTTTCGCTTGTTATTGTATCTATTACTAGAAGCTTACAATCATGTATAGGACTCGATGGCCAGGGCCTTGTCCACCATCTGTTGAAAAGTAAGTGGAAGCTGTGGGATGAGGCTTTGGCCCACCTGGTAGTTCAGACCCTCTAAGAACAAGGTTGCTCTTCTATCAGCTCTAAGGTTGGTGGTGTAATGCTCCAGTAGTAGAAATCTCTAAATGTAGTCAGCCACACTCATTCTTCCCTATCTGAGGCTGTATAACTCGGCCTCCTTCTTTCTCAGGAAATCAAGGTAGATGTACTTCTCCCTAAATAGCTTCAGAAACTGGTCCCACTCCATAGTAGAGGTGTCCCAAATGTGGGCGACACCATTCCACCAAACGTGTGTCGGTCCATCCAGTACATATGTCGCAAACCAAACCTTCTGGTGAGGAGGGCATGCCATACCCTTAAAGGTCCGATCCAGAGCCAACACCCAGTCGGCGGCTTTCTCCACCATGTTGGGTTCACTCTCACCCTTGAAGTAGGGTGGATGCATATTTATGAAGTCGGTGAGGATGAAATCCCTCAGCTTGTTGACGTTGGCGGCCATTGTGTTGAGCTGCCCCATCAGGGTGATAGACAGCACTTGGCGTAGCATTTCCAACTCTTACTCCGGTGTGAAGGTGGGGATACCCAGAGTAGTTAGGTTACCGCAGGAGTCACAGGAGTGTTATGGTTTGACTCCTTCTCCTGGTTCATGTTGTCGAACAGGTCACCTCTCCTGAAAGGTAAGGTTAACATATTAGCTTCCCAGAAGCATAGAATCATATATGAGTAGAGAATAGAAACAGAGATGAGAAAAGGATATATAGAATGCTATTACCTAAAAACATACTATTTTGGGAAATTCGTACCAGCTCGGGCCAGGTCAGTATCATACGGGCAAGGAAGTCCTCATAAACCAAGCTAGTGGCGTGGAGGAAAATGTTGCCAGCCCTCGAAACCCTGATCCTTTCTAGACACCCTTGCTTCAACTTTATGCCCTAATAGTCACCTAAAGGCTTTGATACCATGTTGTAAAGAGGCGAGATCACCTCCTTACTAAAATTTAAAGGAAATATAAAACATCCACACATTTAACAAAAAATAGAGAATTTAGGATGCTTGCATAATATTCCAAATAAATAGACACGATTCCAGATACATTATAAAATGTCAATAGCAGTGGAAATAAAAATACTAAGCCTTCACATGGCTTTCATTTTTTACTTCATTATTGATTCCCAAAATAAAAAGATAAGAGAAATAGGATCTATCTATAGCAACCTAGTCATCCTTTCTAAAAAGCTTGAGATCAACTCTTGAGAAATCTTCCTTCAAGCTTGTCCTTCTCCTTACACAGCACCAGCACCTGGGTGGTAGGGGAAGCACCCAGTAAAGGGAAAAGGAAGAAAAAGTATGTGTCAAGAAAACTAGTCTAGGATAAAAAGATAAGTAAAGCAAGTATAAACATGCTAGGGTTCATTATAAGATGAGTATAACAAAAGTATGAGGCTACATATCAAGAAAACTTGCCAATAACAATTATATTTAAAAAAAGGGGTTTGCATGTAAGATTATTATGTCTACCTAACTAAGTAGGGTTGAGGCACCTATCGGACCTCTAACCTTAGGTGAGGGGAGAATAAGACATTCCTAGTCACCTATAATATTATGGGGAGAATAAATACATTCCCTAGGGCAAATCAATACATGCCCTCTAGGTCGTTGTACATAAGTAATGCTACTTTAAATTAAATAGAACATAAATCTACATGCTAAAAAAGTAGTCATGGCAAGAGTAATCAAAATATTTAATAAGCATGGCAGTAGGGTATAAGACCCAAATAATATGAAACAATAATCTGATTTGAGGCATAAGAACATTAGGTTTCAAGAATAGAGAATTAGGTTCAATCAAGCCCCATTACGGAAAGAGTAGGTTAAGGCATAAAATTTCCCAACTAAGGTGTTATATGCACATACCTTAGCCTCGGAGTTCTAGAAACCACTTTTCCAAACCTCACACGAGATCAGGGTCCACTTGTCCTAATATCATCATTATGTCCATGTATTAGAACTAGGTATATTCATTATAGCTTTAAACCATAAAGTTACTAACTTTTTCCACAAACCTTCGAATTAGACTTTGAAAATATCACTCTTATCTTAGTTAGGGTTTTCTGATCAAAATGACATATAATTTGATATGATTTGAAGATATGGAGTTTTAGATGTATTTTTAGTGATCTTTAACTAATAAATTCATTTATAAAAACACCTTTTCGACAAACTCAAAACTAGGCTTTGAAACCATTGTTATTAGATAGAGGGGATTTTTTTGAGTTTAGAACATATTTTAATTTTATTTTTGGATGCATGGTTTAAAAAAATATGAATTAATGATTATCAACCAATCACAATGTGCCACATAGGCACTTCGTTCACATAGAGAGTGAGAGAGAAAGAGGGTGGGGCCGAGTCTGCTACTTGGCCCAATGAGCATCGGCCAAGTAAATGCCCCGCCTTGCTGGCTGTCCATGCAACTCCGGTCAAAGCTGGGTCAACATGAACTGAAAACAAATCGAAAGACACGAGTGCCCTGCGCGAGCACAAAGAGAGAAGAGAGGAGCAAGTGGGGGTAAAATAGTAAAAACACTGAGAGTTATCTTCCTCCCTCACCCGCACCATGGCGGCAAGCAAGTAGCAGCTTGCATGCTTGTGATTTTGGGCGAATCCGGTTTCTCAATGAAAAATGACGCTCGAGCATGTGAAAGAAAGAGCAAGAAGAACCGAACCTGGTGGTGCTACCAATTTGCTCGGATATGAAGTGAAGAGAGAAAGATGTGTCGCAATACCTATTGCTTCGGCCACTCTCTAAAGGGTCAAACGACGATGAATCTCAAAATCAAGGGGTGAGTTGAGTTGCAAAGGCAATGGCGCTGCTAGGGGTGCAAGTATTTATGGATGAGGAAATGTGGTTTAGGGTTTGTGTATGTGAGGTGCGAGAGAGAGACATCGAGTACATTGGGGAAACTTCGGATAAGCAATAAAAGCATGAAAAACTTGGGATAATGTTGTACGAAATCTTGCAAGGAATCCAACGAGCCTAAGAACTTGTGTTTTGGTTGTGAAACGAGTGAGATAATCCCAATCAAAAATCGAACAATCAATTTTTGTTTCCTTGTCCAAACCAAGGTGGAAGATGACCAAGAGCCATCGGATACAAGGTCCATAGTTGACAATCTGCACGAATAAATCCATATCTCATGACATTTAAATCATTATCCAATTTGATTTTGACTAAAGTGACATGTGTATTATTTAATGAATTTCTCTCTCTTCTTTTGAGGGCTCAAACTATCTTCAAATCTAACAAAAATTGACACCTTGACTGATTTTGACGTGTAAAATCCAAATTGGAATTAGTTTTTCCTTTTGGGGACTTTTAATATGTTAGATAATTCAAAACTCATTTTCTCTTTCCTCCTTCATTAGTGGTGATAAGATGCATCAGATTTCGTGAAACTTCACCCACAACTCTCCCTAAGTGACTTGGATATGGTTTTTTTCATTACTTTTGCATGTTGAGATTATTTATTTATTTAATATATAGAATATTCTACACACTTTCTCTCTCCTATTTTACTCATTATCCAAACATTAACTAAATTAGTTGCAAATTTGCCCAAAGGCTTATTTCCATGTTTAGATTACGGATTTGGAGTTAGTTTTCCAAATTGAGGACATTAGATATTTTATTTCACTTTATTGGCTTATCTCCTATATTCTTTTAATAAAGAGTTTAATATATACAATTATCTTCCAAATTAGGTGATACTTGGCCCTTAAGTTTCTTTTAGGTCAAGAAAATGAGATTGTGACCCAAATTATCTTCATGGGTTTCTATTTAGGATTTTTTTACAATATATTCCTCATTATCTTCTTTTATCCAATGTATCCCATATTATTCCCAATTATTGCATTTATCATCTCCTTTATATCTTTATTGGATTTTCTTTTCTTTTTCATATTCTTAAAAGTACTAGAAAGTTCTAGGACGAAATATTTTATTAGTTTTATTACTTAAGTGGACAAATTGCACTTCAGGCCTCTAACTTAAATTCCTACTGAGGTATTTGTGCATAAAACCCTATATTAAGAATACATGAGAAATATTTAGCCAGTAACCATCATAGTTCCACTAAATCAACTCCAAAGACTTAAAGGACAAAATTGAAGAACAAAAATCATAGAAAAATAGTACAAAGGATTACCTAGTAGATTTCAGTATGTTACAGATGTCAAGAGTCTAAGTGGGGGATATTATAACATCCTAGGATTTGAGGTCTCAGATAAAATGATCTTATAAAGAATGATTGCACTAACCATATCACTAAGGTGCACCTCCTTTTCAGGGAGCCCATCACTAAACAACTCTATGGTTAAGTGTGCTCAGCCCAGAGTAGAACTTGGATGGGTGACCAGTCGATAAGTTTATCCTGGCTTGGGCGTGAGTGAGGACAAAGCACACACTTAAGGCTAGTGGTGGTCTGTAGGTCCAGTCATCATTCTTGAAACTCTACTAGAGCCTTAGACAGTGGACCCATGCATTACACCATCATTTCAAGGCTGTATAAAATTGTGGAGAATACAACATACCAAAATTAGGCGATGTTGTGAATGCATGTGATAAGTTACACCCATTTTAGGTAAGGAAATCTCCTCTTCAACACACAGAATTCTCTTCAACAATATGATGTAATTGTGTGTGTTGGTGGTTGAACATCTCCTTCTTGTTGTTGTATGTGTGTTTGTTTCCTTGACACTCAACTATATGGTAAGTTGTGTTGCAATATGGTGCAAGGAATTAATGGGTGTTGGCATATCATGCATCAACCATGTAATACTTTCCGGTGGGTACTTTGAAATCGCATGTGGCCGTGATTGATTGTAGGATCCTCTAGTTTTCTGCAAAACCCTCCCACCCCGTAAGGATATATGTAAACTCAATTGAGAAGTCTACTGCATCCATGACATTAAGTGAGACAAACCCTCTTCTATTTTAATAACAGTTTTGCTTATCACATTTCACCAAAATTGGGACATTGACCGGCCTAAATCGTGCATCCAAAGGAAGCGGATTAAAGTAGTCAGACTTTTAAAGAGATAACCTGACACTCAGGCCCCCGCAACGATAACGGGGTTTGATGTATCAATCGGGGTCGAACACAGGGATAAGGTTGGTCGTGTTAAGGATGCGGAATCAACACGCTATACTCCGGCATAAAAGAGGATTAAAAAGTGTTCCCAAAGGAATGAAACCTCAAAAATAAGGACAATAAAACAAATAAGTAAAAGAAACAGACCGTATCAAGGTATATGGGATAACTTGGATTGGGGTTCACCAACCAAGGCATCTCTCCAACATGCATACTATCTCTCTCTCCTGCTTACTCATATCAAGATTACACGCAACCATAAAATATCTATTCCACTCTCTCTCGAGATGACAACTCAAAAACCTCGCAGCAAAACTGATGGTTCAAAGCGTTAGCATTCCAACACTCTCATGCATTCATACTACTCCATAACATGGGATAAAAGCGATATTACTCTCTTGAGATATCAACAATCAAACATCACAAGATGGTAGCTAAGCATACAAGTGAAGCATTAAAACAGGTGCATGGAGATAATCTTAATAAGGGTAAGTATATTCAAAAGAAAGAGACAATATACATGTTGGGAGAGCCTTAGTGGCTACTCCCAACCCAAGTTAAGGTGTTTAGCTGCTCATGCTTGCGGATAACATGGCTGCGCTACAGAAAGACAGATCCATGAGATACCATGAAGAATGGAGGTGAGTACAATGAGAGGAATGATGGATCTAGAGGAGAAGAAACATGATACTACACACTACTTTAGATCTGGATCAACCACGGGGACATCTCCTTCTCTCAAAGAAGTGGCAGGTGTGGGCGGTCATCTTCTCTCTCTTCAGCTTTCACTCCAAAGATCCAAGACGGATGGATCCTCGGCTATGAGGTTGGGATGCGGCAGCACTTCATGGTACCAGGATCGGATCTCTCTGATCTGATGTCTTGACAAGACAGGTGGGAGCGCTATTTATAGGCACCTTCCACCGACTTAAGACCGCGATCGCAGTCTTTCCTTTATTCTTCCTTGGTCGCGATCTTTCTTGACCGTGATCCTCCCTGGGACCTCGGTCGCGACCCTTGAAGAAGTCGCGGTCGCGATCTTTGGAGAGACCGCGGTCGCGATCTTTGGAGAGACCGCGGTCGCGATCTTTGGAGAGACCGTGGTCGCGATCTTTGGAGAGACCGCGGTCGCGATCCTAGGTGAGGCTGCAGTCGTGGTCTCTGCTAAATAACCACGATCACGATCTCTAAGATCGTGGTCACGGTTGGCTGATTCTTGAAATCGCAAAACAAGGTTTTAGTAAAGAAGATAGACAAAATGTGTGCAAAGTTGACTAAAGTTATACTAAAAGTGGTGTTGAATATATACAGAAAATATGTAAAGTGTGGTGTCATCAACTCCCCCAAACTTAGAATCAAGTTGTCCTCAGGCTAAATGCAGGTTTGAGCACCCAGAGAGAGAAAGGATGAAAAAGGATAACATAATAACACGACTGAAATATCTCATTCTTGCATCAAGACTGTTGTCGCATGTATTCAATCCCTTAGGTCTCAATCTCTCCCTTTAAACTAAGGGTTGCATAACCTTATATTATTTCTCATAACCTTATATTGTAAAAGGTTTCTCCTTCTCAACTCATAACCCTCCTTTATCTAGCATCCATACTAGTGCCACATCATTTCGAAAGGTAGCCTTCGCACCTATTCTTTACTTTCAGATAGTCCTATGCTAATTGGTATAGGTAGGCTAGAAGATTTAAGGTGTTTCCTCTTCCTCCCGAACTCCTCACCCACAATTGTCGTAAGAACAATGTTGCCCTTTTTGGGCTTCTAACTTTAAGTCAGGTGGTATGTGAAGTTCCATTCAGGATTGGAGGTGTGTAAGCTTGGCTTCCAGTTTCCGCTTACGGGCGCGACATATTTGCATTCATGAGTGCCGCAATATACCGGCCAGGCAGGAACTTTTAGCATCTTTTAGGGCACATATCTCATATTCTTTTCTTTATTTTATTTGATTTTTGGCTTTTTATCTCTCCTTTCAAGATTGGGTTGTAGGTTTTGGTTTGTTTTCTGGGCGGCCAAGCCTCTTTTGGATATTTTCCTTGAACAGGACAACTTTTTCCTATCTATAGAGACTAGAATGTTTTGGATGCGAGCATCAGGTGGGGATGGTTATTCAGGAGTATGACTAAGGTTCTCTTAGTTTGTAAGAGTTCATGAGTTAAGGTTGTTACATCTACAACGTATTATTGCAAGAATGAGGTATAGCAGTGTTGCTATGACTGTTGTTTTACTCATGATTTCCTGTATGTTGCTCATATTTTTCTCTCTCTGGGGATGGAGCACCACTATTTGAAAATTTTAGCGAGAGGGAGCGAGCTTCTAATAGGTCAGTTGTAACGAAAAATTTGAGAAATATTTGAGTAAGAACGTAAAAAATGAAAGTGGAATATAAAGGGGAGTAATGGAAGAGTAATGGAAAAGTTTTAGTACCTCTGTGGCCCATTTATGACTCCTCCCCCAAACTTATCATGAGCCCCATCTCAGGGTGTCAAAATTTGAGAAGAAGTATAAACGGGCCTTCTTTATATATTTACTTGGCGGGGAAAGCCCACTTGGACTCTAGGAGCATGCTGGCGTAGATACCCTTAAGTGCGTGATACTGCTCGTACTGCATGTTCTCCACCTTGAGGCTGGTAGTTGCAATAGCTACCATCCATGATAGGTAGAAGAACCCATAGTAATTTGATAGGGGTATCTACTGAGGGCTTCTATGGTAGTATTGGGTCTTTCTGAAGTCTTTGCCTTGTATCATTGTGAACCCTCTGCAATGCTGTCGTATTATTTGGACGATGACTTCAGCACAGGTGTTAACCTTTTCTTCAGTGGGAGTTTTTGTTATCGCCATATTAGTCGTTTTCTTTATCAAAAAGGCTTCATCAGAGCTATTATACAGAACTATAATCTTTTTTAACAGGTTGACGTGCAGCAAGGTCCAATGGTTGTCGTGAAGAATCGGCAGAAATATGTGTTCAGGTGCACCTGCTTGAAGCCGTCGCTGGAGCCGCTCTATTTCTCCGGTCTTCTTGTCCTTGATGATGTCATCTACCAGTAGGAAATATGCCATGTGACAGTTTGGCATTGAATCTCCTAACAGCGCCTGGTAGGCGGACATCGTGCTCACTGAGAGGTACCCTCCTGTTCTCAATGTTTTGCGGAGGTCGTCTTTGAGCACGCAGATGCCATCTCGTTCGAAGATGACATCTCTCGGCAAATCGTCTTCTTTCAGAGAACTCATGATTATTGTTAGTTCTTCCATCGATAGGCTGAAGCAGCTCCATCTATCAAAGTTCTCAAAATAAGGTATTATATCTTCGGCTGGGCCTTCTAGTCCTTCGTTCCCCAGATCTTCTGTTTCTATTTCTATGGGTTGTCCTTCTGTAGAAGGAGCTTCAGGAATGTTGAATGTTGAAGGATGTTGTTCATCATTTGCTTGCTCTACAGCCTCTTCAATCTCAGCACCCCAGCCCAATTTCCATGTTGTAGCTCTAGCTAGTTCTGTTGGGTCGACCCACATGCTTTTGAGTTGTTCCCTCCAAGGTGTTTTCTCAGGGAGAGGGATATTCGTGTGTAACCTACGGGGCACGACATCAGCAGCCATCGCTGGATCCTTAAAGAATCAGCAAATGTAGATGACCTCCGTTACGTGCATGCCCCATAGTCCATGTAGGTCTTCCTCGTGTAGGTATTCCAGGGGAATTTCCTTATTGATTGCTTCCATCATACGTAGGATGATGAAGGTGCAATCCTCTGAACCAGCTCCTTCCTAGGGAATGTTTTTATTTATGGAGAAGAGTTTCCAGGACCCTTGGAATCTTGGACTCACCTCTTTAATAGCCCGCTATAGGCGTATAGGAATTTTCAAGGCATCCCTGGCGTCCTTCCTCTTATAGACAAGTGAAGTGATGCCCATCTCTACTGTACAGCAGTTGAGTACCGTCGTCTTCCGCTCCATAAGGTCAATGACGATTAGGCCCTAGTGCTTTACGTTATGGATGGGTAGCACCACTGTCCTGGTCTCTCTTCTCCTGACTGTCGCTTGAAGTTCCAACACTTCTGCCGCTCTGTAATCTTCTTGGTATAACAGGCTGGCCAGTCATGTGGTGCTGTTGAAAATTGGTTGTGGCTTATCATGATGGAAGAATTCTTCCAAGAGGGTGGCGCAAAGTATCTTGAACATCCTTTTGTGTACTTGTACCTTCTTCAGAAAGACCCTCCGGAAATCCTCCTTGGTCAGACGTCTACCCTTGTTGATATACAAAGTGTCTGACCCGGGTAGATCATTGTCGATTACATCTGCCAGGACATGGACATCTCTGCAAGAGATGCATGACACAGTTTGCATGTCCATGTCCTTCATTTTGTATGGCAGAGGGGGAGCTACTGCATGGTGTAATGTTCGTTCTTCATCTTGCCTCTCCCTAGCGGGCTCTTTCGTAAAGAAGGCTACTAGCCCGCCCTCCTTGTCTTCTGACGTGGCTTCCTACACTGTCAGTACTAAAATTTCTCTGATGGTGGGCATAGCCTCGGCCACTTTTTCAGCACTCTTCATCAGAGGTTGTGTTGTGGCCTCATGTCTATCTTCTTCTAATGAGGCTTCTGCGGCGACGTCCTTTGCATGACTTTCTTCTAACGTCTATCCCAGCTTGGCCTCGGCCATCATATTTAACACGGCTTCCATATTCCAATCGTAAATGTAGTCGTTGTGCTCCTCATGCGAGGGGAAGAGGAGTAAGTCATTGGATTCTTCCATCCCAGCTCCTAGCTCAACAATTAGCCTATCGAGCTCTGTTGTGTCGGCTGAGCTAAGTGTTGCAACCATCTCCTCCCGGTGAGTTGTTGCTTCCTGTTCTGCTTCCATTAGAGTGAGTGCGGGAGGAGTGAGGCGACATCCTACCTGCTGCTCGTTCTCATTGGCAGTTTCATCCATTGCCTCCTCCGGGTCGCAGTTGAGGTCAACCCCCCTTGATTGGGTTGTATGCTTTTCATACTGGGGGCTTGATCTTCCTGCTGGTTGGTTGCCTTGCTGCTCAGCGATGGGATATTGTCTTCATTTTGTACTCCCGTTCTTTTCTATGCCAGCTTCTGCCCCAGGCCCCCCTTCATTATCATCGTGGCTGGAAGGGTTGGCCAGGGAGCATTCTGGGCTAGCAGAGTGCCTTGCCTTTTTCTTTTCCCACCTGGCTTCGAGCTTTGTATGTTCCTGCTCGAGCTTTCGGTGGTCTTCTTGTACTCCTTGGCATTCTTCTTCTAGGGCAACCATTGCTTCTTCGTATTCCTAGCGCATTTGCTCATTGTCTACGTGTATGGCATGCCCTTCTTTTTGCAGGATTGTCATTTCCTCCTGCATTTTCGTCAGCATTCCCAGCATCCTCCATTGATTGTTGAAGACTTCTTGTATGAATTCTGGGAGTGCTGACGTCCTTTCATCTATCTCCTTCATCTGCACTATTAGTGAAGATAAAGAAGTATAAATTTTCTCATTTATTGTATTGTTTTGATGCATGTGTTCCCACATTGCATCAAACCTATTACCTAGGGCACCCCCAAAAGAGGATTCCTATTGTTGTTGGTGGTGTAGTTGTTGTCCCGTGTGTGTTGTTGGCACGCTCAGTACAGTCGGCTGCTTAGGTGGTGGTAGTGGGGGCATCTCCCCAGGTTGACTCTTCTTCTTCTCCGCCACTGGTGTTCCTTGAGAGGCTTGTTTGTCTGCCTCTGCCTCCGGTACATTGGTGCCTTGAGGGGTTTCTTCTTCTAGTTGGTTCCCTTCTGGATCTGACTCTGGTATAGTTTGGGAGCCTTGTCTTTCTGGCTCCTTTTCCGGTTGGCTGGTGCGTTGCGGTGCTACATCTATGGCTGTAGTCTTTCCCGCTTCTCCCTCCCTGGCAGTCGATTCTTCTTACGGTCTCAGGGAAGCGGGGTCCGCAATTTGTACATCCACATGTTGTTCTGCGGCTCTGTCAATTTCAGTCGGCTTACTGGTGGCTTCTGGTTTCTTTTTCTCCACCGCCAGTTTCTTTCATGGCTCCGGGGTTTTCTTTACTACTTGTGTTGGGACATTGTTCCCTTCTGGTATGAGCATTGGTTCTGGCGATATGCTGGCATGCATTGTCCCGGAGATCATCTTCTTGATGTCATCGAGAGTCGGCCGTAGCTTGTGGGCATCATAGAATGCTATTTCTGGAAGGGGGAGTGACTTCTTAAGTCATGGGTGTTTGAAATATGCTTTCTCCCCCTTCACTTCCAAAATTCCCATTCTAGCGAGGGACTTTGTATCGACACTTTGTTGTCCCTCCATTTCTTCATATTTTTGCAATTCGCCTTCTTCCAGCAGGTAGTCGGCAATCCTTGTTATTTGTCCGCCCATACAGAAGGCAGACTTCCTCTTTGCCTCACCGCCCACAGCCGAAGGCAGCCTTTTGATAAGGATTCTTCCTATGTTCATTGGTC
This sequence comes from Alisma plantago-aquatica, assembly GCA_963693085.1. NCBI lineage: Eukaryota > Viridiplantae > Streptophyta > Magnoliopsida > Alismatales > Alismataceae > Alisma > Alisma plantago-aquatica. The sequence goes on along the minus strand of OY856414.1, from coordinate 92,505,093 downwards.
ACTTATTGATCATAAACCATATAAGGAAGAGATCCCCCTTGTTGACAGTCTCAGTCTTTGACCTGGCATCTATATAGAAGGCGGTGATCTTCTGTATTATCTTGATGAAGCAGGAGGTGATTTTGGAGGCCTTAGAAGTTTTCGGGTTATGCCTTCCTTCTCCAGTCAGCTTGTAACATCCCTGACCTGGGTTATGCTTTAACCCTAGGTGTTTTGTTTAAGAATGATTATTATATGCTTGATATTATCTTTTGAAAAGTAATCAAGGCTCAAGAGGAACTTATATTTCAATTTTAGTCCATTTTGAATAATGTTGAAAGTAATGTTTTACTTGTTTTGGACTAAAGTGCAAATTACCTAAGTTGAGGGGTTAAATTACAAATTGTGCATGATAATATGTTCCTCATGTGTTGAATCATCATTATAATGAATATGATGTAGAGGTATGGATAGTGAAAGCCTGGGTACCAAGAAAGAGCTGATTAAACAATGTTTGTACATTAAAAACCTATTTTTGGAGTAATGTGCAATTTACCCAAAACCCAAGGTTCAATATGAAATTTACCACATCAATAAGGTTCCTAATGTTTCTTGGCATCAATTAGAGCAAAGACAATGAGAGGGGCATCTCATTAGTATCACTTTGAAGGAGATATAATCTTGATATTAAAATAATCAAGATTTAAGCATAATTGAAACCTTAATTCAATTTAATGCAAAAAAATAAATAAAATAATTGAAGGGCCTTCAACCAAAAATAAGATGGTTTAATTTGCTCAAGTGTTAACATCCTTATGCCTTGAAAAGGCAACGAAATATCCTAAGGAGGTGAAGACTCCACTCACATTATTATAAGAAAAAGAAATGTCCACTAACTTATGGATATTAATATTATAAGGGTTAAGGTGCTTAATTTGCTTTTCTTTAAATTATGGATAATTGAGAGGAATAAGAGGCAAGGAGGATAGCCTCGTATATAAGGAAGATAAGGGGGCAAGTGGCAAGTAAATGGGGGAGATAATTCCTACTTTCTCTCTCTTAAATGAATTTTTAATAAAAATGCATATAAGCTTAATTATCCATAGAATGAAAGGGTAATTTCGAATCCACTTCTTCTCTTTGCTTGCAAAACGACTAAGGGAGCTAGGAGCAGCAGGAGGATGACCCCCAACCTGTTGGTAAGCTTCTTGACATTCGTTCACCTTGATTTCATGGTGGAAATCACAAATCAATGCATGATTTCTTCTTATCTCGATCTCATCTTCAATTCTAGCCAATCCTTTTCACTCAAAAGCTTGAGGAACGAACCTTGTGGTGTGAAAAATCTTCTTCCACCATTGTTGACGTGAATCTCCGAGCTTTGAAGATCATTTGGAGGCGGGTTATATAACTTGAACCCATTACATTGTTATTCAATTATCAATCTTGCAAATATATTCACTACAAAAAATTTGGCCTTTATTGAAGAACATTTGTGAGGAACTGAAAATCGTGAATAATGATGTCTATTTGTGAGGGATCATCCTTCAAACATGGGACCAAATCCCTCAACCATTTTTTTTACATCCTTAGACCTTTTATGTGAACACTAATCCCTCACAAATACATTACTCACTAATCACCCCGTGAAAAATGCCATGCCAAATATTTCCCTCCATCTCATAACCCTTCCCTCCATTCTAAAACACAACATTTGCAAATCAAAAAAAAAAGATAAACCCTCCCCCTTGTTCCGTGAGAACTGTTTCTTGCATTTAATCACTGGGTTCTTTCCCCTCTCACGTCGTGCACATCTCCCTCCCGCGTCGTGCGTGTCCCTATTTCATCACATTTTGGAGAGGGTCGCAGTTGTTCCGTTCCTCTGCCTAGCCGATCGTGTCCCCTTCCTCGCCCTAGCCTCCGACAGGTGCCCCCAACACCACTACGGTCGCTGCCGACAGGTGCCCTCGCCTCCATTGCGCCGACAGGTGACCCCAACTCCACTACCGTCGCCGCCGACAGGTGCCACCGGAGTCCCCTTCCTCGCCCTTGCCGCCGACATTGAACCAGTCACCAGAGTCCCCTTCCTCGCCCTAGCCGCCGACAGGTGCCACCGGAGTCCCCTTCCTCGCATATTCGTTGCTCTGAAGGTCTGTGGCTTTCAACACTTCTGCTATTCAACATTGAACCCTGCGTTGTTATCGTGCCTAACGATGAACGGGCTTTCCACGATCCATGTTGCCCTGTTGGTGCTTGACGAAATGTGAATGACAAGGGCTATGATGCTTGACATATTAGGGATGTAACTCATGGAATTTTATTTCACTTTACTTATGATGTGAGTGTTCCAATATACTATTAATTTTGTCATGCTTTTATCTTTTTCCTAACGCAACTTTACATCTTGTTTACTGCATTTCAATATTTGAGTTGTGGTGCAACTTTTTGGATGGATGATAGTGTCGCATATGCTGTTGTACCCCTCTTCCTCATGTCCCTGCATTAGCTGGCATGTCTCACAGCACCTGTGTGCTGCTAATGCACTACCAGCAACTGTTTATACAAACAGAACCCACACAGATACAGTTGTGACCACCAGTACTTGCACCATACAAGTCACAGCCATAACCTCCCCCTAACCAGGGCGTCTACCTATACTTGTTAATCAATTGTTTCTCTGTATTGTATTTTGTTATGCCGGTGATTTTCATGGAAAAAGTGCTAAAAAAGATAACATACAATAGTAGACTAGTATCCAACAATGTGGTTTGCCTCTAGAATATGTGCCATACTAGTTAATCATTTGTCCTCTAGATGTTGGTGAACTAGTTGAAGAATTATAAGATTTTTGGTAGGACCTTTGAAAGAATCACTTATTAAACTCTATTTCTCAATGGCTATGTTTAACCATCTCTTAAACTACATCCTCAACAGGAAAAAGTTGGATGGTTCTTTATTAAAGTGGCATCAAGTCATAATCCAATTGATTAGCATTCAATATATGCATAGATGTACGGTCTTGCGTAAGGGCTTAGTATAGGATAAATAGATATAGTTGTAGAATCATGATCATATGGAAGCTCCTATATTTACATATTGAAAGGTGAAATACATATTCAGAATAGGGTTAGTATGTAGAAACAAAGTGAGTTGCCTTCAATTGGTAGGCCTTAAAATGTAGGATTTAAAAGAGGTTTTCCTACTCAAGATAGGTTTTTTGGAAAGCAAATAATCAGGGAAAGGCTCTGAAAGAAAGAATAAAAACGGTGGTTGCCAAAGACAAGGCTTTAATTGTAAAATGTAAAATTAATTACCCACTTAGGGTAGATTTTTGAAAGCATATATGAAAAGATGTTCCTTCACATGATATGGCTTTTGATGTAAAGGTGCTTATTTGGGGTGTCTTATACTAGTGAGTTCCTATGTAAGTTAGGGCTTTGCATATGGTTCCTAGAGTATGAAAGTCTTTAATTGAGGTTCTTAAATGTTCATAGGGAAGGAGTTCCTACCAAAATGCATGGATTTTGTAGATGTGCACACTTGAATGTATCGTTTGAGATCAAGGAGTCACCTATGTAGTTGCCTATTCACAATAGGTTTTACATTCCTAAAGAATTCTTATTCATAATAGGGATTGTCAGCTTGTCAAAGTCAGTCGAGGTATTCCTATCTTGAATAATGCTTTAGTGTAGATATCTTTCTAAGTCTATGGATTTGGTTTGAATGCCTTCCTAGATGTAGGGCTTTGAGAATGGTGCCTATATGAATGTAGGTCTTTATAGAATAAGAGAGCATACTCTAAAATGTAGTGCTTATAAAAGGGAAACCTACATGAATATACAATTTTCATCCAGAGAGATGTCTACCATATTGTTGGACTAATATTCTGGGGTGCCTACCTATTATAAGACTTTAATCATAGGGAATTTGGATTAAATACAAAGATGAGCATTGTTCTTTCAACAATAGTGCCTATCTAAGCATAGGGATGAAACTGGATCAATGCCTATTTGGGATACGGCTTTGACAAAGGTTCCTACTGGATATATACCTTTAAAAGGAGAGCCTACATAATTATAGGGCTTTGTCATAGAGATCCCTACCTAAATGTAGGCTTGATCAGGAATGCATATTTTAAATAGATATTGAGGTGATGCCTACCTAAATGTAGGGTTTTAACTAAGGGAATTTATTACTCATGACAGTTCTTTTGTAGGGGTGAAATGATTCTTGGGAATAGGTTTTGTCATAGGTAAATGAGGGTCACATCTGATCATCAGATTTTGATTTTGAGTAGTTTTCACAATTATCCATGATTCAGGATCTAGATGATAGTTATGCCTCATGGAAGATAAAAAATTAATAAAAGAGTGTGTTGATGGTGTAGGGATTAGATTGCATAGATACCTACCTGAATGTTAATTTTTTTGGACAGGAAGTGCCTATTTCATATATGTATTTCATCCTAATGCCTAATGATAGTAGGGTAATGCACTGATTTATTGTTGCATTTCACAGGCTCTTTATCATGTATTTGGTGAACTTCTTGCTCAGTTAGATATTGTTGTGCTTGATTTACATTAATATCCCACGACTCTCAGTTGCATCAAATAATCATTATTTTTATGTTCCATGTCTATTTATCAATGATTTTGGAATTGATGATTTTTTGTTGATTTCAAGAAAGTGACAAGAATTGACTCAGCTCACTATTACTGACATTGCTATAGGTGGTACCGACAAGTGTATAAAGTGGAACATATATGATCAAAATTATTTATAAGAATATTGACACATGAGTCGACACTACCAACTTATTCAACAAATCCAACAGGAGCATTGGAAGTTACTTTACATCTTGTTTACTGCATTTCAATATTTGAGTTGTGGTGCAACTTTTTGGATGGATGATAGTGTCGTATATGCTGATGTACCCCTCTTCCTCATGTCCATGCATTAGCTGGCATGTCTCACAGCACCTGTGTGCTGCTAATGCACTACCAGCAACTGTTTATACAAACAGAACCCACACAGATACAACTGTGACCACCAGTACTTGCACCATACAAGTCACAGCCATAACCTCCCCCTAACCAGGGCGTCTGCCTATACTTGTTAATCAATTGTTTCTCTATATTGTATTTTGTTATGTCGGTGCTTTTCATGGAAAAAGTGCTAAAAAAGATAACATACAATAGTAGACTAGTATCCAACAATGTGGTTTGCCTCTAGAATATGTGCCATACTAGTTAATCATTTATCCTCTAGATGTTGGTGAACTAGTTGAAGAATTATAAGATTTTGGGTAGGAACTTTGAAAGAATCACTTATTAAACTCTATTTCTCAATGGATATGTTCAACCATCTCTTAAACTACATCCTCAACAGGAAAAGGTGGGATGGTTCTTTATTAAAGTGGCATCAAGTCATAATCCCATTGATTAGCATTCAATATATGCGTAGATGTATGGTCTTGTGTAAGGGCTTAGTATAGGATAAATAGATATAGTTGTAAAATCATGATCATATGGAAGCTCCTATATTTACATATTGAAAGGTGAAATACATATTCAGAATAGGGTTAGTATGTAGAAACAAAGTGAGTTGCCTTCAATTGGTAGGCCTTAAAATGTAGGATTTAAAAGAGGTTTTCCTACTCAAGATAGGTTTTTTGGAAAGCAAATAATCAGGGAAAGGCTCTAAAAGAAAGAATAAAAACAGTGGTTGCCAAAGACAAGGCTTTAATTGTAAAATATAAAATTAATTACCCACTTAGGGTAGATTTTTGAAAGCATATATGAAAAGATGTTCCTTCGCATGATATGGCTTTTGATGTAAAGGTGCTTATTTGGGGTGTCTTATACTAGTGAGTTCCTATGTAAGTTAGGGCTTTGCATATGGTGCCTAGAGTATGAAAGTCTTTAATTGAGGTTCTTAAATGTTCGTAGGGAAGGAGTTCCTACCAAAATGCATGGATTTTGTAGATGTGCACATCTGATCATCAGATTTTGTCATAGATAAATGAGGGTCACATTTGATCATCAGATTTTGATTTTGAGTAGTTTTCACAACTATCCATGATTCAAGATCTAGAAGATAGTTATGCCTCATGGAAGATAAAAAATTAATAAAAGAGTGTGTTGATGGTGTACGGATTAGATTGCGTAGATACCTACCTGAATGTTAATTTTTTTGGACAGGAAGTGCCTATTTCATATATGTATTTCATCCTAATGCCTAATGATAGTAGGGTAATCCACTGATTTATTTTTGCATTTCACAGGCTCTTTATCATGTATTTGGTGAACTTCTTGCTCAGTTTGATATTGTTGTGCTTGATTTACAGTATAGGGGACAGATATAAAATATGAAGAACAAATTTACTCTAAATTAGACCTATATCAGGTTACTCGATTATTTATATATATATAATCAAGGAATATAAATACCTAGATAGACTGAAAGGAATATAATCAATATACTATTTGAATTGCATATATATATATATATATATATATATATATATATATATATATATATTTCTTGTAATGTGTGCTTAACTTATTATATATTTTCCTTCATGTAGATGGATTTTCTAATAGATTGGAGTTGGATGTGTATTGGGAACAGAGTGCAAAGTGATGTATTCAAGGAAGGGTTACGAAAGTTCATTGAGTTTGCTGTTATCCATCAGAGACCAACTAGACATGGGAAATTAATATGTCATTGCAAGGTATGTTTGAACAGATACCTTAAAATAGAGGAGGAGGTATTCTCACATGTATTACAAAAAGGATTTGTGCATAGCTATGATGTTTGGACGTTTCATGGGGAGGTGATTGGTAGGAGCAATCCTGTTGTGGCACCAAACATGCCTAGCACCAATAATATGCATCAGATGCTGGAGGATTTGTTTGGTATGGGTGACACAACAAATGACCACTCTACTGAAGCTACAGAGGAACCTGCAAATGTAGATGCACAAAGATTTTACAAGCTACTAAAAGAGGCAGATCAACCACTCTATAGAGGTTGCACAAGTCATTCTAAGCTATCGTATTTGGTTGCCTTGCTATTTCTGAAGGAGGAATCTGGATGGTCCAACGATTCTTTCACAAAGTTGTTACAGTTGATTATTTCAGGATTTCCAGAAGAAAATTGTCTATTCCCGGAGACGTACTATAAAGCAAATGCAATCGTGAAGGATTTACGACTTGATCATTCTACTATAGATGTATGTACAAATAATTGCATGCTTTTTCGCAAAGATGCAGCTTCAAAAGAAAATTGTGATACTTGTGGTGCTTCAAGATGGAATGAAAAGCAATACAAAACAAAGGGAAAGAAGGTAGCTGCTAAGTTCATGTATCACTTCCCTTTGATACCTCAGTTAGAGAGGCTCTATATGTCTTCATCTATTGCTAAAGATATGATTTGGCCATCTGAAGGAAAAGGCAAGGATTGTCGTATTCATCATCCTTCAGACACAGCAGAATGGTTGTCTATTGATGCCAGGTATCTAGACTTTGCTGCTGAACCACACAAGATTAGATTGGCATTAGCAACAGATGGATTTAATGCATTTGGCAATATGAGTGCATCACATAGAATCTGGCCTGTGTTGGTGACACCTCTCAATCTTCTGCCTTGTCTTCTTATGAAAGAACAATTTATTATGATGTCCCTATTAATCCCAGGTCCACATATGGTTGGCAATGACCTTGATGTATACTTGGAGCCATTAATTGAGGAGCTGCAACTACTTTGGGAGCTTGGAGTCAAAGTTTATGATGCATATAGCAAAAGGAATTTCACAATGCGGGCAATGATTTTATGGACCATTAACGATTTTCCAGCATATGGTGACTTATCTGGTTGGAGCACTAAAAGTAAGAAAGATTTGGGATGGCCTTGTTGTAATATGGAGACCGTATCACAATGGTTAAAGTTTGGGAAAAAGCAATGCTATGGTTTCCATCGACATTTTCTTCCAATGAATCATCCATATAGACGTGATAGGAAAAATTTTGATGGTGAAAAAGATTTTCGACTTCCACATAAGCCACTATCTGGAGAAGATATACTGAGGCAATTTGATGGATATGAAAATATCACATTTGGAAAAATGAATAAGCGCAAGAGGCTTGGAGATCAAATTCAACCATTACCTCCTGGTTGGAATAAGATAAGCATCTTTTTTCAGCTACCTTATTGGAAGTATTTATCTGTTAGACACAATCTGGATGTGATGCACATATAAAAGAATGTGTGCGAGAATATTTTAAACACATTATTGGGTGATTCTAAGAAAAGTAAAGACAACTTACAAGCTCATCAAGATATGAAGAAAATGTGCATTCGAAGAGATTTATGGCCAGTAGATGCAGGTGACCGCTATTACTTGCCTCCAGCATCTTACACCATGACTAATGCGTAGAAAGATAAGTTCCTATCTGTGTTAGAAAAGTTGAAAGTTCTTGATGGCTATTCTTCTAACATATCTAGGTGTGTTAGAAAATCTGATAGAAAACTTGTTGGGCTAAAAAGTCATGATTGCCATGTTCTTATGCATCAACTTCTACTTGTTGCCTTGAGACATTGCATAAGCTTAGATGTGTACAAGCCTATTGCTAATTTGTGCTCATTTTTTAACAAGCTTTGCTCTAACATTATTGATGTGGAGGAATTCAAAGAATTGGAACAAGAAATTGCTGTCACTCTTTGCCAATTGGAGAGAATCTTCCCTCCTTCTTTCTTCACCATCATGATGCATTTGCCCATTCATTTAGCTTATGAAGCCAGGCAAGCCGGATCTGTCCGAACTAGGTGGATGTACCTAATAGAGAGATACTTGAAGAAATTGAAGAAGTATGTAAGAAACAAAGCTAAACCGGCTGGTTGTATTGCTAGTGGCTATTTAGCTTAAGAAAGTTTGACATTTTGTGCTAGGTACTTGCATAATTTTGAGACAAAACTCAACCGCACTCCTCATAATGTTGATGGATCTCCAATTAGAGTTGGAGTGTCAAGAAATTTTGACATCCACACTTTGGAACAAGCCCATCATTATGTCCTTTTCAATAAAGAGGAATTGGATGTTTACAGAAGGTAAGATTTAATTACGTCCTAAAATTCTTGCTGATATTTGTATATTTGTTGTACATTAATTTAGACATTTCTAATAAAGCAGTGAACACATGTGTATTCTTCAAGATATGGAACCCAACATTGCCCCACGGACCCTAGAAACAAAACATGCAAAGGAGTTTTCTCAGTGGTTGAAAGAGCATGTAAGTGTCAAACATAAATATTGTTGTCACTTTTAATGTTCAAGTTAGTGTAGATTACATTAGTGTTTTACTTTTTTATGAAGATAATGCAAATGCGAGAGATTAGGCCAAACAGTATTAGCGATGATTTGAGATGGTTATCCCAAGACCCTTGTGCTGAGGGAATGTCTTATGAAGGATTTTCGATCAATGGATATCGTTTCCGTTCAAAGCACATTGAAAGTACATGTACTACACAAAATAGTGGAGTGTATTTGTGTGCTAACACTTCAAGTTATTCAAGTGGTAGCAATCGAAATCCTATAAATGATGAAGTCGCGTACTATGGCTACTTAGAGGAGGTTATTGAGCTAACTTATGGTCCAGGAATCAAAGTTTTGTTGTTCAGATGTTCTTGGTATGATGAAAGCACTTCTAACGGGTTGCGAATTGATGAATATGGGTTCACACAAATCAACACTTCAAGGATTAAAAAAAAGGAGGAACCCTTTATCCTGGCTTCTCAATCATTGCAATGCTTTTATGTGAAGGATCCTAATGCTGATGATTGGTGCACAGTGCTAAAGCATCCTCCTAAAGATTATTCTGAAGTACCTATTATTGAGAATTGTTTGACTGGTTTACAATCTGAAGCTATTGATGGTGGTGTAACTAGTGATGTGTCTTGGATGAGGAGTGACACCGATGGATCTTTTGTTGATAGAACTAAAAAAAAGAATGATGGGGCTAATGTTTAGTTCATTAATCTGTCTGTTTTCATCAAATTATTTTGTTTGCAAGTCTAGAATAATTTATTTGGGGAATATGTTCTATTGCAGTTTTTTGGCAAACTGTTACTATATGGCATATTCTTTGCAATTTATTTAGTCTTGTTTCATATACCAGCAAGTAGGACATCATTATTCTTTTTTGGGATATGAAACCAAGGTACTCTACAATTTATATGTTTTTCAAATGCTGAATATTCATATGTTGGTGTCTCATATTCTTCGCAATTTATTTGTTTTTCAAATGTAGCTACTACTTTTGTTACTGACATTTTTGCACTAATAATCTAATTTTTTTTCTTGTCATTTGAAGGATGGCAGGAAGAAGAATCACTAGATCTAGTTGTAACAACACACCCAGTCAACCTATTGTTGTCCCTCCATCCACAATTGTAGAAAATTGTGAGGATGAACCTACTCTACTGTCCAACAATATTGAAAATGATGTAACAATTGAAGAAAATGTTGAGGATGAATAGGAGAATAGGAAGTATGGACGTGGGCCTGCAAGTGAGCAAAGCCTACTTACTAAGCAAGGGGAGCCACGTCATAAGGTCCAATGGGATTATGAAGGAAATGCTATTGGGGAGAATGGTGCCAAATTGAATCGTTATTGTCATATGCTAGCAAGGAAACCACACATATGGCATCTAGACTTGAAGTGGAACAAACAACCACAACAAGCTTTTGCAGATAGAAAATCATATATTGAGGTAATCTTTTTCATAAAAAGACCAACAAATTATATGATTGTTATATCTAAAATAATATTTTCTATGTTTTTGTAGAAATACTTCTATTTAGGCCGTCACCCTAATGCATGGAATCACATTGATGAACACATTAGCAAAGGGATATCAGTGTGGAGGGCACGTGTAAAGAAAGATTACTATGAAAAGTACAAGATTGAACCAGAATTGATGATGAAGAAAGTTGAGAAAAATGCTTCCATAGATATGGACCAGTTTAAAAATCTTGTTAAAGAATGGGGAACCGAGAAGTCTAAGGTATAATGGTTTCATATAACTTGCATGTATACCTATCTACTTTTTCTAATTATATGTTTCTTATGGTTTAGAAAATTTTCGAGATCAACAAGGCAAACAGAGCAAAAAAAGTGATGGATCATACCACATGATCAAAGCCATGGAGTTGTTATCGGGCAGAAATGGTATTAATAATGGACACTTGTCTTTCTTAGTAGGAGTTGAACATATAACATGGACAATTATTATGTTATCTATCATGTGTAGGTCAGTGAAGATCAACCCGTTGTGCCTCTTAACAAATTTTTGGAAAAAGTTTACGACAAAAGCCCACAAGTGGTTAGAAAATGGATATTTGCTTTCCTATGATGTCTACAAAGCTACATATGCTTAGATATCTCAATTTAAGCTTTCCTTTTATGATGTTTTCTAATTACAGCTTGAAATCTCTGATATTGTGGAAAACCAAGTAGCAAACCAAGAAGAAATAGATCCTAGAAGTGTTGATAATCTAACACGTGATGCTTATTTGCAAGTTTTAAATCCCTCCAAAAAGGCTAGGATCCGAGGTATTGGAATTGGGCATAAAGAGATAGGACATAGGGGAGAAGCTGCTCGTATAAGATATGAAATGCTTCTTGAGGAAAGCAATGCAAAGGATGTATGTTGGATTATAACTAAACTTGAACTATTAGTTACAACTAGTCTATTAGATCGATGTTTGTAATTTGTTTTCTATTTCAGGATAAACTTAAGGAACTTGAAGAAACAGTAAGTGGATTGAAGAACTCCGTCTCCCAAATAATGACTTGGTATAATCAATCACAGGTAACTTAGATTCAGTTGTCTATGTCAATGTAATATATAATTTTTTTTTGACATTGTTGATCTATTTTTATAGGATGGTGGTATTAATGTTGATTGTGCAGCTAAATACCCCAATCAGAATACTACAAGTGTCTTACACATGCAAAGTGGCACAAATAGGTCGGGTGTGGGTTCTTTTCACATACAAGACAATACAAGTAGTGGTGCATATGTAGGCATGTTTCCCAGGCAAAATAATTCAAGCGAGGATGGCTTAGGAAGACTTTCTAGACAAAGCAATTCAAGGGAGACTGGAGTAGGCATGCTTTCCATACAAGGCAATGGACATCCACTAATCTTTCAGCCACAGGTACCTCATAACAGGTGTAGATTATTTTCAATATTCATACACATAAGAATATTAACATGTACACTTTATTAAAGGCTGCAGTTGAAAGTTGGTGCCCTACTTCTGGTAATAATCGACAAAGTCATCCTCAAATGCAGAACACACCAAGCACATCTTCATCGGTGTCTTTCACACCAAGAACTCAGCGTTTAAATCAGTTATTCAATATGTGCTTGATTAAACTTCTAGGGTATCCATCCATATATCTTGTACTTATACCAAATCATTATATATCAGAAACTCATATATATTTATTTATGTTCTCTCTTTTTTATAAACCAACTGCTTATATTTCTTCAATCTGATCCCTAGAATGTTATATTCGAGATGGCACATTATGTTTAAGTTATTTATTATAAGGTGTAATATTATGTCTAGTGAATCAAATGTTTATTGTAAAGAGATTCTCTCCCCCCTTTACTTTTCACTTTAGTCATGGAGTACTTAAACCACATGATCAAAGAAGCCAAAATAAGAAGTTGGTCAAACCCTACAAGGTAATTGGCACCAAAGTCAAACCTATCCTTATCGAAGGTAGGAATCTGTGTAGAGTGTGGAGAACCATATGCTCTATTTTTTCTAGCTCTCCTCATATATATCGTGTTGATAGGAATGGTGGTTGGGTGGTTGTTAGCCCACCACCGCTTATCAACACCAATATACTGTCGAGTAGCACTACCAGACATGCACACACTTTATGGGGCAAATTCCATTGTCCCAAATGGAGCACCATGATGTATAGAGGTCTATTTTATAAGCTTCCCATCAGGGATAGGCTGCATATCTATGGAATGTAGGTTGAAGACACTTGCCCTCTCTGCAAGGAGATGGTGGAGTCACATAACCATATTTTCTTTGATTGCAGATGCACCAAAAGGATGTGGAATATCACATGTCCTATAAAGGGTTGTGATTTGGGTGCCCCAAACAATCTTGACGATATTCTATCATGGGTGAAGATGAAATATAGAAACAACAAAAGTTTGAGAAGGTTTTCCAATTTGTGTATCACTAGGCTGAATTACATGATATGGAATGAAAGGAACATGAGGATAGATGGGAAGAAAGAGAAGGAGGCTCTAAAGATGATTGATGTTTATTCAATTAACCTATATTGGCATGTAAAGCATAGGTAGGAGCTCTTAGCTAGTTTGAGCTCACTTACACAGACCTATTGGGTATTTTTGTAATCACAACCCTTATATTAACATGAATTTCATGTAGGGCCATCCTTGACATTGACATCATGTCTATGTCTTTTATATTACACAGTAATGGTGGCAGTGTTGTCAGATTTCAATTTGCTACAAGAGATGGTTCTAGGAATACTAGATGTACTGGTTTGTTGGGGGTGTTGATGAACATACAGTTCATGTTACTATCATCTTGTTCAGCAATGTGCTCCTCCATCTCTGCCATAAAGAGGCTCTCCATTGATTGGTTCATCTAGTAGCAGTTCATTGAGAAGTCATTGAGCAGTCATGTTTCCCATGTCAGTTTGAAAGAATAGGGTATTGGTGAAGATTTTATGCAGTATTCACATCATCCTTAGTGCATTTTTGCAACTTTTAACTGCCTTGAACTGTATCGATATCCTTTTGATAGTTTCTCCCACGTTTTGTCAGGTGTCTAGATCTTCAGGATCCCTTGGTAAGAAGAAGTTATCAAGTAGTTTCTTGTAAATGACTTCTGCTGGTTGTAGAACGACCTTGGGGGGAGTTTCAGTTGTAGTTGTAGTTTCTAGTTGTGCTAGTGTTTGACATCTTGTATTGGCAGGTTCTGATATCTTGGCTACCTTTCTTGACTTGTCCATGGGAGGAATATTGGGTGCCCTCCTCTTCTTGGGGTTTTGTATTTCCTTAGAGGGTGCATAATCAATGGCCTTTTTTCCTTTTGACTTATTAGTGTTGGAAGACTCATCATTTCTGAATAATTCTTCGTTGTTGCAGGACTCTTCAAAGATATTCTCTCCTTGGTACTGCTCATGTCTTATGTACTGGTAGGGGTTGATTCCCCATGAAGGTTAACATACACTGCTTTATCTTCTTGATTGAATGGTACTCTAATTATAGTGTCTTTACTCACTCTTAGTGTGAGTCCTTTATGGGCATTGGGTTCTCTGACCGTGTTATCTGCCATTTTGAACATTTGTTGCGATGTAGGTATTGGTAGACCTCTTGCAAGATTTGGCCAACACGTAAAATGGAGTATAAAATTATTCAAAGTATATATCGAAAATAGATGGTATGTCTAGGAACTCAACACTCGAGGATTTGACTAGAGAGGCAAAAAATTGATGGTTAGGCTAGGTGAGGATCGGTTGCAAAATTGATGGTCTTCTATCTAGCATTTTTACAGGGGGTCAGGGGACTAATGGTTGCCTAAGGTATGGAGGAAATTGTCTTCCAACAGTTAGCAACGGGGGTCTAAAAAAGTGAGAACTGATGGTTTTCACTGTGGGTAGAGGAAAGACCAAACTGATGGTTTGTTGAGGTATCTCAAACACTAAGGTTCTGAGTCTACAAATTGATGTTTACAGAGGCAACACAAGAACTAATGATTGTCGAAGGGAATCTTAAACTAATCGTTTCGTTCTAGTTGTGGAACTGAATGAGGGTTGGAAAAGAAAATGTCGGAATAAGAGTTTACAAAGCACAAAGGAACCCGGATATTAGGTGGACTCCATCAATGTCTATATAAGGTCATATTCATAGTAATACTTTTCTGTAGGTATTAATGACAACATTTCAGGTGCTGGAAACATTAATGATAACTCTTTATAATATAAAGTACATTGTTGGAAACATTAAAGACTACAAAAGCTTACAGCTATATCTTACCACGACCATTGAAACTGCAATATATAGAACACTTTTCTGTATCATCACCCATCATGCAGCTTTTATACACATCCTTGTGCTAACATTCATGCTTATATTCCAACATCATTGTCAGCAGCTAATGATGAAATTGATTTCTAGATTTATGCTATAGAGGACCACTTGATAGAAATGGTATTGTTTACATATTAATACATGCCAAGGTCAGCAATTCTTGGTATGTATGTCCTGTTCTAGAGTACTGAGATGCAGTCATGTTCTAGAGTACTGAGATGCAATTCTTGGTATGTCCTGTTCTAGAGTACTGATGAATACAAGAATGTTAACTTGATATAAAAGCGTCGGACTGAAGCTGTCAATGAGAAACAATAGCATCCTTATCGTTGTAACTAATGTCAACTTCAGCTACACACCTGAAAGGTGTACCAACATAAACGCCTCAAGCGTATAGGATATCACCTTTGTTTGAGATGTGTGTTGTGTGAAACGCATCTGGAAACAAATGACCATCTCAATTTGTGATTACACTGTGCTCCAACAAACCATTATGTCTTCAGCTCCACTAATTAACAGAAGATGATCAAGAAGACAAGTTCAGTAATAATCCTTTTGTATCATGTGAGGATCATCCTCTTTTTGTATCTATAGATGCATCTCGCTGATGACAGCAACTAAGTGCAGTCAACAGAGATATAGGCATATAACCCACTGAGTTTTTTTTAATTATGTACTATTTACTAAGTTCAATCATAATTTTAGTTTATGGGTGCATGTTGCTGCTATGTTGGTTCACTTACATTTATCTCTACTTCAAACTCACTCTGATTCCTTTTTGTATTTATATTGATAGGGTAGAATTACTTTTAATGATGGATTTCGACGGACAATGCACCTTGGAGTAGACCAAAACCGAAATATAAGGGTAAGTTGTTTGTTGTACTATGATTTATGTATAAACTTTAAATTCTATTAATATAATGATTTGTCATTTTTAGGAGAAGAATATTCAAGTATCTAACCGTATGAGGCCTGGCATTGATGAAGAGCACCACACCATTTGAAGGAATATGGAGACATTATAGATTTTAAGAGTTTCTAGCATGATATGTTGATTGTCATCAATCTCAAATTTTAGAACCATATGTACTCTTTATTTATATCAACATTGAGCACGCAATGTATGGATAATATTTTGCTTCAATAACAAAATTTGGTTTGAGGTGATTTAACATTTTTATGTGTCATTTTGGTGTTGAATCTTCTTATGATGTCATGTGAATTAGTATAAAAAAATTTGCTTGAGGTTATGTATACAAAGTTTTCATTTAAAATTTGATATTCACTATAGTAACAATTAATTAACATTGAATAAATCATTCAATAATCAAAAACCAAATCATTTACAGTAGTCCCTCATAAATATATTGATGAAGGTCCAGATTGACCATCAAAATTGCATTGATGATGACCACATAGCCCCTCAAAAATAATATTAATGAAGGCATTATCCCTTCAAAAATATATACTCTAGGACCATAAAGTCCCTCAAAAATGTATTTATGAGAACTAAACATGCCCTCAATAATGTTATTATGAAGGCTAAATAGTCCCTTAAAAATGTATTTATGAAGGCTAAATAGTCCCTCAATATAACATTCTTGAGGGTCAGTTGGTCCGTGACAATTGTATTCGTGAGGGCCACTAGTATTTGTCACGTGAGTTCTCTTCACGGACCATTTGTGAGGGCCATACTCACAACCGTCCCTATTTGTGAGGGCCTGTAGAGAGGGGTTTGTGACAGGACTCACTCGTGAATAATGGCCCAATTTTTACTAGTGATTCCTTCTTCTTCTTGATCGGTTGCTTGTTGTAATTGATAATTTTATGAAATCAGAAGCAATATGAACTACATGGACGAAGGTAGATGATGATGACATAATCTTGGGCACTTTCCCAAAGAAATTCTATTCCAATCAGTTTCAACAAGTTGTTCATTCGGTTTCAACAAAACCGTTTGAAATCAAACAGTTTCATTAAAACGTTAGAAGCCAAATGGTTTCAAACTATTTGGGAGGGTTGACCACAGTTGACCATTTGGAGATTTGATGTTAATGTTGATGGTTGATGACCCATTAAATTTAATTGAATATTTCCAAAGGGTTCATTAGTTGAAGGTTCATCAATTACCAAACCCTAATCAGGTTAAGTGTTGAAATTCCAATTGGTTGATTTAGATTTTTGGGTTGATTAACCCAAACGGTCTCAAGACCGTTTGGAATTCACCCAAATGGTCTCAGGACCGTTTGGAGGTCTAGGGTTAAGTATGGTTGAGTAATTGAAGGTCCAGAGATACCAAATTGAAATGCAATTAATAGTTGATTTGATGATCAATCCAATGATCTAAACCCTAATGGAATTTCACAAATTCCAAGGATAGGATGGGGCAAACGGTCTCAAGACTATTTGGAGGTCATACAAACGACCTCAAGACCGTTTGAGGTCAATTCATAACAAAATGTTGATGATGATATATTAATTTCAATTGAATCAATTCCACAATGTTGATCATTGATGGTTCCTCAATTTCAAAGCCCTGATTGAAGGTTCTTGAGTAGAAATCCTAGATAAATTGGGTTTAAAACCCTAATTAATGGTCCAAATGAAGGATGATTCAATAGTTCAATTGATGAAGAAATCAAGGATTCAATTGATAATCGGTTCATCTATTGAAACCAAGAATTGTTTGTGTTGAAAGAACTTTTTGGTCCATTCAGTTTTGAGAGGGTTTGGACCAAATGGTCTCAAGACCATTTGGGTCCAAATAGTCTCAAACCGTTTGGAGACCCAAAGTTCAATCGGTTTCAACACCTTTCTTGTCCAATCGGTTTCAAGGGCAATTTGCCCAAATGGTTTTCTACCAATTGAATTCTGAGAACTAAGACCGTTTAGGGTCTAGGTAATCAAAACCATTTGAGGTTCAACATGGTTAATCCACTTGGACACCTAATGTAATTGAAGAATCAATTGGTCAATTCATTTGGATACCTCATGAGATTGAAGGTTCAATTGATCAAATCTTCTGAACACCTAATGTATTTAGATGGTTGATACCCTTAGCGGGATTAATCATTGATGCATAAGGATGCAATAATTCAATACATCATGCTAATCCTAAATGCATGTTTTTGAATAAAGAGTAGGCTCAATTTAATCAAGAATTGAGTAGTGGACATCCTAGAAGAGGATGAGAGAGAGAGATTCATATGTGTAAGATAATCATGTAGCAATCAAGCTGAACACATTCAAAATAAGTGTGATATACAATTTAGGGTATGATCTTTGATAAAGAGATCATAAAACCCTAATTGAGTTAATTGATGAACTCAAACCCTAATTTAGGGCAATTATGAGTGAAACCCTAATCTAGAGGAATAATGTGATATGAATTTAGGGTAAGGACATGAGTAACCCTAATTCAGGGTATTTTAATGATAAACCCTATTTGGGGTGAATAGTAAACCCTAATTGTGGGTTATTGAATATAAACCCTAATCTAGGGTGATGTGATGTGAATAGTAAACCCTAATTGTGGGTTATTGAATATAAACCATAATCTAGGGTGATGTGATGTGAATAGTAAACCCTAATTCTAAATAGGGTGAAGGTGTGTGAAACCCTATTTCTGGGTTATATTATATAGCATGAAACTCTAACCTTGGACAATGAAATGCTAAATCATTGGTCCTAATTGTGCAAAGGGAATGAGTAACCTCGATTGACATGAAATGGGAAACCCTAACCCTGGTAAGGGAATAGTGGTGTTACCCTAGAATAGCATGGAATTGAAATATGATTGATATATCTGTTATCATCTATACTAACCATGCAGGAATCATGAGATGATGAACATAGCCAGGTATGAGCTATGATGTTTTATTTATTGAAATTATTTATTGGGCCTTGTGTGCCATAATATGCCTTGTTGCCTAGTAAGAGGTAACAAGAGATTTAATGGGCCTCAAGTGCATAAGAGATGCTTGTGTAGCAAGTGTCATGTTTACCTTGGTCAGATGACCTGAAGGTGATAGTTACCTGAAAGAGTGGTAACAGTGCTTAGTGATGAGCTAAGGGTTTGAATACCCAGAACCATATGATTATGGCATTGAGTTTGTGAAGGGAAGAGTATTGAAATGAGGGATTGAGATCCTAATGTCTTATAAAGATTGAGAAGTAACTGATGAAAATAGTACATGTTTCTTTGTAGCTTTTGTTATAATAAGTTATGTTTGAAAACATGGCTGATGCTTAAAGAATATGATAATGTACTTAATTAATCAAGTGAAAGCTATTCATGTAGTGCTCTGACCATAGATCCATCATCGTCAGTAGTTGGTGATGGTGAAACAGGTTTTCCTACGGGATCTCCTGGAGAGCGCATATTTTTTAATATGCGGGGGTCAATGGGAAAAAATATCTGTACGTCCTAATGGAGGAATTGATGGAAGGTAAACATTAAACCTCTCAATCCTTCATTATATGTGTCGGGATGGATGTATCACAAATCTCCCGATGATGTTAATGACGGATCGATGGAGGTAAATATGAAATCTCTCGATTGTGAAGAGAGTGCAGCCGCCGTTGTAGCTCTATAGCGAAGATGCCAGTATACCCTGGCAAGCTGTGTAGCAGAGACACAAGATGTCCTGCATGTGGTCCCGCACTGACCGGGATGTGGGAGGTCTTGGAAGCCGGCTCTTCCATTGACTTTGTATGGTATCGATTTTGACTTCGTAATGGTCGGTTGGAGTATGAGCGGTATACCTCATCTCCTCAGAGCTTAAGTATGTTTGTAAAACATAATCAGCCGGGTAGCGTATTTGCATAATATTGAAATATGAGAACCACTGGTTGATGTTATCTTTCTTAGCATGTCCTTGATACATAAATGTTACTTATGTTCTTTAATTCTGTATTGAATAAGAAAAATGCTACCTTATCAAGTTATAGCTGAAATACTTGAATAGGATTGTTGCTCTAATCTGCATAGATATTGATTTATCTGTTGTTGGTTATATGATTCCACTGTTCAGTTTATTTCTATTAAACTGCAATAATAATGTTTTCAGTGGAGAGTTATATCTCTCACTGGGGAAATTAACAAGTTGTCTCACCCCCGTGGGATCCAACATTTTTAGGTAGACGCAGACAAAGAGGCAGAAACTCTATAGTAGGGGAAGAGCAGCAGCAACAACAGGGACAACAGTGATATCCCAGGTGGGGATACTAGCTGTCAGGCTTTGTACATATGTAAATAGAGTCCTATGTGTCATCTCTGTACTCTCAGGTCCTAGTAGTCAGTAGATAGTGTTTTTATAATTGATCTGAGATTTTGGTTTGAATGCCTCGAGAATTTTGTTACTTGTGCTTTTATCAAGGCAAAGTGTTGTGTGTATGTATATATATATATATATATATATTCCTCAAGAAGAGATGGTACATGGAATGTACAATGTGGACCAGTATGTAATTATAATACTTTGGTTCTTATTTAAAGAGTTTTCCTAAGAATGGATCTCTTTGTAAATGGTTTTAAATTTTAGTGGTTTTCAGTAATCCATTGTGAATGATACGCTTCCGCATTAGTTAATCTTGTTTTTATGAGTTGGATGCCACAAGTTTAGTGGTATCAGAGCTCTAGGTTTTATGAGTCTACAGAGACATAGGATTAAGGTTGTTGAGTTTGTTCTAGTGTCTTCCAATTTATCTAATAGTGTCTTCTGCTCATATAGGAGAAGAAGAACTTGAAGATGTTTGGATCACATGATGAACACGTTGTTGCACCAGGAGGAGGTGTAAGGGATCAAGCCAGGGAGGAACCCGTACCTGAGATTCCTCAACTTGATCAAGCTGCATTAGAGAACCCAGCTTTCCATACCTTGTTCGGGCAGTTTATGGTGACTATGACGCATATGGCAGATAGGATGCCACCACCTGCACCGAGGGCACCAACCCACAATGAAGGACATGGAGCTAGCAAGACCTTTGAACAGCTTCGCTGGGTGGGAGCCACAGACTATGCTGGTACAACTGACCCAGCTTATGCAGATTTGTGGTTGACAGAGCTAGAGAAATCTTTTAGAATCCTTAACATCCCTGAAGTAGAGAAGGTGAGGCATGTTGTATACCTTCTGAAGTGGAGTGATGGTCATTAGTGGACCATTGAGGAAGGCAAAAGGCCAGGAGTTGAAGTCGGATGGGATGAATTCCAACGTGAATTTTTCGCTAGATACTTCCCTAAGACGTATCTAGATGAGAAGATCTCTCAGTTTGAGAGAATTCGACAAGGACAAATGAACATTAGCGAATATGAAGCTAAGTTCATGGAGCTTTTGCGGTTCTGTTCGCACATGGCAGCTTCTGATGAAGAGAGGATTCAGCGTTTTGAGAAGGGGTTGAACGCTCAATTGACCACTCCTGTGTCTACTCTGGAAAATAGGGAGAGGTTTGCCACTTTTGTGGAGTTCATTAGGCGGATAGAGAGGTCTGTGATCGAGAAGTGCCAGACCAGTAATAAGAAGGTGTATCCTCAGTTTCATGGACAGAGGTCCGAAAGTTTCAAAAAGCTGAGGTTTTTTGCACCACCACCACCAAGATTTATTCCTCAGACACAATGGACGTCGAGTAGGGGTAGGGGATGTAGTTTTCCTCTAAATAGAGCCCCTAGTACAGCATCAACATCAGTGACAGGACCACCTAGGCAGAATGTGGGAAGCTACAATTGCTTCCAGTGTGGGAGGCCAGGACATTTGGTGAGAGATTGTCCTGAGAAAGTCAGGACTATAACTCAACCCCAAAGGTAGAGTCAGCAAGGCTCACAGAGGAGACAATTTTCTAGTGGTGCTCGAGGACATGGACAAGCATCCCAAGCTGGATCATCGGCACCCAACAACCGAGTACAGGGTCAACAACAAGCAACATCTAGATTCTATGCTATGAATCAGCCTGAAGCAGTAGTCAACTCACGGGTTGTGACAGGTCAGATGGAACTATTTTATTCTGATATGTCTTCATCCTGCTTCATATCTGTGTTAATTGATCTGGGGCCACACATTCCTTTATCACTCGAGGAGTGATTCATGACCGCAACATGATTGTCAGTCATAGAGCAAATAGTTTGATGTTAGAAACCCCTTTTTTGGGATCTGCAGTGTTACGGGAGGTGTGTTCTCCCTACAATCTTTCCTTTTTCTGATCATCACATTCAGGTGGATCTTATACCACTTGAAATGCATGGGTTCGATATAATCCTTGGGATGAACACCTTAGAGAAGTATAAGGTTGTCTTGGATTGTGGTTCCAAGCAAGCTGTGTTCACAGACAATGGTGACACATGGATCTTTCAGGGAGACAGAAAGATTCTTCCAACCTATTTAGTGTCAGCTATGATAGCTGAGAAGTTGATGAGACAGGGATGCTTTGCATTCTTGGCTCATGTGGTAGATACCACAATGGAGAGCCCTCATCCTTTTGAAGTTCTGGTTGTTAGGGAGTTTGAAGATGTATTCCCTGAGGAACTTCTAGGAGTTCCACCACCCCAAGAGATTGATTTTGAGATTAATCTAATCCTGGGCACGCAATCAATAGCACAAACGCCGTATAGAATGGCACCTGCTGAAATGGCAGAGCTCAAGAAACAACTACAGGAGTTACTTGAAAAGGGTTTTATCCGACCGAGTACTTCGTCATGGGGTGCTTCGGTCCTCTTTGTTAAAATGAAAGATGGGTCGATGCGGTTATGCATTGACTACAGACAGTTGAATAAAGTAACTATAAAGAACAAGTATCCTCTACCAAGGATTGATGACTTGTTTGATCAGTTGTGTGGTGCAACTATCTTTTCTAAGATAGATCTGAGGGCAGGATACCATCAATTGCGTATTAAGGAGAGTGATATACCTAAGTCTGCCTTTAGGACAAGGTATGGTCACTATGAGTTTATAGTTATGTTGTTTGGACTAACTAATGCACCAGTTGCATTCATGGAACTCATGAATAGAATCTTTTGACCTTTTCTTGATCAGTGTGTAGTAGTCTTTATAGATGACATCTTGATCTATAGTAGAGATGCTCAACAGCATGAGCAGCACCTCCGTCAGGCTTTGACTTTGCTAAGAGAGCATAAGTTGTATGCTAAGTTTAGCAAATGTGAGTTATGGCTACCGGAAGTTTCTTTTCTTGGACATGTAATATCTGCCTCAGGTATTCGTGTTGATCCTAAGAAGGTAGAATCTGTCCTGCAATGGGAACAACCAAAGACACTGACAGAGATACGCAGTTTCCTATGTTTGGCAGGCTATTACAGGAGGTTCATTAAGAACTTCAGTTCAATAGCTTTACTCCTAACCAAGTTGACTAGGAAGGAGGTTCCTTTTGTCTGGAATGACAAGTGTCAACAATCTTTCCATTTGCTGAAGGAAAGGTTAACTAGTGCACCTGTGTTAGTGTTACCTGAGCAAGGGAAGGGGTACATAGTCTTCTGTGATGCATCTAAGAATGATCTAGGATGTGTGTTGATGTAGGATAAGCAAGTGATTTCTTTTTCTTCTCAACAGCTCAAGAAACACGAGGAGAATTATCTGACACACGATCTAGAGATAGTTGTTGTGGTCCATGCTTTGAAGATCTGGAGACATTATCTCTATGGAGAGACATTCCAGATTTTCACAGACCATAAGAACCTAAAATATATCTTTTCTCAGCATGAGCTAAACATGAGGCAACGCCGCTGGATGGAGTTAATCAAGGACTACGATTGTACAATTAATTATCATCTAGGGAAAGCCAATATAGTGGCTGATGCTTTAAGTAGAAAATCATTACCACCAGCCCTCAATAAAACACAGTTAAACTCCTTAGTGTGCTCTAAGAGATATATGCTTATCTCCTTGAGGCAAAACAATGTACAATTTAAGGTATCGTTGTTAGCCGGGCTATTAGCTGAGATGCAAGTAAAACCTACTCTGAGACAACAGATTAAAGAAGCACAGCAAGCTGACATTGTGATTCAGTAGATTAGGTCAGAGTATGGTAGTGAGAAACGGGATGGTTTCCATGATTCAGATGATCAGGTAATCTGTTACCATGGTAGGATGGTAGTACCTGATGCTAATAACTTAAGAAAGTTAGTTCTAGAAGAATCTCATTCTTCAATGTATGCTATGCATCCAGGGAGCACCAAGATGTATCATAACTTGAAAGATATGTATTGGTGGCCTAGTTTAAAGAAGGATGTTGCTGAGTTTGTTATGTGGTGTCTAGTGTGTCAGCGAGTTAAAACTGAACATCAAAAGCCCGTAGGAACAATGCAACCTCTACCTATACCGTAGTGGAAATGGGATCATGTAACCATGGACTTTGTAGTTGGTTTTCCAAGAACAACCAAAAGTCATGATTCCATATGGGTGATAGTTGATAGGTTGACTAAGACAGCACATTTCCTTCCTATCAAAACAACCTACACAGCTCAGAAGCTTGCACAGATATACATAGATGAGATAGTGTGTTTGTACGGGTTCCAGCTACTATTATTTCTGATAGAGGTCCCCAGTTCATGAGTCGTTTTTGGGAATGACTGCATAAAGCTTTGGGTACGCAATTAAGGTTTAGTACATCCTTTCACCCACAGACAGATGGACAATCTGAGAGGACCATACAAACCCTAGAGGACTTGCTTAGGGCATGTGTCCTTCAATTTGTAGGAAGTTGGGATCTACACCTGAGCTTGATAGAATTTGCTTACAATAATAGCTATCAGCACAGTATTGAAATGGCACCATATGAAGCATTATATGGTAGACATTGTAGATCTCCTTTATGTTGGTATGAAATAGGGGAGTACCAACTTTTAGGTCCTGAGCTAGTTCAGCAGACAACTGAGAAGATTAAAGTAATACAACAACAGTTGAAAGCTGTTCAGGATAGACAGAAATCTTACACTGATAAGCGTCGTAGACCCTTAGAATTACAAGTTGGAGACAGAGTGTACCTCAAGGTCTCACCTTGGAAAGGTATCCTTAGATTTGGAAAGAAGGGCAAGTTAGCTCCTAGATTTATGGGGCCTTATCCCATCATTGAGAGGATGGGAAAGGTAGATTATAAGCTGGAGTTACCACTTGAGTTGCATAGATTGCACCCAGTGTTTCACATCTC
The DNA here is from genome assembly GCA_963693085.1 of Alisma plantago-aquatica. NCBI lineage: Eukaryota > Viridiplantae > Streptophyta > Magnoliopsida > Alismatales > Alismataceae > Alisma > Alisma plantago-aquatica. The sequence goes on along the minus strand of OY856414.1, from coordinate 92,479,806 downwards.
CATGTTGAGAAAGTGTCATCCTGACACAGAATTAGTTCTGCAACCTATGGAGGTAGAACTAAATGATGATATCTCATATGTTGAAGGACATGTGTTGATTCTTGATAGGAGAATCAAAAAGCTAAAAAAGAAAGATATATGTCTTGTGAAAGTTCTCTGGCATGACCGTGGCATTGAAGAGGCTACGTGGGAACTAGAGAAAGAGATGAGGAGGAAGTACCCTACTATTTTCTCTTAATGTTTTCGTTGATGATTTCGGGGACGAAATCCTTATAAGGGGTGGATAACTTGTAACATCCCTGACCTAGGTTATGCTTTAACCCTAGGTTTTTGTTTAAGAAAGATAATTATATGATTGATATTATCTTTTGAAAAGTAATTCAGGCTCAAGAGGAACTTATATTTCAATTTTAGTCCATTTTGAATAATGTTGAAAGTAATGTTTTACTTGTTTTGGACTAAAGTGCAAATTACCCAAGTTGAGGGGTTAAATTGCAAATTGTGCATGATAATATGTTCCTCATGTGTTGAAGCATCATGATAATGAAGATGATGCATAGGTATGGCTAGTGAAAGCCTGGGTACCAAGAAAGAGCTGATTAAACAATATGTGTACATTAAAAACCTAGTTTTGGAGTAATGTGCAATTTACCCAAAACCCAGGGTTCAATATGCAATTTACCACTTCAATAAGGTCCCTAATGTTTCTTGGCATCAATTAGAGAAAAGAAAATGAGAGGGTCGTCTCATTTGTATCACTTTGCAGGAGAGATAATCTTGATATTAAAATAATCAAGATTTAAGCATAATTGAAACCTTAATTCAATTTAATGCAAATAAATAAATAAAATAATTGAAGGGCCTTCAACCAAAAATGATATGGTTGAATTTGATCAAGTGTGAACATCCTTATGCCTTGCAAAGGCAACGAAATATCCTAAGGAGGTGAAGACTCCACTCACATTATTATAAGAAAAAGAAATATCCACTAACTTATGGATATTAATATTATAAGGGTTAAGATGCTTAATTTGCTTTTCTTTAAATTGTGGATAGTTGAGAGGAATAAGAGGAAAGGAGGATAGCCTCGTATCTAAGGAAGAGAATGGGGCAAGTGTCAAGGAAATGGGGGAGATAATTCCTACTTTCTCTCTCTTAAATGAATTTTTAATAAAAATGCATATAAGTTCAATTATCCATAGAATGAAAGGGTAATTTCGAATCCACTTCTTCTCTTTGGTTGCAAAACGAAAAAGGGATCTAGGAGCAGCAGGAGGACGACCCCCAACCTGTTGGTAAGCTTCTTGACCTTCGTTCACCTTGATTTCATGGTGGAAATCACAAATCAATGCATGATTTCTTCTTATCTCGATCCCATCTTCAATTCTAGCCAATCCTTTTCACTCAAAATCTTAAGGAACGAACCTTGCGGTGTGAAAAATCTTCTTACACCATTGTTGATGTGAAGCTCCAAGCTTTGAAGTTCATTTGGAGGCGGGTTATATAACTTGAACCCATTACATTGTTATTCAATTATCAATCTTGCAAATATATTGATTCCTTCTTCTTCTTGATCGGTTGCTTGTTGTAATTGATAATTTTATGAAATCAGCAGAATATTAACTACATGGACGAAGGTAGATGATGATTACATCATCTTGGGCACTTTTCCCAAAGAAATTCTATTCCAATCGGTTTCAACAAGTTGTTCATTCGGTTTCAACAAAACCGTTTGAAATCAAATGGTTTCATTAAACTGTTAGAAGCCAAACGGTTTCAAACCGTTTGGGATGGTTGACCACAGTTTACCATTTGGAGATTTGATGCTAATTTTGATGGTTGATGACCCATTAAATTTAATTGACTATTTCCAAAGGGTTCATTAGTTGAAGGTTCATCAATTACCAAACCCTAATCAGGTTAAGTGCTGAAATTCCAATTGGTTGATTTAGATTTTTGGGTTGATTAACCCAAATGGTCTCAAGACCATTTGGAAGTCACCCAAACGGTCTCAAGACCATTTTGAGGTCTAGGGTTAAGTATGGTTGAGTAATTGAAGGTCCAGATATACCAAATTGAAATGCAATTAATAGTTGATTTGATGATCAATCCAATGATCTAAACCCTAATGTAATTTCACAAATTCCAAGGATAGGATGGGGTAAATAGTCTCAAGACCATTTGGAGGTCATCCAAATGACCTCAAGACCGTTTGAGGTCAAGTCATATCAAAATTTTGATGATGATTTATTAATTTCAATTGAATCAATTCCACAATGTTGATCATTGATGGTTCCTCGATTTCAAAGCCCTAATTGAAGGTTCTTGAGTAGAAATCCTAGATCAATTGGGTTTGAAACCCTAATTAATGGTCCAATTGAAGGATGATTCAATAGTTCAATTGATGAATAAATCAAGGATTCGACTGATAATCGATTCATCTATTGAAACCATGAATTGTTTAAGTGTTGAAAGAACTTTTTGGTCCATTCAGTTTTGAGAGGGTTTGGACCAAACAGTCTTAAGACCGTTTGGGTCCAAACGGTCTCAAGACAGTTTGGGTCCAAATGGTCTCAAACCATTTGGAGACCCAAAGTTCAATCGGTTTCAACACCTTTCTTGTCCAATCAGTTTCAAGGGCAATTTGCCCAAATGGTTTTCTACCAATTGAATTATGAGAACTGAGACCATTTAGGGTCTAAGTAATCAAAACCATTTGAGGTTCAACATGGTTAATCCACTTGGACACCTAATGTAATTGAAGAATCAATTGGTCAATTCATTTGGATACCTCATGAGATTGAAGGTTCAATTGATCAAATCTTCTGAACACCTAATGTATTTGGATGATCGATACCCTTAGTGGGATTAATCATTGATGCCTAATGATGCAATAATTCAATACATCATGCTAACTCTAAATACGTGTTTTTGAATAAAGAGTAGGCTCAATTTAATCAAGAATTGAGTAGTGGACATCCTAGAAGAGGATGAGAGAGAGAGATTCATACGTGTAAGATAATCATGTAGCAATCAAGCCGAACACATTCAAAATAAGTGTGATATACAATTTAGGGTATGATCCTTAATAAAGAGATCATAAAACCCTAATTGAGTTAATTGATGAACTCAAACCCTAATTTAGGGCAATTATGAGTGAAACCCTAATCTAGAGGAATAATGTGATATGAATTTAGGGTAAGGACATGAGTAACCCTAATTCCGTGTATTTTAATGATAAACCCTATTTGGGGTGAATAGTAAACCCTAATTGTGGGTTATTGAATATAAACCCTAATCTAGGGTGATGTGATGTGAATAGTAAACCCTAATTCTAAATAGGGTGAAGGTGTGTGAAACCCTAATTCTGGGTTATATTATATAGCATGAAACTCTAACCTTAGACAATGAAATGATAAATCATTGGTCCTAATTGTGCAAAGGGAATGAGTAACCCTGATTGACATGAAATGGGAAACCCTAACCCTGGTAAGGGAATAGTGGTGTTACCCTAGAATAGTATGGAATTGAAATATGATTGATATATCTGTTATCATCTATACTAACCATGCAGGAATCATGAGATGATGAACATAGCCAGGTATGAGCTATGATGTTTTATTTATTGAAATTATTTATTGGGCCTTTTGTGCCATAATATGCCTTGTTGCCTAGTAAGAGGTAACAAGAGAGTTAATGGGCCTCAAGTGCATAAGAGATGCTTGTGTAGAAAGTGTCATGTTTACCTTGGTCAGATGACCTGAAGGTGATAGTTACCTGAAAGAGTGGTAACATTGCTCAATGATGAGCTAAGGGTTTGAATACCCAAATTCATATGATTATGGCATTGAGTTTGTGAAGGGAAGAGTATTGAAATGAGGGACTGAGATCCCAATGTCTTATAAAGACTGAGAAGTAACTGATGAAAATAGTACATGTTTCTTTGTAGCTTTTGTTATAATAAGTTATGTTTGAAAACATGGTTGATGCTAAAAGAATATGATAATGTACTTAATTAATCAAGTGAAAGCTATTCATGTAGTGCTCTGACCATAGATCCATCATCGTCAATAATTGGTGATGGTGAAACATGTTTTCCTACGGGATCTCCTGGAGAGTGCATATTTTTGAATATGCGGGGGTCAATGGGCAAAAATATTCATGCGTCCTAATGGAGGAATTGATGGAAGGTAAACATTAAACCTCTCAATCCTTCATTATATGTGCCTGGATGGATGTATCATGAATCTCCCGATGATGTTAATGCCAGATCAATGGATGTAAACATGAAATCTCTCGATTGCGAAGAGAGTGCAGCCGCCGCTGTAGCTCTATAGAGAAGATGCCATTATACCCTGGCAAGCTATGTAGCAGAGACACAAGATGTCCTTCATGTGGTCTCGCACTGACTGGGATGTGGGAGGTCCTGGAAGCCGACTCTTCCATTGACTTTGTATGGTACCGATTTCGACTTCGCAATGGTCGGTTGGAGTATGAGCGGCATACCTCATCTCCTCAGAGCTTAAGTATGTTTGTAAAACGTAATCAGTTGGGTAGCGTATTTGCATAAGATTGAAATATGAGAACCACTGGTTGATGTTATCTTGCTTAGAATGTCCTTGATACATAAATGTTACTTATGTTCTTTAATTCCGTATTGAATAAGAAACATGCTGCCTTATCAAGTTATAGCTGAAATACTTGAATAGGATTGTTGCTCTAATCTACATAGATATTGATTTATCTGTTGTTGGTTATATGATTCCACTGTTCAGTTTATTTCTATTAAACTGCAATAATAATGTTTTCTACGGAGAGTTATATCTCTCGCTGGGGCAATTAACAAATTGTCTCACCCCCCGTGGGATCCAATGTTTTTAGGTAGACGCAGACAAAGAGGCAATAACTCTATAGCAGGGGAAGAGCAGCAGCAACAATAGGGACAATAATGATATCCCAGCTAGGGATACTGGTTGTCATGTTTTGTACATATGTAAATAGAGTCCTATGTGTCATCTCTGTACTCTCAGGTCCTAGGAGTCAGTAGTTAGTGTTTTTATAATTGATCTGAGATTTTGGTTTGAATGCCTCGAGAATTTTGTTACTTGTGCTTTTATCAAGGCAAAGTGATGTATATATATATTCCTCAAGAAGAGATGGTACATGGAATGTACAATGTGGACCAGTATGTAATTATAATACTTTGGTTCTTATTTAAAGAGTTTTCCTAAGAATGGATCTCTTTGTAAATGGTTTTAAATTTTAGTGATTTTCAGTAATCCGCTGTGAATGATACGCTTCTGCATTAGTTAATCTTATTTTTATGAGTTGGATGCCACACACCTCCTCCCACATTTTGTTGCTGTCGTACACAGTGATCTCCCTCTCTCCCATCACACATGAACATGCCTTCGCCTCTTCTTCAGATGCGGTAAAGATCCTGTTCAGATCGGTCTCCGTTATAAGATGGCTTTCACCCCCCAGCTGTACCTCGAACTGGTAGTCCCCTCCTCCTCCTGCTCGCATCCCATCGCCAGTGGTGACCTTTGTCAGAGATGACATAAATTCCAGGGTCAACCTCTGGTATGACCTTACTTCGGGCATGCAGATATTACGTAGGTTTGTGCCCTCCAAAAAAACCACTGTTCTGTCGTACAACCCCAGCTTTTTGAAGTCCTCCACATCGAAGTAATGTGTCGGCATGCAATCCTTATTGGCAGACATCCAGTCATATGTGGACTGGTGCACGATGTCCCGAGGTATGAACTTTGGCTCCCCTTAAGGCGCAAAAACCTCTTCCACTGCCTTTTCAGTTTTTTCCTTCTTGTCGGGCTTGGGTTCCTTAAATATGGCCTTCCACTTCTTCCCGTGCACTGGGCTTCATGACTCTTCAGTTAAATACTCTGAGTTCTTTATTTTTTCTATTTGCTCGGTTGCTTCTGTGGACTGTTCTTGTGGCACCCCTGCCAATATCCTCTGGTATTGCTCCAGTTTCAGTTGTATCTCTAGGCGTTTGGGGACTGGCAGGGTTGTGCTCTTTTTCAGCTTCTCGGTCAGGTCCTTGACTATCATCTCTACCTCCTTAAGGGAGGTAGCCCTCAGGTACAGAGGATCGCTAGAGGCTGGAGAAGACATTCTGCAGGTTAAAGTGAATTAGTCCAAAAGGATATTCTATTGTCTTCCAGAACATAATTATCATCAAGTTGATTGTGATTACCAGGTTATAGGTTATCATTTTTAACTTTTTGGGTTTAAATTTATTAAACGGTCAGTAAGGATTGCGGTCGTAGGTTTAATCGCGGTCACGGTCATCTCTTAAAAAGATCACAGTCGCGAATCTTTTTCTTTTCTAAGGATGAAACGGCAGTCACAATCATTATTGTTCGGAGGGATTTGCAGTCGGGATATTTTTGAAGAGACTGCGGTCGCGATTTTTAATCACGATCGCGGTTTCCTCTTAAAAAGATTGTGGTTGTGAATCCTTTCCTTCGATAAAACTACGGCCGCGATCTTAATCACGGTCGCGATTATAATTACGGTCGCGATTATAATTGCGGTCGCGGTTCATTCTTCAAGAAAGCCGAACTTTAAGCTTTTTAGGGTTTTTACGGTTTCCAGTTCTTAGGGTTCAACACCTCGCAGAGGATTGCGACAACCCAACTTTAGGTCCTCTCTACTTCTTTCAGACTCTTAGATAGTTTTTCATCGACCAATCATTTTATTATTTTTTTTCTCATTTTTAGGGTTTTAAGGAACTTCTTCTTGGCCGAGAAAGGGGACGGGCTAGGCGCCCAGAAACAAGGTGCTGGCGAGGCAAAAATCAGCAAAACGGTGAGAGCGGCTCACCGTAGCAATGAAGGGAGGTCCTGAGATTGAAAATAAATCACGTCGGCGTGAGCAGGTTACCTGATTGAAGGGAGAGGATGCGACGATGACGAAGGCTTCAAGCCCCAAGGCGAACGATCCGGCGGGCACGCGGCGGCGCGAAGCTCGATCATCGGGCGACAAAATCACGGCTGCAGTGGCGGTTCTCGACTCGAGCAGACAAGGGAAATCTAGGGAATTTGCATGAAAGCGAAGGGAGTGAAAAGAGTCTGTCATTCGGCAACCGGGTCTATTTATAGGCGTACGGATCGCTTCTGATTTAACCGAGAAAAATACCGCGGTCACGATTTTTATCGTGGTCGTGATGCTTTAGAAAGGAATCGCGGTCGCGATGCTTCTAAGAAAACTGTGGTCGTAAAAATCCAACAAGCATTACCGAAGTCATGGTCGTTATTATATTCATGGTCACAGTTATTATTAAGCCAACCATCAACTTAAAGAAAATAAGAAGAAAAACTTAGATTAGAAGAAAGAAAGAATCATAAAGCGAAATTAAAGCGAAAAGAGATCAAAGACTTGGGTTGCCTCCCAAGAAGTGCTTGCTTTAAAGTCTCTTAGCTAGACTGCATAAAGTCTTCACTCCTCTAGTCCTTTAGTGGGATGAGTCAACACTCGATCCCCCTCCTTGTCGAGTCTGGTTGGTTCATCTAGGTTGATCTCTGATCTTCTGGAAAAAGCTTCATCCTCGTAAAATCTTTTCAACCTGTGGCCATTGACCTTGAAGATCCCAGACTTTTCTCCTTGAATCTCCATCATTCCTGATGGATAAATCTTTTCCATAGTGAAAGGGCATGACCATCTAGTTCTTAGCTTCCCAAGGAAGAGCCTAATGCTAGAATTGAAAAGAAGAACCTTGTCTCCTTCACCAATGTCCTTATTTCTTAGGTGGGCATCATGCCACACTTTGGTCCTCTGCTTGTAGATCTTTGCACTTTCGTAAGCATGTAATCTCAGCTCTTCGAGCTCTTGTAGCTGTAGGAATCTCTTTTGTCCTGCCTTTTCCAAATCCATATTTAGGAACTTAATCGCCCAAAGGGCTTTGTGCTCTAACTCTAAGGGTAAATGATAAGACTTTCCATAGATTAGCCTGTAAGGCATGGCACCTATGGGTGCCCTGTAAGCAGTTCTATAGGCCCACAGAGCATCATCGAGCTTCATAGACCAGTCTTTCCGAGTTCGGTTGATAGTCTTTTCCAAGATTTGCTTAATCTGCCTATTGGATACCTCCACCTGTCCAGAGGTTTGAGGGTGATAGGGTGTGCAACCTTGTGCTTGACCCCATACTTCTTCAATAGCACCTCAAATTGTTTCTCCCCAAAATGTGATCCGCCATCGCTTATCACGGTGTGGGGTACTCCAAAGCGTGAGAAGATGGTTTTCTCAAAAAGCTTAATCACAGATTTAGAGTCGCAAGTTTGGGTAGCAACAGCCTCCACCCATTTCGACACATAGTCCACAACCACTAATATGTACTAATAACCCTTCGACGAGGGGAAGGGACCCATGTAGTCTATTCCCCAAATGTCAAAGATCTCAACTTCTACCCAGTCTGTCATAGGCATTTCGTTCCTTTTTCTTATATTCCCGGTTGGTTGGCACTCTTTGCATACCCTCACATACGCAGTAGCATCTTTGAATAACGAAGGCCAGTAAAATCCTGATTGAAGGACCTTTGCGGCAATTCTGTCCCCACCATGATGCCCTTCATATGGTGAAGAGTGGCATTCCTTTAATATCAGTGGGGCTTCTTCTTTTGGTATGCATCTTCTGTATAAATTGTCCGAACATTTCTTGAATAGTAACGGGTCATCCCAATAGTAGTTCCCCACATCAGACAAGAGCTTCTTCTTCTGGTTGTATGTGATATTTAGCGGTAACTCCCCACAAGCAAGGTAGTTGCAAATGTCTGTGTACCATGGCAAGTTTTGTTCTTTGGCTCCTATCATGAGCAAAGCCTCATCCGTGTAGTTATCATTAATGGGTGGTTCATTTTCATCTTTGACAATGATCCGTGATAAATGGTCAAACACTACGTTTTCTGCTCCTTTCTTGTCAATGATCTCGTGATCGAATTCTTGGAGTAATAGGGCCCACCTCAGTAACCTAGGTTTAGTGTCCTTCTTCTGCATTAGGTACCTGATAGCTCCATGGTCAGTATAAACCTTTACCCTTGCTCCAATCAGATAGGACCTGAATTTGTCAAAAGCAAAAACAATAGCTAGCAATTCTTTCTCTGTGGTTGTGTAATTTACTTACGCCTCGTCCATGGTGTGGCTAGCGTAGCAGATAACATGATGTTTTCTATCCTTCTTCTGCCCTAGGACTGCCCCTATGGCATAGTCACTAGTATCACACATTAGCTCGAAGGGTAACTTCCAATCTGGGGCTCGGAGGATAGGTGGGGTTACTAGGGCTTCCTTCAGGGTCTGAAAAGCCTTCAGACAATCATCCGTAAAATCAAATTATGCGTCTTTTATCAGCAAGTTTGAAAGGGGTTTTGATATCCTCGAAAAGTCCTTGATGAATCTTCTATAATAATCGGCATGTCCAAGAAAACTTTGTACCCCTGTTACGGACTTTGGTGGAGGAAAATTAGAGATAGCTTCGATCTTGCTTATATATACTTCAATACCTCTCTTTGAGACCTTGTGCCCCAAGATTATGCCTTCTTGCACCATAAAATGGCATTTCTCCCAATTAAGGACTAAGCTCTTCTCTTCACAGCATTGCAGGACTAATGATAGATTCCTCAAACACCCGTCAAAATCTTTTTCGTAAATAGAAAAGTTGTCCATAAAGACTTCCACGGTGTCTTCCAAAAAGTCTGAGAACATCGAGATCATGCAACGTTGGAATGTTGCAGGGGCATTGCACAGTCCGAACGACATTCGTCGGAAAGCATAGGTACCATATAGACAGGTGAATGTGGTTTTCTCTTGATCGTTAGGTAGGATGAGAACCTGGTAAAATCCGGAATAACCATCCAAGAAGCAAAAGTATTCGTGGTGTGCCAGTCTTTCTAAAACTTGGTCAATAAAGGGAAGAGGATAGTGATCTTTCTTTGTTGCTTGATTCAGCTTTTGATAATCGGTGCACATTCTCCATCCGATAACAGTCTGGACGGCTACTTCATCTCCTTTGTCACATTTTACCATTGTCATCCCTCCTTTCTTTGGCACAACATGGATTGGGCTCACCCAATTGCTGTCGTTGATAGGGTAGATAATACCCGCATCTCTCAGCTTGATGACTTCCTTCTTTACAACTTCCTTTAACATTTGATTTATCTTCCTCTAGGGTTGAACCATAGGTTTTGCTAATTTTTCAAGATTTATGCGGTGCATAAACAGAGCAAGGTTAAGCCCCTTGATATCATCCACTGAATAGCCTATAGCTTGCCTATGGAGCCTTAGCTCATTAAGAAGTCTTCCCATTTACTCTTTGGTCAGGCTGGCATTGACTATCACAGGATACCTCTCTTCAGGATTGAGAAACTCATATTTCAAGCCTTTCGGTAATTGCTTAATGTGGGGACCCATTGCGAAATGAGATTACTCAAAACATAAAACACAATCAATCACTAATTAATCACATACCCAAAAATATGGGTAAATTAAAACCGATTTCAACGTCAACACCCGTTCAGAAACGTTTGAAGGATCCCGACATATTTCTTGTATCCATACTATGCCACACAAACAAGCATTAATATGCTGACAAAAGTCCGATTCATTTGAAACATTATATACAAACTTTATCTCGCCCGGACCTGAGAGTACATGGATGACTCTAGGATACACTAGACATCTAATCAACTTTCCCCAAGATTCATTATTGAAGTTACTCTTTACATCCATGGTTCTGTTGTCGTCATTGCCGATTACCTAAAAAAATGTGGCGAACCACGGGAGTGAGACCCAGTCCCAGCAAGAGATATAACCATCAACAACGTTTATTGATTACAACATTTTTATGTAATTAAATAGTTAAGAAGTTTAATCAGATATAACCAATAAGATCAACAGTATTGATGATTAACAAAATACATAAAGGAGCAGATAACAATTATCATCATCCAGCTGACTATCATCATTTTCCTTATTAACCGTATAAGAGATTCAATAGCATATGCATAACTAGCATAAGAAAGTCTAGTAGCATGTTATCTCTATTAACATGAATAAGTCTAGCATCATAAGCATATCTAACAACATTAACATATCTGACAGTTTGAACATATCAATATCATAAGCAAAGCTATCACATAAGCATGAGTATTTGCATAAGCATGATTAACAGTATATGCATTTCTAATTATAGAGGCATGGCTAGAATGCTAAACATAACTAACAACATGAGATAGCTAGCATCATGATTATAATCAACAATAGCAGTATAAATATCAACATAAGCATGACTACTGTATGTACACATTTACAGTCTTATGCATATCCACAACATAAGTATAATTACTATCTTTAAATTGCACTAAGCATCATCTTTATGGAAAGAGAACAAACAAAGGTTATCATCCAATGTGAAGCATCATGTATAACCCTAAACAGATATGTTATACGGCTGTATTACATCTTTTATTATGCCCTGGGGAATTTGAATCGTACCATTCAAAGTCCAACCGACCCCTGCGAAGGGCTATTCGGTTCCGTACAAGATCTAGGAGTACCGGCATCCTAAGATCTCTTCCCCCCGGTCAGTACGAGTAAAAAGGCAGTGACATATCAGTCAAAGCTGCCACCACAGCAACATATAGTCAAGCTAAAAACCACTAGTCCGACCTTGGTACAGGTCACGGCACTAGAAACCAGGGTATTCAAACCCAAACACTGAGGTACAACCGTAGTTGTCCTCTAATCACATCATGTTATAACCACAGAGACACGACCGCAACCGTTCTCAATCACATCAGATGTATGAGGCATGACCATAGCCAACCTCCACAATATGTATTGTGGATGACAAGGATATATCCTCAACCTGCCACCCCCGCATATTCAACAATATGCGCTCCGAGTTTCCCTTAGGAATACTCGTTTCACCATCCAGCAAGTTCTGACACTGAAGATGGTTCTACGGCACAGGGCACTACATGATTAGAGTTGCACTTGATTAGTTATACCAATTGGGTGAATTAAGGCTGCATCAAACAAGTAGACATACAAACCCTAATTCACTTCTAACAAGCATATAAATATCAAAACTTGAAAAGATATAAAATGTGTGAAACATAAATTCTCATCTCATCATCACATGGTACTATTCATTTGCCACTCATGTGACTACACCAGTCATCATGCTATCGCAAGATAATAATCTTTTTCACAATATCACAGGGTATCAACTCTTATCAACATAAGAGGATTTCACCTCATTCAGGGCTCAACCACGCCCAAAGGTCATTAAGACCATCATATTATTCCCTGCAAGATCATCATTATCTTTGTATGCCTTATAACAAGGCTCAACAACATCAATTATATATAATACACCAGATCAGTACAATATTGCATTTATGAACTAGGTGGTATTCATAAACAATCTTAGCAGGGTTATATTAACATTAAGAACATTCCTTTATTACATCAACATGTAAGGAATCTAGATATGATTAACTCTCATCATATTCATTATACACATGTTTAGCATAAGAAATTATCAACCATGTGACTATAATAACCACCAATTAACATATCAAGGTTATGATCGTAGTAAGGAGGTTATTCTACCATCATTCCATCATATAAGAATGTTAAACATGAATACTCATCTTTATCTAATTACATTAGAGTTAGGTTCAACATGATAAATTATATCAATGTTACTAACCGGCACTCATACCCAAACCCTAACTCACGGCATCCCCATTGGATCATGGATGCATAAGGTGAAGCATCACCTTCACATTCCATACTATTATCAAGTATGAACCCACACATAAATCAAGGTGTGATCATCAGGTTATAGCATACTAGGATTTCAATAATAATAACAAAGTCTCCATGATTGTATTAGTCATTCAAGGACTATTAATACCCAATTACCATCATTTAGTTATATTAAAGCTAGGTATAACAAGCTATACCTAATTAGGGTCACATATCAACACAATATGGTTATCATCCCTTCTATTCATATGAATGAATAGGTAAGACTAACTTATTAAGGTAACCCTCCATTTGTTCCATCATCATTCAACCCATATCACTATACCACAATGCCATCCAGAACCATTGGATGATTAAAAAGACAAGATTATTGGTTGTTTACATAAGTAAACATCTGGATAAACCACCTACGAAGTCCTTGATTTGTGCTTTAGAAAGAGTCACCATCTAACCCTAGACATCCCTTGATTAACAACACAAAAGGTTCTATTAAAAGTAGGGTAAAACCCACAATCAATTGTTCATTTCGAACAAGCCATCCATTGCCAACAAGTAAAATCCTTGAGTTGATCATACAAAGAAAATCATCTAAATCCCATTATTAGGATTAACATATTATATTAGCCATCATTCCATCTTAATAGAGGAATAACCATTATATCTTGACCATTGGGTCAAGTTCATATATTAAAACCGTCAAATACATTATATGTTCGACCATTGCATCAAGACCTAATAAACCATTAGCCTAAGGATCAATTGATGCTAAAACTATATGATTAACTCACCATAAATTGTAGAGACCTGATCCACCATCATTAGTGATCATTAAATCACTATAGGTTGTTAGATCAACACTATATTCCTGAATCAACATCAAATATCAAGCTAATGTCAACATTGATTGATAACATCAGTAGGGTATTTAATAGTTGATCATTAAACTTCTAATTGGTCCAAAACCTGACCTAAGGGGGTGAACATAGGTTGTCAAAACAACCTGATCCAAGTCACATTATACCTTAGTGCTAACACACACATGATCACAGATTCATATATAACTGAAATCAGAACAGGGAACATTATAAAAATCGAAATCTAAGTCAAGTATAGCTTTTTAGTGCATGAATCATCATTCTCAAGCAAGAACATGACCTAGAAAGTTTATGGTAAGCAATAAACGTGGATCAAGTTATAAAACTTGCCTCTAATGTGAAGATGAAACCCCACACAGAAGAAATCTCGAGCAGGTAGGGTAGAAAATCCAAGAGTAAGCTAGGAATTCGTCCATCTAGCACCTTTCTTCATCAAATGAGCAATTTAGGTTCCGATGAACCATGTAAATTTACTGGTCCAATCCACACTGATCAAATGATAAACTATATCATATAAAAGCGTAAAGAAGCGATTTATGAAATAAAAAGTCAGGCGACACCAAATACTGCCCAACGCCTGATAACTATTGTTATCAGCGAAAATCGCGCAATTAACCAAAACTTTTTAATTGCCAGAGTTAATTCATGATAAGTGAGAGGAGCTCTACTCACAGCGATTTGGGATGTCCGGATTCGTCCAGAAATGTGTCCAGAGACCAGTTTTTGGGCACACGCAAGTCTTCTTCTACCTTGGTATTGCTTGGAATTAAGCCTACGAAACCCAGCAGGTGCTTCACGCACGGCAGGTTGAAGAAAACGAGTGCAAATGAGTATAGGAAACTACGAATTCCTATTCTACCTTCATGGCCGAGCTCAAGAGCATCATCCCCTTGATATATCCCATGCCACTAAGCCCTGGTTCAGACCAGCTGCTTACAACTACTTCTATGCTCACTAATAGGTTGAAGAAGAGGGCCATGCTTGGTGCTAGACACAGCTACAACTACGGATTCAGATCCAAAGCCATCGATCGTAGTTGGGAGTACCTTCCCAAAGAGCTAGCTCGGCCAAACGACCCTTCCTTGGTCGTGCGCCGCGCAGCTATTGCTGCAGGTCGGTCGGTCGGCTACTTCTAGAGGTCGGGGCAGATGGGGGCACAGCTGGGCGCCGCTAGGGTGTGGAGGAGGTAGGAAGGAAGGGGAAGGAGAAGCTAGGCTGAATCGGAGCTAAGGGCTCAAGAATCGCCCCTAATTTCTCCTCTGCTGCGGCCGATCGGGCTAGCAGTTGGTCTGTGCGCCGCTTTCAAGCGGTAGTCCTATTTTATCTGGTGAAATAATTTGGGAGATAAGGGTAAGGGGGCTATTAATTATGGGAAATTTGCAAATTAGGTCCAAAGAAAATAAAAATGCTATAACTTTTGCCTCGAGGGTCCAAATCGAATGATTCTTTTTACAAAACTTAAATCACAAAATCCACTATGACCTTGAAGCAAGAAATTATGCTTATTAGCTTGTCACAACTGGTCAAAGCACTAATTGCATCAATGAGTACTTAATTCAACTTAATCAACTTAATGATGCACTAAGCATTAAATTATGGTAATTAAGGTTGTTCAACACATTAAACAAGTTTAGGGGTCTTACAACTATAAACCCCTAACAGGGATTTCGCCCCCGAAATCCAAGATAAACAAAGATGGGTACTTCCTTTGCACCTCATCCTATTACATTCACATGGTTACTTACATATCATGGTGATGTCACATCATTCATACATATCTCATCTTGGGTCAGCACAAAAAAAAAATACCCACATAAGAAGACATATCATGATCCCATACAGAAATTTATTGAACCACATCTCACTCTTGTTCAACTTGTCTCATAGTTATTGCTGCTTCAGCAACCCTAAGGTTTTTGAATAAATATTGATCATATTTTTGACCATATTTAAAATACTTTGACATGTCATCATTCAAAGCTTGATATAACGTGTATGACATGACTGGAACACTCTGTTCCTATATTTAGAAATTCTATTTGTACATTAGTTAGTCTAAAGGACATAATTCTAAACTCATCATGGTCATGTGAATTATGTCATCCAATCTAAATCTTATGTATTGATATTTGATCATAGGTTTATCTTAAAGGAACATGATATCACATACCAATTGACCAACAAACCATCTATCCTTGATAGTGGTCTTGTCCAGCTATCACTGAACCATACACAACATTATAGAATCACTTTTTTTAAACAACATTTTGAGGGTTATCATCAACTCTCTTTCTCTCTCTAAAGGAGAGAAACGCTTGGAATGTTCATTTAATAAACATTTCCAACCTTCACATATTTCTCATATTATTGATACATCTTGGATACGAGGATTCATTACCTTGGTATCCACCTCATGCGTTATAAGGAACTCACATCCTTATATCATCTACTTTTACCAGCATAACAAAGATCAAGACATATAAGAGGAGTCTTCCTAATTATTGGAAGTCTCAAAAGCAAAATCATCGCAAACTTTTTGATCGTGGAACCATAGTCCAAACAACCTTATTCTATAATAAGATATCAATCCTCATGTTTAGAATCAATCAACACATACCAAGTGGCAATGGTCCACTTGAAAGTTGTACCCTAGAAAGGAAAGATACAAAGGGAAACATATTTCCCACATCATAGCAGCATTGTTCAGGGTCACTAACAAAAAGGTAACCAATTCTATTTTCATTATGCATATTGCAACTTCTTATGTATCATTTTACCTTTTCATTTTTGGTTCCTTGCCATTAGCATAGGAATCATCATGACTAACATATCTCATTACTTCTTCCTTGACGACTATTTATCACACTTGGGTATGTTGTCTTATTTTATTATATTTCTCAACCACTTATCAACAAGTAAATCATCATATTCCATATTTTCTTCATTATACATGGATCATCTCCCTTAATTTCTTTCACATGTCATGCTGATTTTTCATTAAAAATTTCTTACATACAAAGGTTGGTCTGAGATTAACTCAGGTTCCACCTTATTTATTTGCCATTGTTCCCATTCATCTTCTCATTTTGTACTTGTTATAGGAGTTTTCTCTATCTTATGTAGATTTCATACCTTGATTCACTTTATAAGCATAGACTTATCTGTCTTTTACTTTATTATCGTCTTGAATCACATCTTTAAGAATTCCTCTTTTCCTTATTTGTATTCAGATTTAGATTTCATGGTGTTGTATCTTTCTCTTATATTTACCAAATATTCAAGTTTTGATAGATTATGATGCAATTCTCATCTTCTTTAAAGTAGGATTGAGATATTCACACTATAATTTCTTATTCATTATGCTCTTTAGATTGTCTCAAAATGACTACTTGATCAGAGTAATCAGAAAAATAACAATCTAAGAGTTCCATACTGACCTTTCTTCAATAATTGAATACCTGGCCAGGGCACCCAAATACTGAGATTAGGCAGTATGCATCATATTTTTGTGTCATGTTCCTGACTTAGACATCATCCTAGTCTTATGTCCTAGTGCCCTTGTAGACTCAGTGAACCTAAAGCTCTGATACCAAACTTGTGGGGACCCGTCACGCGAAACGAGATTACTCAAAACATAAAACACAATCAATCACTAATTAATCACATACCCAAAAATATGGGTAAATTAAAACCGATTTCAACGTCAACACCCGTTCAGAAATGTTTGAAGGATCCCAAAATATTTCTTGTATCCATACTATGCCACACAAACAAGCATTAATATGCTAACAAAAGTCTGATTCATTTGAAACATTATATACAAACTTTATCTCACCCGGACCTGAGAGTACAGGGATGACTCTAGGATACACTAGACATCTAATCAACTTTCCCCAAGATTCATTATTGAAGTTACTCTTTACTTCCATGGTTCTGTTGTTGTCATTGCCGATTACCTAAAAAAATGTGGCGAACCACAGGAGTGAGACCCGGTCCCAGCAAGAGATATAACCATCAACAACGTTTATTGATTACAACATTTTTATGTAATTAAATAGTTAAGAAGTTTAATCAGATATAACCAATAAGATCAACAGTATTGATGATTAACAAAATACATAAAGGAGCAGATAACAATTATCATCATCCAGCTGACTATCATCATTTTCCTTATTAACCGTATAAGAGATTCAATAGCATATGCATAACTAGCATAAGAAAGTCTAGTAGCATGTTATCTCTATTAACATGAATAAGTCTAGCATCATAAGCATATCTAACAACATTAGCATATCTAACAGTTTGAACAGATCAATATCATAAGCAAAGCTATCACATAAGCATGAGTATTTGCATAAGCATGATTAACAGTATATGCATTTCTAATTATAGAGGCATGGCTAGAATGCTAAACATAACTAACAACATGAGATAGCTAGCATCATGATTATAATCAACAGTAGCAGTATAAATATCAACATAAGCATGACTACTGTATGTACACATTTACAGTCTTATGCATATCCACAACATAAGTATAATTACTATCTTTTAATTGCACTAAGCATCATCTTTATGGAAATAAAACAAACAAAGGTTATCATCCAATGTGAAGCGTCATGTATAACCCTAAACAGATATGCTATACGGCTGTATTACATCTTTTATTATGCCCTGGGGAATTTGAATCGTACCATTCAAATTCCAACCGACCCCTGTGAAGGGCTATTCGGTTCCGTACAAGATCTAGGAGTACCGGCATCCTAAGATCTCTTCCTCCCGGTCAGTACGAGTAAAAAGGCAGTGACATATCAGTCAAAGTTGCCACCACAGCGACATATAGTCAAGCTGAAAACCACTAGTCCGACCTTGGTACAGGTCACGACACTAGAAACCAGGGTATTCAAACCCAAACACTGAGGTACAACCGCAGTTGTCCTCTAATCACATCATGTTATAACCACAAAGACACGACCGCAGCCATTCTCAATCACATCAGATGTATGAGGCATGACCATAGCCAACCTCCACAATCTGTATTGTGGATGACAAGGATATATCCTCAACCTGCCACCCCCGCATATTCAACAATATGCGCTCTGAGTTTCCCTTAGGAATACTCATTTCACCATCCAGCAAGTTCTGACACTGAAGATGGTTCTACGGCACAGGGCACTACATGATTAGAGTTGCACTTGATTAGTTATACCAATTGGGTGAATTAAGGCTGCATCAAACAAGTGGACATACAAACCCTAATTCACTTCTAGGAAGCATATAAATATCAAAACTTGAAAAGATATAAAATGTGTGAAACATAAATTCTCATCTCATCATCACATGGTACTATTCATTTTCCACTCATGTGACTACACCAGTCATCATGCTATCGCAAGATAATAATCTTTTTCACAATATCACAGGGTTTCAACCCTTATCAACATAAGAGGATTTCACCTCATTCAGGACTCAACCATGCCCAAAGGTCATTAAGACCATCATAGTATTCCCTGCAAGATCATCATTATCTTTGTATGCCTTATAACAAGGCTCAACAACATCAATTATATATAATACACCAGATCAGTACAATATTGCATTTATGAACTAGGTGGTATTCATAAACAATCTTAGCAGGGTTATATTAACATAAAGAACATTCCTTTATTACATCAACATGCAAGGAATCTAGATATGATTAACTCTCATCATATTCATTATACACATGTTTAGCATAAGAAATTATCAACCATGTGACTATAATAACCACCAATTAACATATCAAGGTTATGATCGTAGTAAGGATGTTATTCTACCATCATTCCATCATATAAGAATGTTAAACATGAATACTCATCTTTATCTAATTACATTAGAGTTAGGTTCAACATGATAAATTATATCAATGTTACTAACTGGAACTCATACCCAAACCCTAACTCACGGCATCCCCATTGGATCATGGATGCATAAGGTGAAGCATCACCTTCACATTCCATACTATTATCAAGTATGAACCCACACATAAATCAAGGTGTGATCATCAGGTTATAGCATACTAGGATTTCAACAATAATAACAAAGTCTCCATGATTGTATTAGTCATTCAAGGACTATTAATACCCAATTACCATCATTTAGTTATATTAAAGCTAGGTATAACAAGCTATACCTAATTAGGGTCACATATCAACACAATATGGTTATCATCCCTTCTATTCATATGAATGAATAGGTAAGACTAACTTATTAAGGTAACCCTCCATTTGTTCCATCATCATTCAACCCATATCACTATACCACAATGCCATCCAGAACCATTGGATGATTAAAAAGGCAAGATTATTGGTTGTTTACATAAGTAAACATATGGATAAACCACCTACGAAGTCCTTGATTTGTGCTCTAGAAAGAGTCACCATCTAACCCTAGACATCCCTTGATTAACAACACAAAAGGTTCTATTAAAAGTAGGGTAAAACCCACAATCAATTGTTCATTTCGAACAAGCCATCCATTGCCAACAAGTAAAATCCTTAAGTTGATCATACAAAGAAAATCATCTAAATCCCATTATTAGGATTAACATATTACATTAGCCATCATTCCATCTTAATAGAGGAATAACCATTATATCTTGACCATTGGGCCAAGTTCATATATTAAAAGCATCAATTACATTATATGTTCGACCATTGCATCAAGACCTAAGAAACCATTGGTCTAAGGATCAATTGATGCTAAAACTATATGATTAACTCACCATAAATTGTAGAGACCTGATCCACCATCATTAGTGATCATTAAATCACTATAGGTTGTTAGATCAACACTATATTCCTTAATCAACATCAAATATCAAGCTAATGTCAACATTGATTGATAACATCAGTAGGGTATTTAATAGTTGATCATTAAACTTCTAATTGGTCCAAAACCTGACCTAAGGGGGTGAACATAGGTTGTCAAAACAACCTGATCCAAGTCACATTATACCTTAGTGCTAACACACACACGATCACAGATTCATATATAACTGAAATCAGAACAGGGAACATTATAAAAATCGAAATCTAAGTCAAGTATAGCTTTTTAGTGCATGAATCATCATTCTCAAGCAAGAACATGACCTAGAAAGTTTATGGTAAGCAATAAACGTGGAGCAAGTTATAAAACTTGCCTCTAATGCGAAGATGAAACCCCACACAGAAGAAATCTCGAGCAGGTAGGGTAGAAAATCCAAGAGTAAGCTAGGAATTTGTCCATCTAGCACCTTTCTTCATCAAATGAGCAATTTAGGTTCCGATGAACCATGTAAATTTACTGGTCCAATCCACACTGATCAAATGATAAACTATATCATATAAAAGTGTAAAGAAGCGATTTATGAAATAAAAAGTCAGGCGACACCAAATACTGCCCAACGCCTGATAACTGTTGTTATTAGTGAAAATCGCGCAATTAACCAAAACTTTTCAATTGCCAGAGTTAATTCATGATAAGTGAGAGAAACTCTACTCACAGCAATTTGGGATGTCCGGATTTGTCCGGAAATGTGTCCAGAGACCAGTTTTTGGGCACACGCAAGTCTTCTTCTACCTTGGTATTGCTTGGAATTAAGCCTGTGAAACCCAGCAGGTGCTTCACGCATGGCAGGTTGAAGAAAACGAGTGCAAATGAGTACATGAAACTAAGAATTCCTATTCTACCTTCATGGCCGAGCTCAAGAGCATCATCCCCTTGATATATCCCCCGCCACTAAGCCCTGGTTCAGACCAGCTGCTTACAACTACTTCTACGCTCACTAACAGGTTGAAGAAGAGGGTCGTGCTTGGTGCTAGACGCAGCTACAACTGTGGATTCAGATCCAAGCCATCGATCGTAGTTGGGAGTACCTTCCCAAAGAGCTAGCTCGGCCAAACGACCCTTCCTTGGTCGTACGCCGCGCAGCTATTGCTGCAGGTCGGTCGGTCGGCTGCTTCTAGAGGTCGGGGCAGATGGGGGCACAGCTAGGCGCCGCTAGGGTGTGGAGGAGGTAGGAAGGAAGGGGAAGGAGAAGCCAGGCTGAATCGGAGCTAAGAGCTCAAGAATCGCCCCTAATTTCTCCTCTGCTGCGGCCGATCGGGCTAACAGTTGGTCTGTCCGCCGCTTTCAAGCGGTAGTCCTATTTTATGGGTGAAATAATTTGGGAAAGTAGAAGATAAGGGTAAGGGGGCTATTAATTATGGGAAATTTGCAAATTAGGTCCAAAGAAAATAAAAAGGCTATAACTTTTGCCTCGAGGGTCCAAATCGAATGATTCTTTTTACAAAACTTAAATCACAAAATCCACTATGACCTTGAAGTAAGAAATTATGCTTATTAGCTTGTCACAACTGGTCAAAGCACTAATTGCATCAATGAGTACTTAATTCAACTCAATCAACTTAATGATGCACTAAGCATTAAATTATGGTAATTAAGGTTGTTCAACACATTAAACAAGTTTAGGGGTCTTACACTTAAGTTCAGGTTTGGGTTTTTGTACTTCCTCTCCTTCACCTGTTAATTCTAGAGAAGCATACTTGATAGTCTCTACAACCTCCTCTTCATCACTTAATTACTCTACATTTCGATTCAGGTATTCAAGGATCTCAGCAACCTCGGGGTCATCGATTTCCGAATCTTCTTTGGTTAACACTCTCAAAAGAGGGTCTACCACTGTTGTGTCTTCTTCCACTTCTTCACAATATTAGTTGTAGCTATCCACGAAGTAAGTAGATTCTAGCAGGGACGGTCCCTTCATAGCGTCTTTCACATTGAAATCTGTGTGATCATTTTCGACCCTTAGAGTTATGATGCCTTTAGCAACATCAATCAGTGCCCTGCCGGTTGCTAAGAAAGGACGTCCAAAGATAATAGGGCATTTAGGGTCTTCAATTGTGTCAATGATAACTATATCACATGGGATGAAGAATTTCCCCACGCAAATCGGAACGTCTTCGGCCACTCCCACCGGTCTTTTAAAAGTGTGGTCTGCCAACTCGATCCTCATATTAGTTATGACCATCTCAGTCAGTCCTAATCGTTGTGTGAGGCTTAAAGGCATTAAACTGATGCTAGCCCCCAGGTCGGCGAGACCTTTCCTTTCGATATTATCCCCTACTGCAAAAGGTATAGTGAAGGCTCCAGGGTCCTTCTTCTTGGTTGGTAGTTCCACCTTTACGAAAGTTGTCGACATGTTGGCCAAGTGTACAGTTTCAATCTTCCCTCCTTGTCTTTTCTTCGTGACCAGATACTTGAAGAATTTGGCGTAAGTTGGCATTTCTTCCAAGGCATCCAGGAATGGTACTTCCAGGTGTAGCTTTTTTACCGATTCCATGAACTTCTCATACCTCTTCTTGAGGTGAACCTTTACGAGCTTGTAAGGGAAGGGTAATCTTGGTGAATAGTGACTCCTCTTGACGAACAATTCTTCTTCAGGTTCTGGTTCCTTCACTGGGGGGCGTTGGTTTTCCCCCTTGGTTGGGTTATTTGTAACATTCTACGGTGCCAGTTCTTCAGGTCTTATCTCCTCAAGGCGTTCTATTGTCTTCCCCGATCTAAGGATCGCCATCTTGGCAGATTCTGTGTTAGAAGGGATCTTCCCCGAGGGGTTCTTTACGAGCTCGACCAAATGAGCGAGCTACTGGTCTATCTGACGTTGATGTGTTTACATATCTGCCATTTGTACTTGCATACTATTCAAAATGCCAGAGTTGGACAGTGCACTTTGTGCAAGTTGATTGTTTATCATGTCCTGTCTCTTCATAAAATCAAATAGTTGGCCTACTAAGTCAGGATGACTAGTACTTCTTGCTTGACTCTGTCCTTGGGGTTGTCCCTATCCTTGACTTGCGTTAGCAGCTTGGCGGTTTTGATACTTACCTTGACCTTGATAGTTGATTTTGTTTGTCTGGAAAGTGCTTGTCTTGGTGTATTGTCCTTGCCCGCTCTTCTTCTCAAAACCAGGTGGTTGCTTGGGTGGATTATTCAATTGATGTGAATTTTCTGTTGCATCCTTGTTCCCATAACTGAATCCTGGATGATTTGGTCTCTTAAAGTTAGCATAAGAGACATTTTCAGCTTCCTCTTTTTCAGACTCACTTTCACTAGATTCTTCAGGTCGGGTATATACGCAATTGTCTACCCCATGTCCACCTTCACCACAAGTAACACATTTCATCACTTTCTCAATTGGCTTCTTTCCTTTGTCTCCTGATTCCTTCAGCTGTTTAACATCTGTGGCTATCTTTTTTATTTGAGACGTGATTGCTTCAAGAGCCTTTGATTCAATCGACGGTCCTTCATTGATGGCTTTCCTTACATATCCTTTGTCGGCCCGGTCATAATCAGTCCCAGCTTGTAACTCAGCCATGTTTTCAATGATCTTTTTAGACCTACTAGGCTTTTTCCTGAGAAAGTCGCTTCCAGCTGCAGCATTCAATGAGACTCTCTCTTTTGGGGTTGTACGATTGTAGAAAGTTGTTATTCAAAACCCCTCCTTGTAATTGTGGTGAGGGAAATCTCTCTGGTACTCCTGATACCTTTCCCAGGCTTCATGAAGATTCTCATTTGGCTTCTACATGAAGGATGTGATCCTTTGCCTGTTCTTAACAATTTTCTCAGTAGGGTAAAATGTGTTCACAAAAGCATCTGCCAGTGTGTTCCATCCATTCAGAGCTTGATGCGGTAGCCTGAGGTACCAGGATAGTGCCTTGTCCTCTAAAGAGAAGATGAAACCCTTACAGTAAATGACTTCTTGTGGAACTCCCCACATTTTGATGGTGTCACAGATATTCTTAAAAGCGTCAAGATGATGATAAGGATTATCATTCTTTGAGTTCCCTCGAAAGCTCTTATTCTGAATCATAGATATGACAGATGGCTTCAGTTCAAAGTTTGTTGCATTGAACCTTAGGATGACCACATGACATCTTGAGTTATTAGCTTTTGTAGCTGCCAATTCCCGAAGAGTCTTCTATTCTTCATCATCCTCTTCGTCGGCGTTGTCCCTACGAAGTCGCTCTTGGTGGTTTCTTCTGTGCCTACGGCGATGACGACGCTCCTCACGGTGAGGATTATCTCCAGGCTCTTCTTGTTCTTCATAGAGATGATCGTCATTATAACGCCCATCTTCGTCGGCTTCTGGTGGGGGTGAGTGTTGTCCTATCCTCGCGTTCTGCTCGTCTGTGGATGAAGGTGGTTCTACGTGGGGCGGCATGGTGAGCGGAATTAGTATGGGCTAACCACTTCCTCCCTGGGTAGTACCTGGACAGAACGTACAATCAAGTAAGAAAAATTAGGCTTGATGAAGACGAATTATTCTACATAGGTCCAGGTTAGAAGACTTAGTGTGATAGTGTTGTCAAGCTTATTGCTAAGCTTAAGGCACGTGAGTATAGTTGGTGGACTCAGGTTCTTTAAC
This sequence comes from Alisma plantago-aquatica, assembly GCA_963693085.1. Taxonomy (NCBI): domain Eukaryota; kingdom Viridiplantae; phylum Streptophyta; class Magnoliopsida; order Alismatales; family Alismataceae; genus Alisma; species Alisma plantago-aquatica. The sequence goes on along the minus strand of OY856414.1, from coordinate 92,454,697 downwards.
AATACCATTTTGCCTTGTCCCCGGTAACGGCGCCAAAAATTTGACCGGCCTAAATTGCTCGTCCAAAGGAAGCAGATTAAAGTAGTCAGACTTTTAAAGAGATAACCCGACACTCAGGCCCCCGCAACGATAACGAGGTCTGATGTAGCAATCAGGGTCGAGCATAAGGACAAGGTTGGTCATGTTAAGGACGCGGAATCAACATGCTATACTCCGGCATAAAAGAGGACTAAAAAGCATTCCCAAAGGATGAAACCTCGAAAATAAGAACAATAAAACAAATAAGTAAAAGAAACAGACTGTATCAAGGTATATGGGATAACTTGGATTGGGGTTCACCAACCAAGGTATATCACCAACATGCATATTATCTCTCTCTCCTACTTACTCATATCAAGATTACACGCAACCATAAAACTTCTATTCCACTCTCTCTCGAGATGAGGATAGATCTAGGCCTGAAAGAAGCCTCTCTCTCGAGATGACAACTCAAAAACCTCGCAGCAAAACTGATGGTTCAAAGCGTTAGCTTCCAACACTCTCGTGCAATCATACTACTCCATGACATGGAATAAAAGCGATATTACTCTCTCGAGATATCAACAATCAAACATCACAAGATGGTAGCTAAGCATACAAGTGAAGCATTAAAACAGGTGCATGGAGATAATCTTAATAAGGGTAAGTATATTCAAAAGAAAGAGACAATATACATGTTGGGAGAGCCTTAGTGTCTACTCCCAACCCAAGTTAAGGTGTTTAGCCACTCATGCTTGCGGATAACATGGATGCGCTACAAAAAGATAGATCCATGAGATACCACAAAGAATGGAGGTAAGTACAGCGAGAGGAAATGATGGATCTAGAGGAGAGAAACATGATACTACACACTACTTCAGATCTGGATCTACCACGGGGACGTCTCCTTCTCTCGAAGAAGTGGCGGGTGCGGGCAGTCGTCTTCTCTCTCTTCGGCTTTCGCTCCAGAGATCTAAGACTGATGGATCCTCGACTATGAGGTTGGGATGCGGCAACACTTCGTGGTACCAGGATCGGATCTCTCTGGCCTGATGTCTTGACAAGATAGGTGGGGGCGCTATTTATAGGCACCTTCCACCGACTTAAGACCACGGTCGCGGTATTTCCTTTATTCCTCCTTGGTCGCGATCTTTCTTGACCGCAATCCTCCCCGGGACCTCGGTCGCGACCCTTCGAGAAGTTGCGGTCGCGATCTTTGGAGAGATCACGGTCGCGATCTTTGGAAAGACTGCGGTCACGATCTTTGGAGAGACCGCAGTCGCGATCCTAGGTGAGGCCGTAGTCGCGGTCTCTGCTTAATAACCACAGTCACAATCTCTAAGATCGTAGTCGCGGTTGGTTGATTCCTGAAATCGCAAAACAAGGTTTTAGTCAAGAAGATAGACAAAATGTGTGCAAAGTTGACTAAAGTTATACTAAAAGTGGTGTTGAATATATACAGAAAATACGTAAAGTGCAGTGTCATCAGACATGTGTCCTGTCAATTACCCTGATGGCATCCTAAAACAAGGCAGTATAGGGTTCAACTTACAAAATACAATTTGGCATGCATCACGGTTTTTGGTAATAACTATTACCTTGAAGTAAGGGTAGAACCTTGGGCTCTCCATAATGTGTGGTGTGGCATTGTGGTTGTGGTTTGCATCATAACATATTCATGACACAAGGCACACACTCTGTTCAATACTTCACTAAACTTTCTACTTATGGTCTCACTAGAGTGTATATAGTCCTCGACTTAAACACGATTGGTATGGTCATGGCCCACCCTAAAGTAGTGTATGGCCTCAACTGATGAGATACCTCTACTACTTTGTAGTAACCCATGGCTCCCAAGCTTGTCTACGGGGGCTAAAATAGACCATGGTATCATTTGGTACATGTCATATGCCTTATGTTCATGTCTATTTATGATTTCTAAAGCCTTTTGGTGCCCACTCCTAATACTAAATGACCTAGGTATTAGATGTCGTATGTCGTCATCATTGGGATAGTCCAGGATGGAGGTCGCTATTGGGTCAACTATTGTGTCAGCAATGTGATTCGTTGGCCTAGACATGATATCAAAAATTTGTGTATCTAGGTCTGGTATTCGTGTATGATCACTATCAACCATGATGCCTACAATTAAAATGATGGTAAGCCTAAGATAACATGAAAGAGGTGCATAAACAAAACTACTTCAAAAGTATATAGGAAAATTAAATTTAAGTGTTCGCTAAAGAAGTAAATATTACGATAATGATCAAATGTACTTAATGTTCCCAAACTTAGAAAATATTACAACAAACATCTAACTTGGACATTGAAAATGATATCAAAAGCTGGAGGAGCTTCTGGAATTGTACCATGCAAGAATTTGAATATGGTGTGTGGCATTTACTATTCCTGCTTGTGACAACAACATCACTACTTCTATGTTGCATGGATGACATACTTTATGTGGTGTTGAAAGGCTTTAAAGCAAATCCCTATTGAGATGGCACAAAAGAGGGCGGCATGGAAGGTCGCGGCATTGCATTAGCATCATGGGACCTTTCCCAGAGGTCTTACAACTATATCATAACTTTCTATGAGGTATGTTAGAGGTCAAGGTAGATAATGTGGTTGGTTGACTCCTTCATGGCATTCAAAAGAGTTGTAAATAGGGTCTAGGGAATCTGAGAAAGTTTCATGAAAAGTCTACAAAATCGTTGCAAACTCTTCCTTTTCAATGGCTCAGATGGCCACCCGAGTGCCTAACTCGTGCAACTTTGCATACATCATCGTGAATTCAGAAACCACATCAATCGTATAATTGATGCTCGCTTTTTGCACCTGTGTCTAGGAGGAGTCCTTGCCCCAACACCTTGGTTATCCATTCCAACATTGTATCCCTCACTATGTGTGCCAAAATATCCCGTGTGCTGCAAATCCGGTTATATCTACATTGAAGGGAGTATCAGATGCACCTAAGTAGACAACAACATCATCCTCGGAGGTGACGTCAGATGGCAGGATTATGTCCGCTGAAGACATTGTGTGGTGGCCTCTAGAAATGTTCCCCCCACCATCAACTCGATATCATGGTAATGGTAGAAGGGCCAACTAATCAATCTCACTAGATCCTTATTTCCCTAATTGTCAAACACTTATAATTAGGAGGGTAAATCTACATGTAGTATATGAATGTTAGGTGGTATATTATTCTACATACCGTAAGCGTTTCCCTCCACTCTGAGGTGTCAGGAAGTATGGGATTATTCTTGGTCTCATCCCATCTAACACCACTCTTGTTGGTCATAAGCTTCAACTTTGCAAAGTACTGCTTTAGGTTCTTTCATTGAGTTTTGATATGTTCCAAAATGCAGTCTGACCTCCCCTTCGTATTTTTCCAATCATGGAGTGTCTCCCTCCAAGCTTTCCTAGTAAATTGTCCATCTATACACCTACCTATGTCATATTGCCTACTCAATGCTGCAACCGGTCGAGCCACTTAGTTCCTCAACCGCCCTTCGTCGAGCCTTTCCGTCGGACTGCATCAACCATACAATATGGAGCATGGGGTCTACGGAAGACATACTAGCAATGGTACTGCAATAGATCCTGATAGTGAGGTTGTTTAAATGAAACCTTTGTCGACCTAGGTGTTGATGCAAATTAAGTTTAAATTCACGTTAATGCAAAATAAAGTTGGTTTTTGTAGAAAGCATACTAGCCATACAGAGAGGTTGTGAATTACACATTAACGTAAATTAAGTTTAAATCCATTAAGTTTAACAGTCCATAGTCCAAACCATGAACAACTAAATCATACGATGCATACATAGACAATGGGACAAAAAATTCATACATGTTGCATACAGTGGGGCAAAAAATGTTGACCATGACCATGATAATCCACACACCAAAATATACATCACCTTTGCAATCTACACACAAACATCCAAATCAGTATAATCCACATGATACAGACAATTCATACCATCCCCATCGACCAAACAATGCAAAAAACCAACACCATTCAGTTGAAAGGCAGATGGATACTTGAATGTTAACTCGCATAAATGCCCCCTCATAATGATGCTCCTAATCCATGTGTCCTATTCATTATATAGATATTATAAGAATATGTGGATGCATAGACATATATTTCCCATTTTAGACCCTCATCAAACTAGACCTGCTCAAATCAGACATATATTGGACATGAAAATTTTGTAGCATCTGACAAAGAGGAAAAGCATATGAGTAACACACTTTAATAGATTGGATGTTATTTTACAAATCCCCACTTTAGTGATTGGCTACTATTTCAAATATTAAATATCATCATTCTCATTCATATTTATTATCCAATTCTTACTTTATAGAAATGTAACTACAACTATCATATGGATTATGGTTTGTCCAAATTAGGGTTGATTAGATTAGGGTTTGCAATGTATATATTTGAGGTGGGAAGGGCCCAAATACTATTAACTATGGTTGTGAAGGAACCCAGATGGTAATGGGAATGGATGCTTGCTACTCTTGACAAATTTTTAGTGGGGTTTGAGATATTTTCCAGAGTAATATATTTGTTTGAAAAATTTATTGGATGCCTAAGATGCGATGTTGAAGAAAAACTACAACAAAATATTACATGCCCTTGTAGGATGTAATATAAAACCAAATGGATATTCAAATGGGATATAATAGAAAAGCAAATGGATATTCAAAAGGGTAGTGAGAACAAATTGATGCAAGGATTCACAACAAATTTAAAAAGAAGAAAGGATTGTCCTAATTGGCCGACCTGGTTTACCTAAGGTACATCATAACTTTTTGAAGAAGGTAACCCTAGATTTAGTAGGAACATGGTCATTCAGGGACATTCATCTATTTTCTAAAAATCAAGAATTATTAATCATTGAGGTAATTATCCATTTACATGGCAACATAATTAAAATGGGATTTAAAAATCATTAACTGAATCTGATTTTTTGACATAATCATCATATGGATATTTTTCAAATATAAATAGACTTTAGGGTAATATTAGGGCTTTAAATGTCATTAGAAACCCTAATTATGGTATTTGATTGATCTAATTTAGAGGTCACTTTAAAGTGAGCAGTTTAAAGTGAATGTTGATGCCTTTGTGGTCAATAGAAATAAGAGGACAGTTGTGAAGTACGTCATAACAAATCATATGGGACATTGTATTACAGGATGATGTAGTCATTTATATTTCACTAGTGATTAAACCTATAATGGATTGAATACGGAGTAGATACTGATATATCTGATATCTGAATCAAAATAAATATATTTGACCCGATATCTGATCTGATATCTGATGGATATCCTATAATAGTATCTGAATAATATCCAAATAGATAAATAACCGATCTGAATCTAAAACCATAAAGTTATTGTTAATAAATATATTATATATAGAAAATATTGATATTATTATGAATATATATGATAAAATATGTCTACATTTTCATATTTTTATATATAGATAATAGATATATTTAATTATATATGTATATATTTTTCAGATTTGGATTTTTTCAGAGTGGATATAACCATATCCGTTATCATATCTGAAATTTTTGGATATGAAATTTGATATCCTAAATCCAATCTAGATTATGCAGATGTCACATTTTTTTTTCAAAATTTTGGGTTTGAATCCAGATTGAATGTGCAAATTCGGAATATCCATTTAAATGCCTTCTAGTGATGTTCTGAAGGCTGAACTCCATGACATGCGTATGTCTATCACTATGACGTAGAACATCACATAAATCATTTTCTAGTTGAGAGCCTATTGAGAACTTCACATAAATCATTTATGGTTTCTGATGTATATATTTGAAGTGTAATACCCATATCATAGTAAGGAGGAGAGGAGAGGCGAGAATGTAGCACACTTATTATTGATCCAAATAGAATAAAAAATTACAACATTAAATTAGACCATTTGTAATTTTTGAAAAATGATGGTATATGATATGATATTATCAATAGTATAATTAATGTCATTTTATTATGGCCGTCAATCCACACTTCCGTGATTGGCCGCTATTTTACAGATTAAATATCATCATTTTTATTCATATTTATTGTGTAGTCCTTACATTATAGAAATGTAACTATTATCGTCTTGTGTATTACAGTTTGTCAAAATTAGGCTTGATCAGATTAGGGCATGTGGTTATTCCCTCGCCAATAAATTATTACTGTCATGTGGGTTAGGGTTTGTCCAAATTAGGATTGATAAAATAATGTCATGGTTATTCCCTCACCAAATTAGTTTGCTCAGATCAGAGCATGTCATTACTCCCTCCTCACATGTAGGCTTAATATAACTGTCAATTAAATTGTTCATGACAACATCGGGTCTGGTTCATATTTTTATGGGTTATTTCATATCCGTTCATGAATTCCAATTTATTTCAAGTTCTACCCCAGTAGGGCTCATCGATAGTATAATGATTTTTGTTATTTAGATGTTGACCACTTTAGGTTTAATGCAAATGTGTCCACTGTGTCATGTTAAAATTTTATTATAGGATTATCCATATATAATTTACATTACAATGTTTATGCTATGAGGAAGGATAAAAACATTACATTATTTTTACTACATATATAAAAAATTAATGGAAATGAGCATAACTTTATGTTAGGGATAAATATCCTAGTCTATATGAAGATTGTTGTAATGACCACATTAGGTATGATCCATACATCACAGTATGGAGGACGAAAAGTCCAAAATGTGCTACCCTAATATTGTGTTATACAACCATACACTCAATCGAAACATGGTTATGTCTATAACCATGGTAACATAAAATTTGTAACACGAACATCCAATATGTCCATTGAAAATACACACAACATTTTCAACACACTGATTTATTTAAAATTACAATAACAAACCATGAAGGGGGGATGCAAGATCAGGGAGGAGTTGGAGAACAAATGGTGAAAGATTGCAAATACCTGATAGTGGATAAGGTAGCATTGTTGAATCTATAATGGGATCTAGAAGGGGGAGGGGTGAATAGAGCTAAGACTACTTAAACAAAATTCATTAGACCTTCAAGTTATATCCCAAGATAATATTGCATATATAAACTTTGAGTGCAACTAAACATACATAACAAGGGTGAGAGAGATTGAACAAGCACAAGATAAGACAAGCTATGTATATGGTTTCCAAACTCCAAAATAGAAGATGTACCACTACCAGAGGTCAAACTCTAGGATTTTCAACCATGTCTCACTCCTTATATTCCATTATAAAAGTTACAACATAAGACCTCCATGTCCAAAAGGTCCAGGGTACCTAGCATTCCCTTTGAGGACAAGGGAGCCAATAACCTTATAAAGGACTTACCTACCCATGACCAAGAGTCCTCTGCCTTACCAAGGACATACCTACTCTTGCAATGAGTCTTTCGCCTTCTCCAAGGACTTACACACTCTTGCAACAAGTCTTCCGCCTTTAAGGATTTACCCACTCTTGTCTTGGATATTTTGCCTTTGACTTCAGTTTCACCAAGGAGAAGCTTTTACCAAGGGACTCCTTCCCCTCTTCTTCTTCACCTCTCTTGGTCAAGAGAGAGAACCTTCATCTTCACAGTAGAAAGAGAGATTGGAAGATGGAAGAAGTGAGAATTTCATAAGATATACATGCAAGTATAGCTCTATTACAAATCTCCTACTCACTCAAATGGATGTAGCAATTGAATTAAGATTATGAGAGTGGGTGAAGGCTCATGGTAGACAAATCTCTCTCAACTATACTATAGGGACCTTCATAGTGCCTGACTAACCATGGGATGAATCCCAATGGGTCTTATTTATAGTTGAGGTTGCCTACTAGCCACTAGAGACACTTAGGAATGAATTCTAGCAGTTTTAAGTGTTCCAACAGATATATTTTTGACTTCTGCAATACTCCAACGGCTAAAAATACTTTTCCAACACCTTTTTGTACAATGTTGTCGACTGAGTTGTCTTTTGGGAAACTCAACCAAAGGCATTATATGACAAGTCAAAGTGCAGGTGTCAGTCTAGTTGTTACCAGGACAAACTCGGTCCTCCCTGGACATTTACAAAAAAATCTGACATATTGTCGTCTGAGTTGTCACCTGGACAAACTCGACCGATGGGCCAATCTGTAATCACTTTTGACAAACGTCCAAAAAGAACTTAAATATCTGAATTAAGTGCTCTTAATTTTTTCTAAGCTTAATTACTAGTCATATAATCATTACAAGTGAATTACATCAAAGATCTATGGAGGAAAGTATCTATTCTTCAATCTAGATCTTTATGCATGTATAACCTAATTTCTCCAAGTTAGGCTGCACAAGTTTAGGCATTCAGAGTGTGTATATCCAATCTGAAATCACTCAAGTAGAAGCATTAGGAACAAATGAGTGGAATGGTTAGTCATCATCAAAATAAGGCTTTAGTCAATTTAGACCTTGAGTCAACAAACACCACAATAATTGGAGAAAAAACCACCAACATCAAGAACCCACGATTCCACCAAGAATGATCATAGAAGCAAACAAGCATAATCGAGGGAGCTGGCTAGTATAACAATCGGATGAAAATAACAATGAAATGAATAGATTGTTGCTCACCTCTTGACAAACAAAGAGAACTCAGAATAAGCGAGATCAACATCAAGAATAGCTTGTATGAAAACTCAATAAAGGATGAGCAGTTGGAGGGGAAGAAACTCAATCAACAACGAAACCAATATAAAGGCCTTCGGTCAGCCCTTGCCATGCCTAGGGCTTATGTTACCCATGTTCGTTACAAGAAAACACAATGCCACAACAGATGGGACAATGGAGAGGAAGAGGGTGTTAATGGCTCATAAAGAAGGCGTGATAAAGGCGATAAGAGGAAAGGACAAGATGAACCGCTTTTCAACGAATAGACGACGTTTGTAGCCTGACAGTGGTAGATTGCATTGATTCCCTGAACCGTGAGCCTGTGTTGGACCTGAAGCTAAACCCTAGATTCGCTACATTGGCAGTGTAGCTGGAAGCGATAGGTACCATTGTAGCAGCCTTCAATATTAGGAAGAAGCACTGTGATACACATGCCCAGTGTTGGGAGCTATGCGGGAGGAGTCAACAACAAAGAGGCGGGGGTCGAGGTCTAGACCTGTCAAATTGGGTCAAAATCTATGAGCATTCATGGGTATGGATGGGCATCGGGTCGGGACACCCTGAGTTTTGGCAAGCCCACACCCAAACCCATATCTTTAACTGAGTTTTGGGCCGATTTAGGCTTGAAAAATATTTAAAAACTTGGCCCATACCTGACCCACATAATATAGCTAGGTTTCAGATCAGATGCAGGTTGGCCCAGATAACATAGTATATGAAAATATTTTCAACATATACATAAGAAAAATGTTAACATAGTTTTAAAATGTGTTCCACTAGGTTTAATATATATGTATCATACGAGAAATTATACACTTACAAATTGTTTTATAAATTCAATGGATTAAACACTTAGAATATAGGTCAGACACATTTGAAATCACAATCATAGCTCATTTATTTATGTGAATGAAATTTTTACACTTAACATCGAATAGAAGATGCACATTTGTATTCCAATTAATGGTCTAATGATGTCCCGACTGAGGTGATTTGTTGACATATGTAATTAGTATAAATCCAATCTTTTAGATTTAATTTGTATAAATTATAATGAACATGTTAGATATAAAACGAATGTGCATGTCCTAGGTTTATTCTAGTCCATTGCTCTTATAGTCTAATTAATATGACTGAATCAAATTTAATTTTGAAAGTTTGTATTCAAATGAATCATAAAAAGATACATATCATATACAAACATTCGTTACGTGTACACATGTATATAACTAATCTGGGTATCTAGGTTTTCAGCCTGGGTTTACCTTAGTCCTGGCCCATCCCATATACAAATCTGGGTCAAAATCTTAGACCGGACCCACCCATATAAATTACATGGGTCAAGCCTGGATCGAGTTATGCGGGTCGGGACATGGGCCGGATCGGACCCGGTCTGATGCTCATCCCTATCCATGAGTTGACCTATTTAAATTGGGTCTAGATGATTAAATTTCCCCTCGTCGAAAATCACCCAAAACCATTCCCACCCGTTTATATAGCGGGTTTCACGAGTGACCCGCCGGCAGCTGCGGGGTCTTCAGTTAATATATACATATTATACACATACTTAAGAGATATTGACTATTTCACACAAGTAAAATCTTTAACTTTAACTACAACAACTGTATTCTCTTTATTTTGTGTTTGTAATAGGAAAACATACTTATATCATCAAGAATGTATAATTTTAAATAAAAAACTATGTGTTACTTTTTGTAATATTTTATGTATGAAAACTACATGGACGTTTCTTATTTTTATATCAAAATACAACAATTGGTTGTATATTTTTCTTCTTTCAATTTTGTATAAACACAAATAATCTATTGGTTTGACGTCAAATATAGTAGTTGGTTGGCATTTTATACTACATTTGACATAAAAACATAGTTACGAGCTGTTTAGTTATCTTTTATAGTGTTAAGGGAAACAACTACTAATTTATTGTGATTTGACATATTTTAAATGGACTGTCAACTTGCAACCTGTCGGGTCGAGTTTGTGTGTACTTTTCTTCCACCCATATAAAATTGTATCTTTTTGACCCACACCCGCCAAACCCGCACTCACAATGACTCAACCCAAACCCAACCCACACACCATTTGATAGGTCTATCGAGGGCCGAGGGAGTGGGAGAGGAAGAGGGAGAGGGAGATGGTGGGGGGGGGGGCAAACGCTAAGGAGAGATTTAGTTTTCCGCAATGGCACATCTCTGACTAGGATTCTTAGCCTGCGTTTGGTTCCGGATATCCGTTGGATTTCGACTTATCTTATTATGCCACGTCTGCGCCACATCTGCACGATTCAGTCCGATTTTCCATATGCGCGTTTGGTTCAAAATCCTAAAATGACCCCGTTTCGGGTTCCGTTATCCTGATATCTGGGTTGGCCCAGTCATGCTAGCAGAGGGATTTCATAACTTAGTCCTGGTTTGGCTCTGTCTTTTTGTGTATTTTATTTTATCAGCCAGACTGAAAAGCACAAGTTACGATACCAGTCCAATTTAATGATGAGAATAGTTTGCCAAATAAAGATAGGATTTACTCGACGACTGGACATATCCGGTCTACCTCAGTCCGGGTTTTGTAATCATATAATGAACCAAACGGAGGCTTAATCCTCCGGTCGGACCGATTTGGTCTGTATTTGGGATAACGAAATTCCAAAATGGAGGCATTTCGGGATCGCGAATAAAACGCGATTCATAGCCAACTTGTACAAATTATGCTGACATGGCGCTAAATTACAGGGCCCAACCCGGACCTGTCCCGAAGAACCAAACAGGGGCTTACTGCATACGGCTTACCGCAATCTCGGTGTAACCCATTAACCGCTCGCTCAGTGCGCCGAGCCGCAGTCCCAAGGTCCGACTTACGACTCACCACGGCAAAGGCTCCGCGGCCTCCATCTGCGGACTGGAACCGGGAGGACTTACTAGCTGAAGCAGAGAGAAGCCACCTGACGCCGCCCGGCGGCGCCGCTGTTTCCTCAGTTTCCATCTTTCACTTGTTTAGCAGACAGGAAGGCAGAGATTCATCTCGCTTACGGCTGTAACCCCATTTCCGGCTTGGACATTTTCTCCGCACAGGAGCGCCGCATCATGGTAAATAAAGTCTATATATATATGGAGTTCGAAGGCCTTCTATTCAATTTTGTTTGTGTTCACCGGACAAACCACGCGTTTGCGTCTGTCAACATTGCTACTGGAATCGCGTATGTATTTGTTTTTGCTGCAGTCGTTGAACTCTCCGAAACAATGATTCGGAATTGAACCCGGCGACCAGAGCTCGCTTTACTGCTTCTACCGACTAGGCTTGCTGCTTTATATAAACTAGGTTAACTTCTTCGTGTCTGTCTTCATACAACGGGGAGGCATCTTTTGGGCGTGACTCTGTCGTTCATTTTCCCTAAGGTATTCCCTTATGAAACCTCTTAACAGCACAACTGTCCTGATCCCTGATATAAGCAACCTTATCAGGCGATTCCGATTTTGGAAACTAATACCAATCTCCTTTCCCAGGCAAGCTGGATCAAAACCCGTTAGATTGTTTTTTGATGTTAGCATTTACAGAAATTAGTGCTAGGCCGCTGGAGTCATGCCTTTCACCCAGTGGCGGATCCAGAAATTTGTAATGGGGCGGCTGATTAGTTAAGTCATTAACAGAATTATAGATCCAAACATTTATAGTATGCGGTACTTAGATGAATTATCATCAAGGCAGGGATGGTATGTACAAACCAAAATTTTTGATGCCCAACTCATACTCATACTTGTACCCGTAACTCACCTAAATTCATATTCAGAAAAACTAAATCATTTTCAATATATACTAATTTCTAATATATTTGAATGCCACATTTCCTGACAATCTTGATCCATGTTTGAGTCTTAAAGAGACATGGTTCATGATTCTTTTTGTGACAAAGTCAGTGTTTTCAGAAAGCTCAGGGTTGCACAATGTGTGCACCCTCATATATATAATACTGAGAGAATTACAGAGAGGTCCATATATAAAGAAAAATAACAAAACAAATAACAGGCTATGTAAAACAGGAAATATATAATGTAACACTCCCCCTCAAGTTGGAGCATAGATGTCAATCATGCCCAACTTGTCCAACAGCGTGTAAAACTGTTTCTTCGCCAAGAGCTTGGTGAAGATATCAACAACTTGATCTTCAGATCTTGTGAATGGAGTGCATATCTTGCCAGCAAGAATAGATTCTCTGATGAAGTGGCAGTCAACTTCAATGTGTTTGGTGCGCTCATGATAGACATGATTATTTGCAATGAAGATGGCAGCTCTGTTATCACAATGCATAGGAATGGGCGACGAAGACACAATCCCAAACTCTTTCAGAAGAGAACGCACCCACAACAACTGACAAGCAGTATGGGCCATGGCCCTGTACTCAGCTTCAGCACTAGATCTGGCCACGACATTCTGTTTCTTGCTTCTCCAGGTGACAAGATTGCCTCCTACAAAGGTACAGTAACCAGAAGTAGATTTTCTATCAACTTTGCTGCCTGTATAATCAGAATCAGAATACCCTTCAAGAACACAGTGCCCATTCTTTTTATAATGAAGTCCCTTGCCAGACGACTTTTTTAAGTATCTCAAAACTTGACATGCAGCATCCCAGTGACACTGTTTGGGTTTGTCGAGGTACCTGCTAAGAAGACCTACTGCAGTAGCAATATCAGGACGAGTAACAGTCAAATAGATCAATTTACCAATCAACCTCGTGAATTTTTTATGATCGGCAAACACAGCAGAGCAGTCATCATCCCAATTGACATTGGGATCAAGAGGAGTATCCGCAGGTCTTGCTCCAAGCATACCAGTCTCCTGTAGAATATCAAGAACATACTTTCTCTGTGAAAGCACCAAGTCATTAGAATTTCTAGAGACCTCTATGCCAAGAAAGTACCGAAGTCTGCCTAAATCTTTGGTGGCAAAGTGCTTGCCCAGATGATCTTTGGTAGCTTGAATACCAAGAGAGTCGCTGCCAGAAATAATAATGTCATCAACATATACAATCAGAACAGTAATACCTGCTGAAGTCTTTTTTGTGAACACAGAATGGTCAACCTGTGACCTCAGAAAGCCAAAATCAATCATGATCCTGCTCAACTTATCAAATCAGGCACGAGGACTCTGTTTGAGCCCATAGATAGACTTCTTAAGTCTGCAAACTTTGTGAGACTCCCCCTGAGCAACAAACCCAGGAGGTTGCTCCATATACACCTCTTCCTGTAAGTCACCATACAGAAAATCATTTTTCACATCAAGCTGCAGGAGAGGCCAGTTCAGATTCACAGCAACAGATAGAAGAATCCTGACAGAGTTAAGGCGAGCAACAGGAGAAAAAGTCTCAAAGTAATCAATGCCATATGTCTGAGTATAGCCCTTTGCAACTAATCGTGCCTTCAACCTTTCAACCGTACCATCAGGTTGATATTTTACGGCATATACCCACCTGCAGCCTACCGGCTTACACTGAGGAGGTGGATCCACCAGCTCCCACGTGTCTCTGTCAGTAAGAGCAACCATCTCTTCATTCATAGCAGATGTCCAAACAGTACTTTTCAATGCATCCTGAATATTCTTAGGTACAACCACAACAGATAAAACAGATACAAAATTGCTAGAATTAGTATGCAGATGAGCAGTAGACACACACTGAGCAATGCTATGAGAAGTGCAAGAACGAGTACCCTTTCTGAGTGCAATAGGTATGTCAAGATCAGAGTGTACCTCAGGTGCAGCAGAACCTTCTGGAGGAGAAGATTGGTTGTCTTGGGGGGTACATGTGTAGAAGGTGCTTTATTCCTGTGTTGATAAACAATAAGAGGAGGATCTTGTTTTTCAGTAGTCGCAGTATCAGTACTGTCAGGCATACAGTCAGAAATAACAGGTAAAGGAGGAGCCAGAATGTCCGTCTGCAAACTATCTCCTGCTGAAGAATAATACGGTGTATCTTCAAAAAAGACAACATCACTACTAGTAAACCATTTCCTGGTGCTGGGATTATAACATCTGTAACCCTTTTGAGTTCGAGAATATCCTAGAAAAATGCATTTAGCAGCTCGAGGAGACAACTTATCAGAAGTGGGTCCAAGCAATATGACAAAGCAAGTACACCCAAAAATTCTAGGAGGCACAGTAAACAAAGAAGTGTCAGGTTGCAAAACCTGTATGGGAATCTTATTTCCAATAATAGACGATGGCATCCTATTAATCAGAAAACACGCAGTCAAGATAGCCTCAGGCCAATAGGAGCGGGGCACATGAGAATGCATCATTATCGTCCTGGTAACTTCTAATAAGTGTCTATTTTTCCGCTCAGCGACACCATTTTGTTGTGGGGTATAGACACAGGAAGTCTGGTGAATTGTACCCACAGATTTACAGAAAACAACCACATCTTGCTTAACAAACTCTAAAGCATTATCAGTGCGGAAAACTTTAATAGGCAAGTCAAACTGCGTTTTTATTTCAGCAAAGAAGTAGCACGTC
This sequence comes from Alisma plantago-aquatica, assembly GCA_963693085.1. Taxonomy (NCBI): domain Eukaryota; kingdom Viridiplantae; phylum Streptophyta; class Magnoliopsida; order Alismatales; family Alismataceae; genus Alisma; species Alisma plantago-aquatica. The sequence continues at coordinate 92,439,464 of OY856414.1, read as the reverse complement.
GGACCTACTTTTTAAAAGAAACAACCAAGTAGTCCTAGAAAAATCATCAATAAAAAGAATGAAATACTTGTAACCAGACAAACTTGGTACATGGCATGGACCCCATACATCATAGTGGACTAAATCAAAAATATTTTTACTGCTCACAGTACTACGTCTAGGATACACAGTACGAGTTTGTTTTCCTAGCTGACAGGATTCACACTGAAAATGACAACTGCCAATATCAGAAACTAAACTACGCAGCTTCTCTGACGAGGGATGGCCCAGCCTGTAGTGCCACTGTAGAGCAGAAACAGATAATGCAGATATCACAGCAGCTTTCTCTGATCGAGGTAACTGGTCCAAGTAATAGAGTCCATCAACACCTTCATACCCCCCACCAATCTTCGTTCTCGTGCGAAGGTCCTGAAAAGCGCATGAACCAGGAACAAATGTCAGGCTACAGTTTAAACTTCGTAAAATTTTGCTGACAGATAATAAGTTCAGAGGAAATCGAGGCGCACATATAAGGCAGATTTGAGACCAAAGTGAGAAACAATATCACCGACTCCAAGGACCGAAGACTTGGAGCCATCAACAAGCATAACAGAAGAATGACAGGCAGGTGCAGATATATTTTTAAACAAAGATCTATTTCCAGATATATGTGCAGATGCACCAGAATCTATCACCCATTTGGTATTACCAGAAGTAGAAGGTGAGGAGGAACTCAGGAATGCAGTATCATAACCAGAAAAAGCAGCATGTGCTCCACTAGTAGACGCAGCAGGAGAAGACCCAGCACGCTCAAGAAGAAGACGTTCCACCTCAGTACGAATGTAGTCTGCGGTAGCCCCCGCAAGCTCTGGCGCAGGTGTCTGAGTACCACCCTCAGACGCAGTAGAGGAGGAATCTGCAGCAGCATTGGCCCAAGCCGGCTTACCATACTTTTCCTAGCATTTTTCTTCAATATGGTTAGACCGGCAACATAAAATACACACGCGCTGTCCTTGCGGAGGACGCGCAACAGCAGAAGGTGGTGCAGCAGGAGGAGCTCCACGTCCAGCACCAGGTCCACGTCCCCGGCCTGCACCCAGGGGAGGACGACCATCATTGGAGCGGCCACGACCACGGCCACGACCACGACCACGCCCACCCTAAGCAGCCAAAGCAGTAGAGTCTCCAGTCTCAGTAGGCGGAGACGGTGTCGATGACGGAAGGCGCTGGAGACGCTGGTAGGCAGTCTGCAAGGTAGGAAGTGGATCACTCGCCAAGATCTGATCTACCACACCAGTATAGGACTCAGGTAAACCACTCAGAAACTGTATCAGCTGAAGTTCCGCCCGTTGTTTTTGCATAGTCGCTAAATCAGTAGACAGCGGGTGATAAGTCTCCAACTCACCCCACATGCCAGTGAAGGTGGAGTAGTCTGATATGTCAGATCCTGTAAACTGTAATCGCCCCAGTTGCTTGGTGATATCAAAGACCTTCTTGGGATTCTGACTATGAGAGTAGGTACCGACGAGCTGATCCCACATCTGCTTCGCCGTAGGCAGCCGAAGTAGAGTGACACTGATCTTCTCAACTGTGCTGTTGAGAATCCATGTCATAACAGTCGAATCATCACGGACCCAATCATCAAAAGCTTTGATGTGCTTGGCATCCGCCTCCTCTGCAGGCTGAGGCGGACCAGTGCGAATCAGGTGAGAGTACTTCCCTTGCGATTTGGCAAATATCACAAAGGAGCACACCCAAAGCTGGTAATTGCGCCCGTCAAGTTTAAACAGTAGTGACTTGACGACGCGAGTCTCTCCAGATGTCATCTCCAGAAGACGCCATGAGGATAGGTAGGAAGGCAGGTACAAGCAAGAGTAGGCACAGGCAGAAGACGGACTACGCCGTCAGGCAGGCAGAAGCAGGCACAAGCAAATCACCGCGGACCTCTCACATACAAACTACGCCTAAGCGTAGCAGGAAACCCGAAGGCCGAAGCCTACACGGGCAGGCAGGCACAGACGAACACGAACCGAAGGTTGTCCCTTAGACGAACAACGCGCCGATCTCCCCCTGAAGATGGAACTAGTCCAGATCTACAAGCGGCTCAGTGGTCCCGTAGAAGACGGCCACCCGGCAGCGCACCTGCTGTGCGAACAATGACCAAAGGTTGCTCAAGCACTAGCGGTGCACCAAGCCAGGAGGCTAGACGGAACCACAAGCGGCGAGCAACCGACTGGAAGCCCCTACGTGGGCGGCGACCTGATCGACGGCGGCCCTTGCTGCCCTGGCGGCCAGCAGAGCAGCCGGCGGCTGCTGCTGTGCCGCACGCACGGGCGCGGGCCGGCGGGAGAGGAGGAGGGGGCCGGCGGCGGGCGGGGGGGGGGGGGGGCGGCGGTGGAGAGGAAGGAGAGAGAGAGAAAGGGAAGGAAGGGAGGGAAAGGCGGCTAGGTTTCGACCTGCTCTGATACCATGTGACAAAGTCAGTGTTTTCAGAAAGCTCAGGGTTGCACAATGTGTGCACCCTCATATATATAATACTGAGAGAATTACAGAGATGTCCATATATAAAGGAAAATAACAAAACAAATAACAGGCTATGTAAAACAGGAAATATATAATGTAACACTTTTGAACTTTTTCATCATTTCTTAACTATGTAGAAAGAATGTATTGTTGTTCTTAACAAGTTTTTGACCCAAACTTAACAAAATTACATCCATGAAAGATATTGAGAATACAAAAATAGTGAGAAAACTCTAATATATTAGAACAATGCGATTCATATAAAACTTTCTCACGGGTACAATAAGATCAAACAAGACTAAGAATTTCATATTATCTTTCTTTATTCTCCTTCTTTTATGACTTATCTTCTTATCATGTAAAAATAGCAAAATAAAACAATACTAATCATATCTTAGTCACGCGCTTGAGATAAGAAATTCTGCTAAATGATTAGGAAAGTAGAAGACCAAAAAATGTGACTTGATGGAGAATTGAACTTGGGTTGATTAGGTACAAATAGATGAGAATTTATCAGCTAAATTAAACTTACAAATGTAATACAACTGGACAAGTATATGTATGTATCCAATTTTTCTAGAGCGTTAGCACTCATTTCTTTTTTTGAAAAAAAAAATGTTTTGGTGGGGATTAGAACATGGACGAACTGTAAGGATAGAAGGACAATAAACCACCCGGGCTATCTTATTTGCTGTAATTTGGCAATATTAAATATATACGAGCTCTCTAGACAGGTACAACCAACACATTTATTTGAGATGAAACTAATTGGATATATTGCGTTATGTTATACTAATTACATTATAACTCTCTACATATAACTCATCATTTAAATTTTTTTTTTTGGGGGGGGGGGGGGCTACAGCCCCGGCAGCTCCCCCCCCCCCCCCCCCCCCCCCCAATACACACACACAGCTACGCCCCTGCTTTCGCCTCCTGCCTTGACAAAAACAAAGAAAAAGGAAATATAAGTCCGAATTCACTCTCTTCCAAACCCTTACAATCCTCATGTTTCTTCCACAGTGTTTTCATAACTGTAGTGAGCATTTACATAAATTAATGCTACGCCGCTGGACTATTGCGCTTTAACCCCCCTCCTGCCCTGACAAAAACAAAGAAAAAGGAAATATAAATCCGAATTCACTCTCTACCAAATCGGCAAATCCTCATATTCCTCAGGTTTCTTCCACGGTGTTTCCATGACTGTAGTGAGACAGACCGGGTAAATTAGACCGCCTCGGTCAGTCTGTTTCTGTACTCATGACATATGATGATTATGTAAGTTGGCCGGACTCAAGGTTTTATATCTGACCCCGAGGACCAACCAAAACTTCTGGGTTGCAGGTGGGTTCTTCTTGTTAGACGGCCAGGTTGACACTGTGTATAGTCTACATATGTGTGTATGTGTATGTATATGTATATATTGTTTTTATGTATAAATATGTATAATATGTATATAGTCTACTATATGAGTTGACGAACTATGAAAGATCAAACATTCAAAATCAAGTCTCCACTTGCAATCAAGCAAACTATTGGTTTGTCAATTTTCAGAACAAGTCATAAGTAACTTTTAAGTGAATATTTCATATGGAATGTTGCGTGAGCGGAGGTTGGACGGAACAGGATTGAAATTACTCACATGTCCATTTATGGAGGGAAAAATAAAACCAACAAAACCTGGCCGGGTATTTGACGCGAGGACCGGGTCAAGGTCGCGATTGAACCTGCAGAGTCACAGGGCTGTCAAAGCTGGTTCTTGGTCAAAAATAGGTTTTTAGCCCCACTCGACCCGCTAGACCAGGTCGGGTTGGGTTTCAAAAGCCTGCTTGGACTTTGCATATCGGGTCTCTTTTGGAGTAGTTCAATCCAAAATTGTTGGGAAGGGCTTTGTTTGAAAGCCGTTGTTATATCTGAAAACTGTATAGTTTACCGGTTCTGTTTGGTGTTTTTATGAAATTTCCCATGGCACATCCTCTTCAAAAGAATTATTGGCTTACACAATGAGCACACACTGCAAGGAACTAGTAGGAATATAATTGATCAATTATACTGTGAGCAGTATCATTTGAATTATAAATGCCTGTGTTTTTTTATGCATCACATAATCATTTCAATTTATTTTTTTCCTTTTCTATGCACACCCCATGATGTTCTAGCTCGTGCAATCTTGATCTGTGAATACGACTCTTAATCCTAACATTTATCTCCTTTTACTAGGCGCTATATTCCTTGTTAAGGGCAAAGAAGGCACTCGTCAATATCTATCATGTTTCTGGTCCATTAACCGGACGGAGCCAATCACAAGTAAGTTCACCTCCTTTCTATTTTCAGTACACTCTATTACATTTGTGCTTTTTGCTGGAATATTAAGGAGGATGTAAGTGAAAGTTTATGATGCAGACTACAAGCTATATTTGTCCATTACTTGTATACTGATTTTCTTGCTTAAATTGTTTGTAGTGGTTTTTCTGCTTCTTGGATCTATTACAATCAATTAATAAGGATTAAAATGTATTACAAATGATGATTTGATGTACTACGTAGAGAATGAACTCCCCGCCAATTTGACTAAAGCCATAGTACCACATTCCACATGCGGCAACATTTTTAGCTGGCCGTAAAAATCGTGAAAAATTGAGAAAACATCGATAAAATTTGATTATAGTTTGGTCAAGTATTCGTGGATAAATCGGGAATAAATTGTCTCTCTCTACACACACACACACACACAGATACACACATGCACCTATACGTCTACAATAGAATCGCTCATAATTCAAAAATGAAGTAACTTGCATTCTAAATTTTCAACAACAACCACATAATATCAATGTCTGTAAATACTAGAGATCCAACATAATATAGACCACAAAATGACGCAAAAGAGTGAATCAATTCATTACAAGACCAACATAGATGTGTATCTCCAATTCAAGAATGAAAGGAAGCTATAATGAGTCTAGGCCTAAAGCGAAGATATCAATAGGCTCATTTGTAACTCCATTATCTTCAACTTCCACCCCTTCTCCATTTCTAACTTCCTCTTGTTCAACACTTCCATATTTATAAGTGAAATCATTATCAAAAGCATTGATTTTGCTAAGATCAATGTGCTTTGCATGGACTTTTTCTTTTGCAACAATGGTCTTTATTTGATGCAAATTCATTCTAACATAGACCAAGTCGTGCAATTTCTTAGGTTCAAGCCGATTTCTTTTTTAGTGTGGGCCCCATCAAAAGCACTGTAGTTTCTTTCACATGCAGAAGCACTACATGGTTGACTGAGTACTCGAATAGCCACTTTATACAAAACATGGAGTTCCCCACCATACATATCCCACCGAACTCCTATTGAGAGAAAGCATGTTAGAAACAAATAGTATATTAGTAGTATGAATGAAATCAAATAGTGGAATATTTCTTACTTGGATGTGTATGAGAAAGGGAACAAATAGCAAGTTGGTTGAAAATGTTAGAATCCATAGAATGGTAATCACGAAGCTCATGTGTAAGCTTGAACCTTTCAAACACATCAAGCATTCTCTTAATGATTGTGTTCAACCTATAGTTATCAAGGCTGGGCTTTCAGATAACTAAAGTGGATGCCTAAGGCCTTCTAGGCCCAAATTCAGAGACTTTAAGACCAAATTAGATTAGGTTTGAGTCTGGTCAAATTAGACCAAGTTTAGTTATTTAAGGGAAGAAATAGGTCTGCATTAAGCCAAATTAGACTAATTTGGCAGATTAGGTCTGATTTGAGGGGGGGATATGTCTGATTTGGGGGAAAACATGTTTATTTTGGGAAATTAGGGCTGATCACCAAATTAGGGCTCAATTAGGTCAATGGAGGACAAACAAGGGGAAGTTACATCTGATTAGGTCATGTTATGCCAAAATGGTCTTTGACTTAGGCCAAATTAGCGTTGACTAAGTTAAATTAGGTCCAATTTAGATCATGTTAGTTTAAATTAAGGCCAAATAAGTCTAGCTTAGGACATGAATGTGTGATGTAGTTGAAGTTATGGTTGATTAAGCTTAGGATAACCAATACAAATGTACATAATGATGTATATATTTGAATAATCATTTATATATATATATATATATATATATATATATATATATATATATGAACAAATATATAAAGAATTCCTAGAACTGCCTAGGCGAGCTGGGAACATAGTTGTCAAGGCGACTAGGCAGTCAGCATGTCCTAAGGGGCGCCTAGCCCGCCTAGGCTGTTCTGGGCGTTTTTTTTGTTTTTGTATTTTTTTCAGCATGTTAATTTTGTTCTTATTATACATATACACTACATATAATACCATATTGGAAACATAAAAAGAGGGCAGAATGAGACTATGACATCAGTAGCAGGAGATGGTAGTAGGAAGAAAAAAGGGAAGTAATATCAACAAGCCTGCAACAACAATTGGAGCAGGAGATGTAGAAGAGAAATAAAATAAAACAGGAAAAAGAGGGTGGGAAGAGGTTGTAACTCAATAGAGAGGAAACGGAGGATGAAAGAAAAGAAAAGAAATGTTAACAACAGCAGGAACATCATGAGGAACAGGTGATGTAAAAGAGGATTAGAAGAAAACAGAATTTATAAAAGAAACACAGTAGTAAGATTTAGGAGGGGATATAGGAGGAATAACTCACCAAAAAAACGCAGCAGCAGTAAGATTTAGGAATAAAATGCAGGAGAAAGGATAAAAAAAGAAGAAAAATAAAATAAAACAGGAAAAAGAGGGTGGGAAGAGGTTGTAACTCAATAGAGAGGAAACGGAGGATGAAAGAAAAGAAAAGAAATATTAACAACAGCAGCAACATCACGAGGAACAGGTGATGTAAAAGAGGAAAATAGAAAGTACAACATCAGCAATATTTCGAAGCATAGGTGATGTAAAAGAGGATTAGAAGAAAACAGAATTTATAAAAGAAACACAGTAGTAAGATTTAGGAGGGGATATAGGAGGAATAACTCACCAAAAAAACGCAGCAGCAGTAAGATTTAGGAATAAAATGCAGGAGAAAGGATAAAAAAAGAAGAGAAAAAGAAGCAAGAAAAACAGAAGGTAGTATTTTTTTTAACAAAAAGCTATCACGACTTACCAATTTGACCCAAATCAGACCTGTTTTCCCCTAATTTTCCAAAAATTGACCTGATTTTGCCTAAATCAGACCTGTTTCAACCATAAATTGACTCAAGATGGTCTAATTTGACAAAATCCAGACTTGATCCATGCTAATTTAACCTTTAAATGGCTTAATTTGGCCCAAAAAGGCCTTAGACGCCCACATAATGCATGTAATAGGCTGGGCGCCTAGTTTGGGGCGCCTAGGCGACGCCTAGGCGGGCACTTGATAACTAAGGCTGGCCTAGGCAAGTAGTTCAATTTTTGCTTTTTCTTTGAATCTATTTAGATTCATTTTTCATAATGGAGTTTAGGGCTCAAGAAAGCAACAACAACATGAATCAGATTACGTAACATATCCATCCACCCATCATCTATAACTTTCCAATAAGGTGTATACAAATACATTTCACCATTGAACACTATTTTGATACATTCCTTAGCCCTATCCTACGCCTCATAAATGTAAGCAGTAGTGGATCCGTCACTATCAATTAGCCTCAACGCTCTCACAATCGGCCCAATGACACTGATAATTGATTTACCTGTAGCCCAAAACTCATGTCATTGGATACACTCTGAAATCTGCACACCCTCCTCACTTTTAGATTAAGGGAGTTCTCTCATTTCAGTTAAAGCAATCATAAATATTAAGGCATGCCGTCGAGATAAAATGGAGAATAAACGCAAAAAGTTAGTTGCAAACTAAGATGTCAAGGCGGCTAGGCGGTGGGTTTCACCTAATGGGCGCCTAGGCTTTTTTGGTTTTTTTTATTTTTATATTTATATTTTAGGTGGGTGCCTAGGCAACTTGCAAAAGTTTCCCCTGGCCTTTTAACTCCATACCATTTGTGTGCTTCCTCATCAAATCTAAAACATGCTCATACCTACCTCTACATGAATTTTACAATAAATCTAGCATTTTCAATTGTTGGCTTAACACGTACTTCGAACTCATCAATGTCTTTGAACATTAGATTTATACAATGAGCAGCACATTTGGCTTGACAGTATGAGGATATCTGTTCTCAATCCATTTCCATACGACACCATAGTTAGATTCATTGTTAGCAATGAATTGGATCATATTTCTGAGACCTATTTATTCAATGCATTTAGAAATAAAGTTAAAAAATGGACCATCTTTGACATTACCAACAACATTGATAGACTTATGAAACCACACTCCTTTGGGGCATGCAACCAACGGACTAGTATGAGGACGTCATCGTCCGTCTTTGCCAGTCATCGCTTGTAAAGGTGCATTTACAGAATTCCCAACAGGCGCTCATGGTTTTTGAGATATTCATCCACATCTACTTTTAGGTCTGCCAACAATGTCATCCTCACAGTTTCATTACTAGGTGCTTGATAACCCGACTCAGATTGTTAAAAAACAAACACGGCTTCACGAAATTCAGGAGTTCGCAAGAGACAGAAAGGCAGGTTCTTTGCTACTATGCATTTCATAATATCCTTGTTAGAAATCTTTCTCTTCTTACTTTATAAGTGAATGAAGAGTTTTTTGGCCAGGGACATGAAAAACATATTGATCTAGATCAATCAAACCCGTATTACTAGATTGAGCTGGACATACAACCAAGTTAGAGCTGAACATATTGCCACTAAAGAAGAAATATGCAGTGTTTGTCTTTTGCTAGTGGCCTTAGCCTGAAATACACCTACAGTCTTGACTGCAATATCTGAAACTGCATGTTGGACATGGCTTGGTGTGCTTGCAAGTTACTCTTGCAAAATGGGATCTAAACTGTGTAATGAAGCTGTGAAAGTTTCATGACAAAACTTGCACTTCAATTTGGTGTCTACGGTTTCAACATGCTCCCATAGTGAATCTTTTGCTTTAGGCATTGTTCTCTTATTTTCATTAAGAAACATAATAACATAATATGAGCAACAAATAGCGAATGCAAATGTAAATGCAAATACATATCATAAAAACAAGCAAATAGATAATCAAATAAGTAAATAGCATAATTTCAACAATACAATTACAAACAATTGAATTAGTACCTGATTATATAGAAACATTGGTTGACGTCTTGGATGTATAGGACAAGACTGGTCTAGTAGCTTGAGAGTTCAGATGCTCAAAGCTCTGTTAATTAGTACATCGTTAGAGGGAGGGGACATGGACCATCAATAATTTGTAGTTATATCAAACAAAAGAAAAGAGACATGAGAAGGGAGTCGAAATTAGTCAGTCATTGGGAAGGCTATAGAGAAATTGGAAGAAGTGGGGGAATAGAGGATTTGGAAGAACAAGGAGCTGTAGGGGAGGGCGAGGTTAGAACAAGATAAGGGCAAGGTGGAGAGGAATGAGTTGGAATGGAAGAAATTGGCATCACATCACTACAACAATAGCAGGAGGGAGGGTGATGTAGGACAAGCCCCACCTTTACGCACTTATGAACGTACGCGTCGTCGTGTCATTAGTTAGGCTTTATTGACATGTTTTATTTTATTATGTCTTTTCTCTTCTTATGGGTTTTTGTAAAGTCATGTGGTTTTAGTCCCACATTGGCTATCGTGTGTTTAGTCTTTCTTTTAGAAGCCTATATAAAGGCTCTATGGGCATCCATGTAGACACACAGTTTATGAATGAGAATTATCATTTTAGTCATTGCCTAGTGTGAAACAACCTGCATCCCCGTCGATACTATCGACAGGAGGTCGATGGTATCGACTTTATCACAACAACAGAAGAGCATTCCGTCGATACCATTGACAGTCCTGGCGATGGTATTGAGAGTTGATCAGCGACGGAAATTGACGACCCGTCTCCTGGTTCTATCTTTATTATATTACTTATTTTATTATTTTTCTCTTATTTTCTTCTTTGTACCACAATGTATCTTACCCTAATATATAAAAACAAGGAGAGACGACTATTGCCCTCTCAAGAAAGCTGCTCCTTACAGCCGACTAATCTCTCGGTGTTCGTCTCCTCTCCTCATCTCTTCTCACATGGTATCAGAGCAGCTTTGATCTGCCGCCCCGCTTCCTCAACAAGCCGTCGCCACAGCCTCTCCGTCTCCTTTCTCCTTCTCAGCCGCCGTCGCCGCCCAACTTCTCCAGGCGCCGCGGCCACCTCGGCCGTCGGGCCGGCATGAACAACAGCCTGCCGCCGGCGCGGGTGCTGTTGGGCTAGCATCCGCTAGCCGTCTTCATCGCTGGATCGATAGCAGCTTTCCCTCGCTGTTGTAGATCTAGCCACCAAGGACCGAAGCCGCTAGCAAACTTCCGGTTGATTTACAGCAGTTTTCAGCCAGTTCTCGGGAGCTGGAACTACTGTTTGGGAGTCTCCGAGTGGTCCAACGGCTATCTAAAGCTCAATCCGAGGGACTCGTCTCTTCGAGAGTGCTCTCCTAATCACATATCCTCCATGTGTGATTAGGAAAATCGATTGGAGGCTGTGAATGCGTCAGTAACGCATTTATCCGTGTTTTTTTGTGTTGTGACGTGTATCTCTCCGTCACCTCATCTATCTCCGTGACGTGTATCTCTCCGTCACCTTAGCTTTCTCCGTGACGTGTACCAATCCGTCACTAAGTTCCCGTCTACAATGGAGGACACCAAGACTCCCTACAGCGAGGCGTCTCCTATCCCCTCCATCAAGCTCAACGGGAAAAACTATCTACTATGGATGAACGCTGTTCACACTGTCTTGGAATCTCACGACAAGGCGAGACATGTTGACTCGGGTCCCTTGGACTCTACTGATAAAGGATACGCTGAATGGAAGCATCATGACAGTCTTGTGAAGACTTGGTTATGGAATAGTATGGAACCTGCAATTGCGGCTAGGTTTATGTTCTATACTACAACTAAAGAGATATGGGACGCAGTGAAGCAGTACAATTCTCAGGAAAAGAATGCTCTTCGGCAATTCATGATATATGATCGTCTGTTTGCTGAGAGGCAGGGTGATAGATCTCTTGAGGAATACTTTGGAGCTATTCAGGCACTTGCTCAAGAGCTGAGCTACTATCATCCTGTAACAGTTGCTGCACAGATCAAAGACAGAGACGACCTGGTTACTGGCTTACTGCTAAATTTCTATTCGGGCTTAATCCCAATTGCGGTTCTGCCAGGAGTGTCATTCTAGCTTCTGATAAATTGCCAAGTCTTGTGGAAGCCTATTCGAGAATTCAATAGTCTATTTTTGAGTATGTTAATCTTGTCTCTACTATATCTTCTGGAGAGTTTCATGCATCCGTAGCTGCTGCGGTGAGAGGACGACCTGGTATGGGCAAAGGACGTGGGACACGTCCTAAGTGTACTTTCTGTGACAAACCGGGACATACAGTGGAGAAGTGTTGGAAGAAACATGGGAGACCTGCTGCACCTCCTGTGGGGGCAGCACATTGTGCCACCTCTACAGATTCCTCTCCGTCTTCAGCTGTGGGCACCAATTCTGGGACCGGCATCACTCTTACTCAGGATGAGTATGATCGGTTCATTCAGGCTACACAACACATGAGTGTGGGATCTTCATCTTCGTCATCAGCAAACTTGGCATTTACTACGGGCATAGTCACAATATACTCCGTTTTTTTTGAAAAAACGCGTTTAAAGCGCGTATTATTCACGTGACGTATATGACGGTCGTTTTAAACTCCAAACCGAATAATACGTTTTAAACGCGTTTAATTCGCGTATTGCGTTTTAAACGCGTTTAATACGTTTTTTTGCCGTTTTAAACAGTTCTGTACTTTTGCTTCACATTTATTTTTTCCACGTCCTTTTTAACTTGTAGCAGGGTTCCATTAAACCGTCCAACCTTCCCCCTCTATCCCTCGACACACCAGGAGGAGTAACCCTCGAAATTCTACATGTACGCTCCATCTTTCTCCTCCATTCTCCCCCTTTCTTCCCTAATTTGTGCCTGCTGCTCCCACTTCTTCCCCTTCTTCCAATATTAGAGTAATCAGTTCGATGTTTAGTCATTTTCAATCATTATGTGTGGGTTTATATATATTTTGTATGCACATGTATATATCTTTCGCTTTTTTGCCGACTTTTTTCTGAATAGTTAACCGAACTTTTACCGTACGTTGACCGATTTTTATCCGAATTTTCCGCATAATTTCTGATTTTCGAAATTTTCAACTTGGCCGTACGTATCCCGAATATCGAATTTGTGACTATGACTGCGGGTAATCAGGCTACATCTCTCATAACTTCTGGCTCTACTTCGTCTTGGGTGGTTGACTCTGGCGCGTCACATCACATGACTGGTATGAAGAGATTGCTCCAATCTATTGACTTGTATATCCCTCACCAATCTGTCACACTGGCAGATGGTTCAGCGAGGAGAGTGCTAGCTAGTGGATCTGTCCATCTAACACCCAAGATTGATCTTAAATCTGTACACTGTGCCTGAGTTTCCTTTTAATCTTCTTTCTGTTGCAAAATTGATTGACACTGTAAAATGTACGGTAACGTTTGGGCCTTCTTGTTTTGTTTTACAGGATCTCAAGAGTATGAGGACGATTGGTGGGGGGCCTAGGAAAGGTGATCTCTACCTTTTCCACGGTGACAGTCTGCCTCGCTCAGTATCTGCTCCAGCTCCATCCATTCTGTTGAGTGGTTCCCCCTTACTATGGCATTGCAGATATGGACATCCATCGTTAGAGAACCTACGGAAGTTGGAACCTGAGTTGTCCCAAGTGTCATCTTTATAGTGTCAGTCATGTCAGCTGGGAAAACATCATAGGTTGTCTTATCCCAGTCGTGTCAATAAGCGGGCATCTTGTCCTTTTGAGTTAGTCCACAGTGATGTATGGGGTCCTGTTAAAGACTAGAGTTATAATGGTTTTCGTTATTTTATTTCCTTTTTGGATGATTTTTCCCGCATGACATGGATCTATCTTCTCAAAAGTCGAGAGTCTGTGCTATCTATTGTGAAACATTTTCATAAAGAAATAAAGGTTCAGTTTGACTGCAATATAAAAACTCTCCAATCTGATAATGCTTTAGAGTATGTTCAAAAGGCTATGTCTGATTTTTGCAGTTCTGTGGGCATGATCCATCACACGTCTTGTCCTCACACCCCTCAGCAAAATGGGGTGGCTATGAGGAAAAATCGCCATCTTCTTGATATTGCTCGTTCGATCATGTTTCAATCCAATGTGCCTAAGAAATTCTGGTCTGAAGTTCTTTAACCGCTTGCTTCTTAATTAATAGACAACCATCCTCTATTCTTAAAGGACAAGCTCCTTTCTCTGTGTTACGACCCACGGATCAGCCCTTCTCTGTTCCCCTTAGAGTGTTTGGTTGCACTTCTTTTGTCCATAATTTTGACCCTAAGGCTGACAAACTTTCTCCTAGGTCTATTAAAACCTTGTTCCTTGGTTATTCTAGTACTAGCAAAGGATACAAGTGTTAATGTCCTAGTCTTCATCGCATGTTTGTGTCTAGGGATGTTACCTTCCATGAGACCACTCCATATTTCTCCGATGCTATGAGTAAGGGGGAGCAATTGAGAGAGGGAGTGCCACCAGATTTTCAGAGTGAGAGAGTGGCACCATCTGTGCAGAGTGAGGGAGCGCCAACCATCATTCCTGATTATACTTTTATTCAGGACGAGCAGGCAGCTGACATGCCTGTTATTCAGCAGTACCCATATGTTTATAGTAGGCGAGGCAGACAAGATCCAGAAGAGGTAGCGACACCAGTCCCTGGGCCTTCCTCATCGTTTTCTACTCACGAGATTCCTGCAGAAGCATCAGATCTTGATCTTCCTATTGCTGTTCGGAAAGGTACTCGTTCTTGTACTATTCAACATCCTATTACAAATGTGTGTTGTCTATCCCACTTATCTAAGCAGGTCCGCACATTTGATATTGGGATTGATTCTGTTGATATACCAAGGAATCACTATGATGCTCTGAAGGACAGTGGCTGGAAACATGCAATGCAGCTTGAGATGTCAGCTCTTTTGCATAATGGCACATGGGATCTTGTTGACTTACCTACAGGGAAGAAAGCAGTGGGTTGTAGATGGGTTTTCACCATCAAACATAATCCGGATGGATCAGTTGAGAGGCTGAAGGCCAGATTGGTAGCAAAAGGCTACACATGCCTATGGAGTTGATTTCTTTGAGACCTTTTCTCCAGTAGCTCGTCTAAATTCTGTGCGGATTATTATTTCTCTGGCTACTACCTTTGATTGCCTCCTATTTCAGCTTGATGTTAAGAATGCCTTTCTACATGGTGACCTACAGGAAGAGGTATATATGGAGCAACCTCCTGGGTTTGTTGCTCAGGGGGAGTGTCAGAAGGTGTGCAAATTGAAGAAAGCCATATATGGGCTGAAACAGTCTCCTCGAGCTTGGTTTGACAAGTTCAGTGAGGTTGTACTCCAGATGGGTTTTTCTCGCTCAATGACTGATCACTCTTTATTCTACTCTAGCTCTTCTTGTGGCTCTATCATTATTGCTGTATATGTTGATGACATAGTGATTACTGGCAGTGATTCTACATGCATTTTTCGTGTGAAGGAAGGGTTGCAGAGACACTTCCAAACGAAGGATCTGGGTAAACTGAGATATTTTCTGGGCATTGAGGTGCTTAGATCTCAAGCAGGCGTCAACCTATCTCAGAGGAAATATGTGCTTGACTTACTACTGGAGACAGGCATGACTGAATCTAAACCGGTATCTACTCCTATGGATTATCACATCAAGGAGACGGTTGATGATGTTGAATACTCAGATCCAGGATATTACAGGAGAATAGTTGGCAAGCTAATATATCTGACTGTTATACGACCTGACATTTCTTTTGCTGTAGGCGTCGTGAGTCAGCATATGTCACCACGACAGTCACACTGGACAGTAGTTTGCCGAATTCTGAGATATCTGAAGAGTGCTCCTGGTAAGGGGATCACTTATTCTAAACCCAAGGTGACTCCATCTACTTTGACTCTCACAGGGTATTCAGATGCAGATTGGGCTGGTGATTATACTGATAGAATGTCTACATCAGGCTACTGTACCTTTCTAGGTGATCATTTGATTACTTGGAAAAGCAAAAAGCAACATGTGGTAGTTAGATCCAGCACTGAGACTGAATACCGTGCTATGGCCCATGCATGTTGTGAACTACAATGGGTCAAATCTGTTCTTTCTGAGTTAAAAATCACTATCATGTCTTGTATGGAGCTCAAGTGTGACAACCAGTCTGCTATACACATTGCCAGGAATCCTATCTTTCATGAGCGTACAAAGCATATAGAAGTTGATTGCCATTTGTTTCGTGATCAAATCAAAGATGGTACTATTGTGACACCATACGTCAAGTCTGAAGATCAACTGGCGGATATCTTGACAAAGCCTTTGGGTCCAACAACTTTTCAGAGATTATGTGGCAAGTTGGGCATACACGATGTGTACTCTCCAGCTTTAGGGGGAGTGTGAAACAACCTGCATCCCCGTCGATACTATCGACAGGAGGTTGATGGTATCGACTTTATCACAACAACAGAAGAGCATTCCGTCGATACCATCGACAGTCTTGTCGATGGTATCGAGAGTTGATCAGCGACGGAAATTGACGACCCGTCTCCTGGTTCTATCTTAATTATATTACTTATTTTATTGTTTTTCTCTTATTTTCTTCTTTGTACCACAATGTATCTTACCCTAATTTATAAAAACAAGGAGAGACGGCTATTGCCCTCTCAAGAAAGCTGCTCCTTGCAGCCAACTAATCTCTTGGTGTTCGTCTCCTCTCCTCCTCATCTCTTCTCACACCTAGTTTATTTTTAAATAGCCGTAGTTTTACATTAAGTGGTATCAGAGCCTAACACTAAAAGCATTAGGGTTAGGTCCTGCCCAGCCGTCACCCTCCATCCTCCAGCCGTCATCCGCCGCTGCTACCAAACCCTGCCCGCTATCCTCTCTGCCTGCTGCCGCCGCCCCCCTCTGTCGCCGTCCCTTTCTGTCTGTTGCCTCCGTCCGTTGCTGCTACGGCTGCCGCCCGCTGCTACTACGACCGCCGCCCGCTGCCGCAGTTGCCGTCGCTGCTGTCCGCCGCCACCGTCCACCGTTGTTGCAGCCGCCAGCCCCTGCCGCTGTTGCCGCCACCATCCTCTCCCATCGCCACTGTCTGCCGCTGCTGTTGCCGCTGCCCCATGCTGCTACTACCGCCGGCCGCTAGTAAGCAAACCCTCGAAATTTGGATCGGCGTAGGGTCAGGGCATACCGGATCATCCTTCCTTCTGAGACACTTCCTTCTACATCGACACTAAGGAAGCTTTCTTCAACATCTTCTACAGAAAGTAAAGGGTATTCAATATCTACAATTCGGGTAAGGTCTTTCCATTGTTATTGTACCTTATTCTTCTTCTGCATTTCTAATACATTCGCAAAAGGGTCCATAGGGAGTTTTGATTCCCCCACCGCAAAATTGCCAAGTCCTATTTTGTGAGAGGTTTTTCTTTGTTCAGCGCACTATTTACTTTCATAGATCTGTCCGCATTTTTTTCTTGAAGTTTTCCGCGTTGTTCATCTCGGAAACTAAGTTTTCCTTTGGCACAATAATTTTTGGTTGTTTCGTTGCAATTCATTATGTCGGATCATAGGTCTAATAGCCCTGTGTTGGAACCCACTCTGGAAGAAGCCCCTGCCTCTTCCCAAACCCCCTTTAACCTGGATACTCTTAGTCAAACACTCAATTCCATCATGACTGAGCTTCGCACAATCCGCCAAACACATACCCTCTAGGCCGGTCAGAATCCCGCACCTTATTTTGGATATGGCATGCCACCAAATGTTGGGAATGCACCTCGATCCCCATTAGCTCTTACTCCCCTGCAAATCTGTGCACCACAATCCCAAGAGATCCCCGACTACCAAAACTTAGGGGCCACTGACCCTTTCGCTGAACATGACCCTTACTCCCTATAGGCCTATGAGGAAAACCACCACTACTACCCACCGTATTATCAACCTCCCAATTATACGCCTCAACTCGCTGCTCCACACACAAACCTTGTACGACGATACCCCCCTCACTGCAATGCCCCTGACCCCCAATTCGTTCATGCAAATCATTATCCACATCCTCAACGACCAATGGCTCCGCCGTATCATCCCATCCAACCTCCTGCGCCACGTCCTCGTCCCCCTGGACATGATGCTTTTCACGCCCCCCCACATGGCCCTGGCTTTCCCCAAAATCCTTACGGTCAATAGCACCCAGGACACCCACCTCGGGATGATATCACCCGACGAGTTAAGGTAGATGCCCCTACTTTTGATGGAAAACTTGACCCTAAGGCTTTTATCGATTGGATTGCCAGTTTGGAAGATTATTTCGACTGGTATAACATGACAGATGCCCAACGGATTAGGTTTGCGAAAATGAAACTTGAAGGGTCTGCCAAGAGGTATTGGCAAGACGTCCAATGTGACATGGAGCGTAGTGGTCAACCTCGTATTCTATTTTGGGATGAGATGAAAACCAAGCTACGTGAACGCTATGTACCTTCCCAATACTAAAGACAACTTCTTTTCGACTGGATGGCCCTTAACCAAGGGACATCTTCTGTTCAGGAGTACATGGAACAGTTTGAAGAGGCTAAAAACTGTTGTGCTCACAATGACTCAGATTGGCAATTAGCCGCTCGCTTTGTGCACCGTCTTCAACCCAATATTAAGCGAGAAATGCTATTGCAACAATATGACTCCTTAGACGATGCTTTTCACCGCGCCCAAAAGGTCGAGAGTTATCTATAACCTGCTTCTCGTGGACCTTCCTTTTCTCGTTTCGGCCAACGTACTAGATCAACTAATAATCCTGCCACCACCTCATCTCGTTCGGCCTATCCTCTGCCCCAACCATCTCTCAGGGTTCTTCAACCCCTTCAGCTAGTAAAGGCAAGGAGATAATGTCCACCCCAATCCGACCTCCTCCAAGAGGCCGTGAATGCTTTCATTGTCATAGCACGACTCACTTAGCTGCCCAATGCCCTCATCGTGCTCTTTTTGTGTCCTCTGATTCTCCCGATACCACCCCAGAGGATGACATTGAGTATGAAGATGTTCTTCCAGCCTCTGAACCCTCAGATGATGACGCCGATTATGAGGATGATCCTTCTTATCTTCAAGTCATGCATGTTCTTGCGGCTCCTTCAGAAGGGGATGAATGGAAACGTACCACCCCCTTCCAAACCTTTTTCAAACACGTTGGTAAAAGTTGTAAACTCCTCATTGATGGGGGTAGTTCTCAAAATATCATTTCACACCATGGATTGAAACGCATGGAGTTGCGCCCTGAACCACATCCACAACCATACAAAGTCCATTGGGTGAACCAGATTAGCTTGCCCATCACCCAACGTTGTCTTGTACCCATCACTCTAGGTGCTTATTCGGACCACATTTGGTGCGACGTGTTGCCCTTGGATGTTGGCCGTGTCATATTGGGACGTCCTTGGATATATGACTTAGATGCCCACAATGAGGGACGCTCCAACGTTTATACTTTTAAGCACAAAGGCAAACACATCCGATTAGCACCTACTCGTTTCATTTCCCTTATTAAAAAGAGTCCACCGCCCGATCCCCAATCCTCCAAATCTCAACACTCTCTACACCTTGTCACTCGACGAGAGCTTGAGGAAGCCAGCCGAGAATCTGGATGCATGTATGTACTATACATCAAAAAATCTACTCCCATGTCTGATTGTCAGCCCCCACCGGAACTTGCCTCCCTTCTTGACGAGTTTAAGGACATGACACCCACCGACCTTCCGGATGAGCTTCCTCCTATGCGTGATATTCAACATGAGATTGATTTGATTCCCAGGTCTTCGCTCCCTAACCGACCTCATTATCGAGTGAACCCGACCGAACATGTTGAATTGAAACGTCATGTTGATGCCCTCCTTCTCAAAGGATTCATTTGTGAGAGCAAGAGCCCTTGTGCGGTTCCGGCACTACTTGCTCCCTAGAAGGATGGTAGTTGGTGTATGTGCTTAGATTGTTGACCCATCAATAAGATCACTGTCAAATATCGATTTTCTATTCCACATCTTGACGACATGCTTGATCTATTGACGGGATCCCGCTATTTCTCTAAGATTGACCTTCGTAGCGGTTACCACCAGATCCGTGTTAAGGAGTCTCATGAATGGAAGACTGCCTTCAAAACCCCAAACGGTTTATATGAGTGGCTAGTCATGCCTTTTGGCCTTTCGAACGTACCCATCACCTTCACGCGCGTCATGAACCATGTGTTACAGTCATTCATCGGAAAATTTTTAGTGGTATACTTTGATGATATTCTGATTTTTAGTAAGACCAAAGACGAACATCTAACTCATCTCCGACTCATCTTTGACACACTTCGTACTGAGAAATTGTACATCAATCTAAAGAAGTGTTCATTCATTCAAGATAAAGTCCTATTCCTTAGCTATTTTGTTTCTGCTACCGACATTGAGGCTGACCCCGCCAAAGTCAAGGCCATCACTGATTGGCCTCAACCCACTTCGATTTCTGAGCTTCGCAGCTTTCACGGGCTGGCTACTTTTTATCGTCGTTTTGTTCGAGGATTTAGCACCATTATGGCTCCTCTCACTGAGTTAATGAAATGTGACAAATTAGAGTGGACACCATCAGCCAAACGTGCTTTTGAGGCAGTCAAAACTAATTTGACCGAAGCTCCGGTTCTTCGCCTTCCCGATTTTCACTTCCTTTTGAAGTATCCTATGACGCTTTCGGTGTTGGCATTGGAGGCGTTCTGAGTCAAGAAGGGCACCCTATTGCCTTTTTCAGTGAGAAACTCAATGAGGCAAAGCGTAAATATTCCACGTATGATAAAGAATTCTACACTGTTGTGCAATCCCTGCGTCATTGGAGGCACTACCGTCTCCATCAAGAGTTCATTCTTTGGTTTGACCATCAAGCCCTTCGCTTTCTGAACTCCCAAAAGAACTTAAATGTGCGTCACGCCAAGTGGTGTGAATTTCTTCAGGAGTACACTTTTGTCCTCAAGCATCGTTCAGGTGTTGAGAACAAGGCCGCAGATGCTCTCAGTCGTTGCTTGACCACCCTACAATCTATAAGCATTGAAGTTGTGGGCTTCGACCGACTGAAAGAACAATATCCGACCTGTCCTAATTTCATGACTATTCATTCTGAACTTCTCAGTAGCACACCCGACCATGCTTCTGATTTTAGCCTACGTGATGGATTTCTTTTTCGTTGCACGCAATTGTGTATCCCTTCTACGTCAGTTCGAGATTTTCTTGTTTGGGAATTACATGCTGGTGGCCTCGCTGGCCATTTTGGTAGGGATAAGACCATCACTCTAGTGACAACAGACATATTTTATTGGCCTTCCTTACGTTGTGATGTGGCTCGCATAGTGTCTCAGTGTTGTACTTGTCAATTGGCAAAAACCAAAAGACAAAATACGGGTCTTTACACTCTCCCTATTCCGCATGAGCCTTGGAAAGACCTAAGTATGGATTTTATTATAGGTCTTCCTCGCACTTCCCGTGGCCATGACTCTATGTTTGTCGTTGTTGATCGTTTTTTGAAAATGGCCCACTTCATTGCCTGTAGTAAGACTTCTGATGCCTCTTGTATCGCCCGCCTTTTCTTCAATGAGGTAGTCAAACTACACAAACTTCCTTCCTCCATAGTCTCTGACCGTAATGTAAATTTTGTTAGCTACTTTTGAAAGACCTTATGGAAAATCTTTGGTACCAACCTCAAATTCTCTTCTGCCTTTCATCCTCAAACTGATGGTCAAACTGAGGTGGTTAACAGGAGCTTGGGTAACCTTCTGCAATGTCTTGTTGGTTAGCGCCTAGGCAACTGGGACTTATTGCTACCTATTGCTGAATTTGCTTACAACAACTCTATAAATCGTTCCACAGAAAAGATTCCTTTTGAAGTTGTTAATGGATACAAACCCCGCCAGCCTATAGATCTTGTACCTATGTCCACTAATGACCGCACTTCCCACACTGCTGAGACCTTTGCCCAACACATTCATGATTTGCATGCCGAGATTCGCCAAAAACTTACTTTGTCTTATGAAAACTATAAGCTTTCTGCAGATGCACATCGCAAGTTTCAAGAATATAATGTGGGAGATTATGTGTTAGTACCGAGGAAGCACGGATACGGATACGTATCGGATACGGGTATGGGTACTGGTACGGGGATACGACAAATTTTGAAAATATAGGATAGGGGTACGTCATGGATACGACAATTTTTTATTATTTATTTAATATTTTTAAAAATAACCAATATATTTATTTAAAAATAGATGAAGACAATCAAATTTCATTCAAAAATCACAATATTTCTAAAGAAAATGGAAACCGATACCATAATATCAAACAATGATTTAAAAAAGGGTCTTTCATTCATATTAATGTGAGACAAGTTACAAAAAGACATAGATAATATCATACTCTAAACCTTTCACATTTCATGTATCATGTAATGTTGTGTTGTAAAGTGAGTTGTGTCATCTGTGATACCAAACTATCTTCTCTCAGGGTATAGCTAGCTACTATGAAGCACGGATATAGATACAGAAATGGATACGGGTACGGGTGCGGTACGGGGATATGACAATTTTCAAAAAATATAAGATACGGGTACAACATGGATACAATCATTTTTTTAATATTTATTTTAAAAGTTTAACAGACAATACCAATTTCATTCTCAAATCACAATACAATAGGGGGAGTCTAGAGTTGGAAGTCACATGGTTTTGGGATTTTGAGGGATCACACGAGTGGGGTGCTGTCTTGGCTGCTAAATGGGTTGGTTGTATCCTGGCTGCATTGAGGTCATATCCAGCTAATAAAAAAAGGAATGCGACTTAAGAAGTATTTGGTATGTATTAAAGAGTATCTAGGGAGTATTAACATCAAATATGTATTAAGTACTGGTAGGACACCTATTTCGGAGTATCGATGCTTCATAGGGGGAGACATAAGGATGGGGATGCAATGATTATCTTCAAAGGAGATGAAATAGATATTGTCTAGATAGAATTCTAGAATAAATCCTAATGGATTTAGTCACCAAAACAAGAGGCATGTTAACCCAACGATACTAAATTGAATCCTTTCATAGAATATGGAGGACATCAACGTGCTTGAAACTTGCACCTTAGCAGGGAAAGCATCCGGAAGTACCATGTAAAGGTGAATGAATTGGTTTGCAATAAAGAACAAACAAAAATCCAGATTACATATTGAAGTTCTTTAAAAACTGAAATCCCAAAAAACAAAGGAGATACAAACAATAAAGAGAAGAAGGAAGATTGGCATTTAGCAAGAGGAATGGTGACTAACCTTGAACTACTTCAAGGAAGCAACTATGACAACCTTGTTGTAAGCTACTACTTAACAAAGAGGGTTGAGACATGAGCTGGTGTCTAATGCTAATCAAACAATGTCATGCCTAGATTTTTTTTCTAGTTTTAACCGACTGGATACGGCCTAGATACGGCAGGATACAGATTAGGAGTATCCGATATGTATCCAGGAGTATCCACGGAGTATTGGTATCCAATACGTATCAGATATGGGTACGACACATGTTTTGGAGTATCCGTGCTTCATAGGTTAGTACGTATGCGTCTTGAACGCTACCCCAAAAATTCTTTCAAGAAGCTTCATGCCAGAGCGTCAGGACCTTTCCAAATGCTTACTCGACAGGGACCCAATGCCTATGTACTGGATTTGCCAGCAGATTGGGGCATTAATGCAATATTCAATGTGGAGGATCTTTCTCCTTATCGTGGTACATTCGAGCCCCCTCCACCACCATCAGCAGCTTTGTCAGCCCGTCACCGTGGTTCAACGCCGTCAGCAGCGTTACCGCCTCTGCCTCGACTTCCTCAGCAGCCGCCCGAGTGCATCAACACCGTTTTGAACGACCAGACCATCCTCAACAGTCAGGGCATTGTACGTCGTTTCTTGGTTCGTTGGAGAGGTCGTTCTTCAACAGACGCCGCATGGGTCACCGAGGAGGAGTTTCGTCGCATTGATGCAGATCTTCTGGAGCTGTACCTCAGTACTGACTCGACAGAGTCGAGTCTTTTGCAGCCGAGGGGAGTTGATGTAGGACAAGCCCCACCTTTACGCACTTATGAGCGTAGGCGTCGTCGTGTCATTAGTTAGGCTTTATTGACATGTTTTATTTTATTATGTCTTTTCTCTTCTTATGGGTTTTTGTAAAGTCATGTGGTTTTAGTCCCACATTGGCTATCGTGTGTTTAGTCTTTCTTTTAGAAGCCTATATAAAGGCTCTATGGGCATCCATGTAGACACACAGTTTATGAATGAGAATTATCATTTTAGTCATTGCCTAGTTTATTTTTAAATAGCCATAGTTTTACATTAGAGGGATTACGAGGAGAAACGACAACGTGGTTAGAGAGGATAGAGAATGGGTGCAACAATAGGGAGAAATAAAACAGGAGGGGGAGAAGTTGACGACAGTGATAGTGTGTGTGGGGGAGGGCAGGGGGAGGAATGAATTGCAAGTAAGAAGAAATTTGGCAGCAATAAGGAGACTTAGGGGAGGGAGAATCATGAGAACAGGTTTAGGGAATAAGGGGGAGGATTTAAGGGGGAAAAGAAATGGGTGTAACAATACTTTCACAATCAAAATAGAGGAAATATAGGCGGGAATGACGACATCCAGGGAGTAGAGGAAGAATTTAAGGAAGGAAACGAAAGGGGATGGTAGGTTGGAGCCTGGAGGGAAGGAAATAAATTAGATGAAGAAGAGGGAAGGAAGTACATGAGCCGCCACCTTGAATTGGAGTAGGAGCCACCGTGAATGGAGCATGAGTCACTCTTGTGTTGGAGATGCACCGTGAACTAGAGTTGGACTTTAGCGTCACAACATGCACATTGGTCGATACACCTCTTCTGTTGTAAGCTTGAAGCTCCACCTTGAAGATCCAACAACAACGGTCGGGGCCCAGTGAGATGCACTCAAAGCGCCGCGGTCGTCATGTGTGCGAGAACCCTTAGGGGGACAATAGAGCTAGGGTAAGGCACGTGTGCTCGTGGAGTCGGCTGACTGTCGGAGGTGGGTGGGGTGTTGTGGGAGAGATAGTGGGCCGGAGTCGGCCTGGTAGTTGCTTTGGCCAGGCGTCCAAAACTCAAAAATTGGAAAAAAAAAGAAAGAAAACTCAAAAAAAATTATAACAACTCACCAATCCTCGAGCTATTCAGGCGTAACTTTCGAAGGTATAAGAAGTCGATAATATTCTTTGATTTTAGAAAATTTGACAATGTTTGTTACTATGACTAAGGCTTGAATCTTATTGGAATTCTTACGAGAGTTTCTATTACTCATGCCTTGAATCAAGTCGCTAATTCTTATTTGAAATGGCGATTGAATCTATGAACCAACACAAGTGTCTTATACATATTTTGTCTTCACTTAGACACATCTTTGGAAGAATTCCTGAGGCCACTCATCTCATAATTACTCCAAACCTTAATTTGGAGTTTTAAGTACTGAACTCCTAAAAGGAGGCACCACCTTATTGTATGAGTATTACGAATTCTCTCTTTTGAACTTATCTTATCCAAAGCCTTATCGTACGATCTCTAACCAATGCTATTGTTATGTATGAGAATGAGGGTTTGGGTGGAGCTTCTGAAACAGAAAAAATAGTGCAAAATTTATCATCATCATCATCATCATCATCATCTAAGCCGCAGTCCCAACTATGTTGGGGTCGGCTACATGGATCCTTCATTTCCATTCAGCTCTATCATGGGCCATATTCTGGTTGAGATGTAGAGATTCAAAATCTCTCTTTATAAGCTCATCCCATGTTAATTTAGGCCTTCGTCTTCTTCTTCTGTTTATTGTGCTTGACTCAATAGCATTGCTTCGTATAGGCGCATTAGTCAGTTTGCGTTGCACATGTCCGTACCATCTGAGTCGGCCCTCGTGCAGCTTGTCCTCAATGCTCGCCACCCCCACTTTATTCCTGATATAGTCATTTCTCAAACGATCTTTTCTTGTCTTCCCATACATCCAACTCAACATACACATTTCAGTCACGTTCATCTTGTTGAGACCTTGTTTTTTCACCGCCCTACATTCACTCCCATAGATCACGGCTGGCCTTATATTTGTTCTATAAAACTTACTTTTTAACCTGAGAGGGATCTTCCGATCACATAATACTCCAGTTGCACTCCTCCATTTCAACCATCTAGCAGTGATCCTGTGGCAAACGTCATTTTGGACATCCCCATCTATTTGAATAATAGAACCCAAGTAACGAAATTTCTCACATTTTGGTATATCTACTCTGTCTAACTTGGCTCCATCATTCACACTGCGAGATTGGTTGAAATTGCAATGCACATACTCAGTTTTGCTCCTGCTAATCATGAATCCATTTGATTCCAATGCCTTTCTCCAACGTTCAACTTTATCATTCAATCCATCTTTAGTTTCGCCAATCAAAACAATATCATCAGCAAATAACATACACCAAGGAACATCATCCTGAACATTCTTTGTCAACTCATCCATAACAAGAATGAACAGATATGGGCTGAGTGTGGATCCTTGGTGTACCCCAACTGTGATAGGAAAAGTTGGTGTCTCTTCTCCAGGAGTCTTCACACTTGCAATAGAGCTATCATACATGTCTTTGATCAAGTCAATGTATTGGATTGGCACACCCTTATTCTTCAAAACCATCCACAACACTTCTCCGGGTACTCGATCATAAGTGCAAAATTTATAAGAGTAAAAATTTCCTCCATCCGGGAGTGACAATATAATGAGAATTCATTAACATACTTATTAGGCAAATAATTGTGTTAACAAAGAAAATGTATTTGAAATCTGTAAAATCATATTACACATGTATTAGATCATGAAATATTATTCACATGCAGGATTACCAATGCCTAAGAGGCTAAGAGACATATATTAATAAATGAAATGTGCCGACTTGTACTGTCTAACATAAAAGCAAAGAATGAAATCTTACCCGCAAAGGTAAGACACGGTTCTATGTAAACTCATGGTACACTTTGATGATTTGATATGAAAGTCGGGAAGGGATAAAAATTAGCAACTAGATGAAATTTTTTAAGTTGGCTAGTTCTTGGAGTGTATAAATGATTGTTTGGTCATATAACTAAATGATTGTTCCCATCGAGCATTGACTACATATTGTATTGGCATATCACTATTCTTCATATGTGGCATATTCACTGACCACATAGGTCAGTTATTAGATTAATTAGTGGCCATGATTCATCAACTACCGAGAAACAAATGAAGTTTGCTAGAGATTACATGTTCTATTTAGAATATGTGTCATAGTTTTCAATCCGAACAAAAATATTTTACGAAGAATTCACAAAAGATTATGCATACAATGTAAATATAGGTTTTAATTTATTATAGCTTTATAACAACCACTTTCTCTCCCTAATTTTTGTCCTTTCTTATGATTAAATAGTAATGATGGTTGTTTGATTTTGATATGCTTCCTAGTTTCATAAATTATATATTTCATCTACCAAGGATAAAGATGGGGACGTAAGGTGACTACAATGTAAATGAGGCAACATGATTGAATTGGATGGCGATTATGAGGAACTCCTTTTGGAGGAGGAAAACTTATTGATCCATTAGATAGAGAAAGAATCTATTAGTTTTTAGATAGAAATGCTAAAAATATACTGCTTTAAAATTTAAATGCTCATTTAAATCCCAACCCCTTGTCTCCCTTTTTCTTTAACTCTCACCCTTTGCTGTCTATTGCATGAGTTTTTGCAGTAAAAACAGCCATTTTGTTTCATAAATTTGTTTTCTTGTGTATGGGGAGTAGTGATGCAGGAATTCACGCTACACAGATTGACTTGTTTATGTGTTTAATTTCTCATGATACCTATCATCAATCAATATTTAATGCCCACTTTTTTGGTCAGTCGGCTCAGTCCTATTCATATGTCAGTCCGAAGGTTTCTAATTCTCAATTTATTTTACTCAAGCCGCGTTTGTTACTGATTATATACTTAACATGAAGTGTGTGTATACCCACATTTGTAAAATAAATTTAGGTAATGTTTTTGTCAGCATATGTAGAAAAAAAACTCATGCAGCCTTTTCATAACTCGAACTAGTTATTTCAGTTTTCTACTGGTTGCTTCTCTATATATGTATGTGATTTGTTTTTTTGGGACCGCATGAACACTCATAGGAATTTGATACGTTTTCATCTTTTGCGTAGGCTGTTTCACAAATTGGCAGCAGTCGTGTTCCGGGTTCCTGTTATAGATATCTCTCTGTGAGTACAGCAAGCTCTGAATCTGCTTCTGCGGAAACATCAGATGGATCTTCAAAAAGTGGTGATCGAACTCAGGATTCAAAAGATGCTGGTCCTTCAGGGAAGCCCGTCAGGGAAGGGGTATGCTCGAAAATATTGCCCTTTTTTAAATGTTCTTTCTTCACTAGTGCTTTGGTTTTGGTCGCACAGGTTATTTACTCTCATGGCAGATAACAGTAATTTTTACGGATTCTTTTGTGCCTAATATGATCCATCCTAATTTGTACCGTAATTAAACCAGCAATTGCGTATGCATGAAACTTGCATATTTTAAAAATTCAGCGCCTGCTGTTACTTTTAATTTTCAAGCAGACATCAGCTATTAATGTATTATGAGACATGCCCTCATGCTTTAAATCATGTCTCTTAAGGCAGTTTGAGAGAAGGGACATAGATATCTGTAGCTAGCTCAAGTTGCAAGTCTGCTTCATATGCTAATTAGTTTTCTTCCAAAAAGAGTGTTCCTCCAGACCATATATTGCTTTCTTAAATTTGTCTTCTTCTAACAAAACATGTTGGCCAGGCAGTATGACAACATTACATTAACCAAAGTAAGCTTGCCGTTTCTAATGATGTTTTATCATTAATATCTTTCGCATCTGTTGCTCAGCTTGTAAGACTGTTTTGCTATGTAAATCACAATTGCAATGTTGATTGATATGCGATGACAACTGCATTGGACGAATGGATATTATGGTCAAATCACAATCATATCAATTTTTTGTGCATTATTATCAGTTGCATAAATGTCACTAGTGATACTATTTTTTTGGTAAACGAGGAACCCCTCCCCAATAAGTCCACATTGGACCCAGACAAGTAGAGTAAACCCTGGGACCACGTGGTGTCAAGTCACTCCGGACCATGCCAATAGCGTGAAATGACATCACAAAGGCTAGCCTGTGGACAATGTGCATGCTAGGATGTTTTTCCCTTAATATTTGTCCTCGATGGGATTCTAGTCCAAGAACTCTTGTTTGGCAGAACACCATGTTAACCTGTTGAACCAACCTTGGCTTGCTATACATAATATTATTGCTCTTTAATTTGCATGCAATGACAACTGATTTGGATAAGTGATCACTGAGATAACAAAGTTAGGGTTCTATCTTGTTCACACTATTGCATGAACAAAAGAGATTTTCTAGATCCGCTTGAATCACAATGCTCTTTGATTGACATACGATGACAATTTTTATCTGTGAGAAGTGGACAAAAAGGATATATTACTAGCTTGAAGGTGTCTAATTCAATTGCTATCATATAGAAAATGTAAACAATATAATATTGATCTTGTGAGATATTCACATTGTGTGATTGTATGTGCTTTCTATGGCATAAGTGTGGTTATCTCTCGTGTTTGAGTTTGTCTTTTTATGTGAATATGGGTGTCTGCGGGTGTATAGGTGCGTGCGGTTGTTGTGTCTGTGTGCTTATACACAAACATGTGCTTTGTTTCTTTTTTAAGTGTATCCGGGTCTAGGTAAGGGGTATGGGTTTGGGTGGGTAGATGCATGCCAACACATGCATAACAAGTATTTGTTCGTGTCTCTGACTTGGTTACATTTTGAATCTATTTATGGGTTTGAGACTGTTTATATTAAACTGCCACATAAATTCTTCGACTGCTCGAAGTTAATTGCAACCAACTTAAATTCTTGAGAACCTTGCCATGGGAAAAGTAGTTGGGTCGGACTAAGATGAACAAAAGATAAACTAGTGGGCAAAATATGGGAGAGTGTTTTTCATTTTATTGAGAATAAGATTATATTGAATTGAATGCAATAGGATGAATACAAGACTGGATGTCCTCTCCTTTATATAGGAAAGGGGAGACGCCCTAAGACTTAGGACGCAAGTAATCTAAACAGGCTGAGATACAAAAGCCCACTAACTAATTAACCTATTAACTAAATAGGCTAATATAGACTCTCTAACACATTTATTCATACGATGAATTATCATGATCTTTAGTAGAAGGCATGCGACTATTATCCAACATTATAATAGCCGTAAGATGATTGATCTTGCTCTAGGACCAAAAAACATGAAAGTGTATTCCTGCTTTGGCCACATCTTTGTTGATTGCTGATGCAAAATCTCAGTGTCTAAAATAACGTGTAAGGGACAATGCTTTTACTGTATCTTCACTATATTGGATATTGTATACATGACATACCTCTTCGATAAGCTATATGTTTAAGCAAGTTATCAAATACTGCAGTGAAGTTTGGTGTTGACGTTGGATTTATAGTGTTTCTTTGATGAATGGGAGTATTGTGAGGGTAAGTTTGAAGGCTAATCATTGGTGAAGGGGGATTTCATAAGGTGGAAAGTTTGAAGGCTAGTCATTGGTGAAGGGGGATTTCATAAGGTGGAACTAAGGACCAGTTTCCTTCCTTATTATGAGAGAATCAGGGTTACAAATAGTCATATTAAAAGCCTTGTCTCAAGGTATGATATACCAGAGACAAAACATAACATAAACTAAAATACTGCTAGTGGGCCTGAGTAGTAATTAGCTAATATAAGGAAAAATAAATAATAGAAAATACCACCAACACTTCCCCTCAAGCTGGAGAGTACACGTCGTGTATACCCCAACTTGCCATACATATAGGAGAAGGATGAAGGTGGAAGAGGTTTGGTGAAGATAATAATCGTCTGTTCTCCAGTTTTTACGTATGGCGTAATGATTTTCTTGTCACAAATTAGGTCTCACTAAGTGACAATCAACCTCAATGTGCTTGGTACGTTCATGAAAACTGGATTGTTAGCTATATGAATAGCTGATTGATTATCACACTTGAGAGTTGCCGGAGAAGAGAGAGGAAAATCTAATTCTTAAGAATAGATGTCACCCATTCAATTTCACAACAGGCGTGTACCATGACATGATATTCCACCTCAGTATTGGAATGAGCAACAACAAGCTACTTTTTACTCCGCCAACTCACGTGATGACTCCCCTAAGAGAACATAGAACCCCAAAATTGATCTCCTATCATTCACATCTCCAACCCAATCAACATCTGCATAACAGGCCGAAGAGAGATATGTGGAGATTGTGGTATCTTGTTGAGGAGACCTCTGCCAAGTGCACTTTTCAGATAGCGTAGGATACGTTGTACTTGACTCCAGTGGCATGCAAGAGGTTTAGCCTCGTGTTGACTAACAACACTAACCACAAAGGCAATATTTTTTCGTGTAATTGTAAGATAGACGAGTCCCAATTATGCGTGGGTTTTGTTCGGGATCGGAAAAAGACTCCCTCTTTGACATAATTTTGTTATGATACTCCACATGCGAAGAAACATGCTTAGAATTCATCATACTAGAGTCTTTCAAGAGGTTGAGGATGAATTTCTGTTGAGATAAATAAGTGCCCTAACGAGAATGCAACACCTCTACGTCTAAGAAGTAGTGAAGTTGTCCTAGATCTTTGGTATGAACATGTTGTTGGAGTGCTTGTTTCAAACTTGGAATCCCATGAGCATCACTACCAGTGATAATGATATCAGCAACATAGACAACAATGATGATAGTTCCAGCTTGAGAAGAATTAAAGAATAGATTATGGTCACCAAATGACTTGGAAAAACCCACGCACAAGAACGCCACTAAACTTTGTAAACCACACTCGTAGTTGTTTCTTGAGACCATACAAAGAGCGTTTGAGATGACAAATTCTTTGGGAAGACTCCAACTGAGAAGAAAAACCCGGAGGTTGTTTCATATACACTCCTCTAAATCATCATGAAGAAGGCATTTTTAATGTCAAGCTGGAATAGAGGGCAATCCATCTAACTGACAAGAGAAATTACAATCCTGACAGGAGCAATGCAGGTGACCGATAAGAAGGTTTCAAAGAAGTCCACACTATATGTTTGGGTGAATCTTTGGCAACATGCCGAGTTTTAAGTTGTTTCACCGATCCATCTAAATTCAATTTGATAGAGAAGACCTACCACAGTCAAGAATATTTTTGTTAGGAGGGACAAGATCCCATCTCCTATTCTCACACAATGTTGTCATTTCCTCAAGCATTGTAGCTTTCCAATCAGGGAGCAGAAGGGCCTTATGATAGTTGGGAATCTGGATAGAGTTGAGTTGTTGGGTAATGGTTTTAGCAGTACCAGAAAGCTTGGTTAGGCAACATGTATGAGATATAGGGTGGCGAAGAGTACAAGAATGGATACTTTTCCGAGAACCAGAGGCGTGCTAGATCCTCATACGTGAACATTGGTAATGTGTCATGTGTCGAAGGAGGGGACATGAGGGTGTGTAATGGGTTCATGCTCCACTAGGTCAGAAAGATCAAGCTCACCAAACTTATTTGGAGGTTGAGGTTGCGGCAAAGAGGATGTTGACGTAGAATCAAAGAACATGTTAGATTCATGAAAAGTAATGTCAATAGAGACATACATATAATGATTGCTTGGACTATAATAACGATAACCTTTTGGAAAGGTTGAATAGCCAAGAAAAATCGTCTTGATAGAGTTGGGATCAAGTTTATCCACTCTTGGATCAAAGTTATGCACAAGCAATTTACTCGGAAACCGCAAATGAAGATGGAAAGTCGTCTAATTGGAAAAAACAAACAAATAGGGGGTTTTGTTTCGAAGAACAAAATATGGTTGTCGATTGATAAGGTAGCAGGCTGTAATATCAATAAGGCTTAGGTAATTTATCCTGAAACATAAGAACATGAGTGATCAAGTAAATGACAATTTTAACATTATGATGAATGGTTCCAATTCTAGAGAAAAAAGAAGATACCTGAGCTGAAACATATTTAAAGCATTGTCAGTCCGAAATATTTTAATAGACTTGTTAAATTTTTTTGAAATTATTTTATGAATATTCTGAAAAACACCAATCATGATTACGTGATAACAACCACGTCATGCGAGAGAAATCATCAAAAAAGGTAATAAAATAACGGAATCCATTAAAGTTTGTGTTCGAAAGGGACCACAAATGTCACTATGAATAACATCAGAGATAGCTTTTATACATAAACTAGTTTTTCTAGGAAAAGAACTCCTATGATGCTTCCCAAACTCACACGAGTCTCATGGGAGACTTTTTAAACTAGATAAAGTGGGCTCCAGGTGCTTCAACTTCTCAAGAGAGGGATGATTGTACTGTCGGTGCACCTGAAGAGGTGTGCTCACAAGGACAGAAGACAGAACGACATCACCAAAGTAATAAAAGCCACTAGCTCTAGAACCCAAACCAATCATCTGGAAATTCTAATAATCTTGCATCACAAACCGTGGCTACCAAAGGTGACGTTGCAAGTAAATGCATTAACAAACTTAGAAACAAACATTGAACTAAAGGGTATAATCAACATATTGAAGCACTAGGTGAGATATTAACACTTTCACATTGTTGAACAGTTTTAATGGATCCATCTGTCAAACTAACAAATGAGGTAGGAATGTGGAGGAAAGGTGTCTCATACCATCCATATATTGGGTGGCCCTAGAGTTAACAATCCAAGAAGAGTTAGATGCCAACTTGGAGGTGCGAACATCACCTTGGTTGGAGGCCAGTTGCGCCGAAGATGTTGTAGTAGATTGCATGGTCATGGAATCCCTAGATCTTGTGGATTGTCGAGGAGCTTGTTGAGAGGCCTACAGATTTTGCTCATACTCAGCTGAAGAGATGGTAACAAACAGATTGTGTGACCCTTGGACAACATGACAGTCCCAACATTACGATCGTGCCCATAGGGAGTGACCGTACTCCTTATAGCACTTTTCCTCCAAGTGGTCTAATCTGTTGCAAAAAGTGCATTGTGGCCTAGGGAGACGTCCATAGCCACGTCCTCGTCCACGGGAAGCGACAACGGTCGCAAGTTGAGAATTTGGTGGAGTAGAGGACAAGTGGCTAGCATCAGACTTATGAAGATGTCCCAGATTTATAAAGTCTCAAAGCATTCTTTTCCTGTGTGGCGACAGCCAACGTTCCACTTTTTCTTTGCAGTTTTGCAAAACATGTATTTGGAGGCAATAGATGGTTTCATGCTATTCTATAGGTAGCTTTTGACTTGGCTATTATCCCGTTTCCATTCAGGGGTATCCTCATCAGATTTTTAATGAATTTCACCTTGTCTCTAGACTCCAGGATGGTTTGCATAGAATTCATCCAGAGTAGGTAATTATTTACCTCGATTCAACTTGATTATGGAGATAGAAACACTATCATTATAGACAGTGGTCTGAGGTGAATCTTCGCCGCCAGCCATGCCTTCAGACAACATGAAAAAAGTCACACCGGTAGGAGGTAGGTGGTGAAAGATATCAAAGTAGCATACCGAAGAACGATGGATATGAGCAATCATTAGTAAGATGCACAGTGAGAGGAGAAAGTCAGAAAGAAACACAACTTGAAGCACTATCACATGTTTGATGCACTGTGATAGGAAAAAGTTAATAGATCCTCAACAATTATTAACACTTACCCATGTACGTTTGGAAAATACATGGGGATGAAAGTAACAAAAATAGAAAGCCCAAGGTTGTTGCAACCTTGTTTTAAGAAATAGATCCCTACCGTGTCAAGATCAAAACGTCACCAGTTACGTTCGATGGGTGACGGAGAAGGGGAGGAGTACTAGTCGAATTCCCCTTTCAAACCATATTTTGAAGTATCATTTTAGCGACTTTGGCCGAGGTCGTAGCCCGGGATGCGGTCATGGTCAAGGTCGTTCTTCTGAAGGTCTTGAAAGTGGTCCTCCTCCCCTGGACCTAGATGTGGGCAACCCCCTCCAAGACACAAATTCTTTAACTTCTATGGCTGTACAAGCTACACTAAAGATTGCTGCTGGGCTAAACATGGTGAACCCACATAGGCAAACCAAGTCACCACTGACAATACTGAAGATACCTCCATTGCTTCTCCTGTTCTATACTGCCCACTATTGAGTAGATCTGCTCAGAGTTTGAGAAGCTTCTTCAAGCACGTCTACCTTCTAAAACTACTGCTCATCAAGATGGTGATTCTTCTGCCTTGCCTCTTCTGCTTCTTATGGTAAAAATAAATGTGTTATTGAGTCTGGTGCATCTTATCATATATCTGGCAACTTTGACTTATTTTGCATACCTGACTAAAACAACTGAGTTCCACCGGTTATAGTGGCTGATTGAACTCAAACTCTGTGCAAGGTATTAGTAACTTTTGTACACCCAATAATTTACCTTTGAAATCTGTATTACATGTTCTAAGGGTTCTTCCGAATTTTTTATCTGTGAGTGATACTGTTAAGATCCATAAGTGCTCTTTATCACTTTTGATCCTCAGGGTTGTGTTGCAGGATCTCTGCACCAAAATGAGGATTGCTTTGGGCCATGAGGGACTAAATGGATTGTATGACCTGGATGCACCACAAATTGTTGTTGCTGCTCTATCTTCCTCAGTGGCTGAACAACAATGGCATCATCTAGAACATTCTTCTACAGCAAGCTGAAGTGCTTATTTCCTACTCTCGTGTGTGAAGCGTGTCATTTTGGCGAGCATAATAGTGCTGTTTTCCTAAGAAGAAAGACATTAGTTCTAATAATTTGTTTGATGTGGTACATGCTGATATATGGGGACCATGTCTGGTAATTGGTATCTCAGGATTTATATGACATTCATTGAGGATTACTCCTGAGAAACTTGGCTTTTATTAATGAAAGATCGCCGCAACATTCTGGATACTATTGCCCTTTTTTTGCCAAAATTGAAACCCAATTTTAGAAACCAATCAAAGTCTTCCACACTTATAATACGTTAGAATTTATAAAAAAATAGGTTTTCCAATTTTGTACAAAGTTGGGCACCATCCATCAGACTTTCTGCTCCTACACACCACATCAAATGGTATTGCTGAGAGGAAAAATCGCTGCCTTCTGGAAGTTGCTCGTACAACCACTCTTCACTATCATGTCCCAAAATTGTTTTGACCAGAAGCTGTCTCAACTACCTGTTACTTGATTAATCAGATGCCTTCGTTTGTTTTGAAAAATCAAGTGCCCTACACACTTCTATATCTTGATGCCCTACTTTTCTCTCTCCCTCCACGCATCTTTGGCGGTACATGCTCTGCTAATTTTTTTTGCCCAGGGTTGACAAAGCACAATCTTAGATCCTCTAAATGCGTTTTTTGGGGTATTGTAGAACTAAAAAAGGGTATTTGTTGTTATGATCCATCTACCCGACAATGGTTTGTAAGTGGTTATGTGATCTTCTTTTAACATATGCCGAACGATTTTGAGAGCGGGTCTTCTTTATCTCCTGATCTTTGAGATCCTACTCTGCTACCCAAGATTGTAGAAGATGATTCCCATGAAGACACTACTCTCACTCCACCTCTCAAACTCTACAAACAAAGACCCAATGTTACAATTTCCTCTATGGCCCCTCAACAACCACATCCTCCTTTACTGGCTGATCACAACACCTCCCATCATCCTATGTAACTTCTGATCTGGACCTTCCGATTAGTTTACGGAAAGGTGTTCATTCATGTACTATGCATCCTATTAGTAATTTCTGTTCTACCGCACTTGATGCTAAATTTGCATGCTTTATGTCTGCCATCTCTGCTATTTCTGTTCCTAAAAATGCTACTCAAGCATTGCAACATCCTGCTTGGCGCCAAGCTACGAAAGCTGAAATGGATGCTCTTCGTGATCGACATACTTGGGATCTTGTTGGTCGTTCTTTGGATTGCTCTACTGTGGGTTGTCGCTGGATATTTACTTTGAAGTACCAAGCAAATTGTACGATTTGAACGGCTAAAAGCTTATCTAGGCAAAGGGATATACTCATACTTATGGAGTTGGTTATTTTGAAACCTTCTCTTCTATTGCTCGGTTGAATTCTATTAGGGTACTTATCTCTGCTACCGTTCATGATTGACCGCTCTATCAACTTGATGTCGAAAACACCATTTTATATGGAGACCTGCATTAAAAAGTATATATGGAGCAACCTCTTGGTTTTGTTGCTCAGGGGGAGTGTTCGAAAGTCTGCAGACTTCGCAAAGCTATCTATGGTTTAAAGCAAAGCCCGAGAGCATGGTTTAACAAATTACTTATATTTGTCTTTAAGCCCTCTCATTCTTATCATTCTTTGTTCGTAAGGAAGACCACTTTGAGGCTTGTTATCCTGATAGTGTATGTGGATGCCAGTATTCTATTTGGAAGCAACAAGAAGGGTATTTAAGCAACTAAAGAATACCTTGAACACCATTTTGTTACTAAGGATCTAGGATAATCAAATATTTTTGGGGAATCTTGGTTTCTGCTCCTCTTCTGGCATCAGGCTCTCACAACGCAAGTATGTCCTTGACCTCTTAAAAGAAGCATGCATGCTTGGTACTAAGGCTGTAAGTACCCCTATGGATCCCAATACAAATTGGGATGATGAGTCATCTTCACCCTATCTTGATAACCACCAATATAGAAAAATTGGTTGGTAAGCTCATTTGTCTCACTGTCGGTCGAGCTGACATTACTTCTGCTGTAGGACTTGTCAGTAGGTATTGGAGGAACCTCGAAGATATCACTGAGATGTTGTATGTCACATTCCTAAATATATGAAGAATCTTCCATGGAAAGGATTGCTACACCGGCAACATGGACATTGTAAACTTAGTGGTTACTCTGATTCAAATGATGCTGGTAGTAGAAGTGGTAAAAGGTCCACCCCTGGCTACTGCACCCTTTTGGAGGAAATTCGGTCAAACAACGCTATAATAAACATACATTTGTTGCTCTTTCTAGTGCTGAAGCTGAGTATAGAGCCATTGCTCATACTCTGTGTTGTACGGGCGGGCGCCTAGGCGCGCCTAGGCGGCCCAGGCTGCGCCTAGGCGGCCCAGGCTGCGCCTAGGCGGCCCAGGCTGCCAATGGGGTCTCCATATCTGGGCGCCCAACATCAAAGGCTATGCCAGGCGTGCTAGGCGGGCCATGTGGGCTAGGCGTCCGCCCAGGGGGGCTAGGCGACCCGCCCAGGCGCTACTTAATTGTATTTACTCATATGCTTATTTGTATTTATCTATCTACTGTTTTTATTTAGTTATCTACTAATTTGTGTTTATTTATGTATTGATTTTGATACTATTTAATCATCTACTGATTTAACTTTAGTTATCAACTGTTTAACTTTATTTATCAACTGATTTGTATATATTATATTTATTCATCTACTATTTGTATTTATTTATGTACTGATTTGAGAATTGATTAATCATCACTGATTTATATTAGTTAATCAACTGATATGTATTTATTCATCTACTTATTTGTATTTATTCATCTACTGTTTTTTATTTAGCTATCTACTCATTTGAATTTATTTGTACTGCTTCTGAAATTATATAAGAATCTACTGATGTAACTTTATTTATCAACTGATTTGTATTTACTTTTCCACTTATGTATTTATTCATCTACTTATTTGTTTTTATTTATTACTGTTTTTATTTAGTTATCTATTGATTTGTGTTTATTTATGTACTAATTTTGATATTATTTAATCATCTACTGATTTAACTTTATTTATCAACTGATTTGTATTTATTGTATTTTATTCATCTACTATTTGTATTTATTTATGTGCTAATTTAGGAATTATTTAATCATCTACTGATTTATATTAGTTTATCAACTGATTTGTATGTAATGTATTGATTCATCTACTATTTGTATTTTTTATGTGCTGATTTAGGTATTATTCAATCATCTACTGATTTATATTAGTTTATCAACTGATTTGTATTTATTCATCTACTTATTTGTATTTATTCATCTACTGAATTTATTCGTCTACTGTTTTTTATTTAGTTATCTACTTATTTGAATTTATTTATGTACTAATTTTGAAATTATATAATCATCTACTGATGTAACTGTATTGATCAACTGATTTGTATTTATTTATCTACTTAGTTGTATTTACTCATCTACTTATTTGTATTTATTTAGTTATCTACTGATTTGTGTTTATTGATGTACTGATTTTGATATTATTTAACCATATACTGATTTAACATTATTTTTCATAAATTTTACATGTATCCATTAATATATATATATATATATATATATATATATATATATATAGAGTCAGGCTAGAATACACTCGAGTGTATCCGGAGCAGAATACACTCAAGTAGTTTTTCATGATGCAATATTTTTTTTGAAAATCTAATCCGTTGATCTTCTTAAACATCTCGTGAACAACTCATGTGCAAAATTTGAGCACATTTGGATATGTATAGCTCATGTTATGAAGACCGCAAAAATTATGCATTTCAAATTAGTTTCGCGCGTCGATTTTGTTGCCCTTGGATGAGTGACTTACACTCATCCAAATGGGCTCAAAATTTGCATGTAGCCTAGTTATAGTATGAAGGAGAAGATCAACGGTTTACATTTTGCAAAAAATAGTCATGATATCCAAACACACTTGAGTGTATTCGTGCGATCCGTACACTCGAGTGTATTCTAGCCTGACTCTCTCTCTCTCTCTCTCTCTCTCTCTCTATATATATATATATATATATATATAGAGTCAGGCTAGAATACACTCGAGTGTATCCGGAGCGGAATACACTCAAGTAGTTTTTCATGATGCAATATTTTTTTTGAAAATCTAATCCGTTGATCTTCTTAAACATGTCGTGAACAACTCATACGCAAAATTTGAGCACATTTGGATATGTATAGCTCATGTTATGAAGACCGCAAAAATTATGCATTTCAAATTAGTTTCGCGCGTCGATTTTGTTGCCCTTGGATGAGTGACTTGCACTCATCCAAATGGGCTCAAAATTTGTATGTAGCCTAGTTATAGTATGACAATGAAGATCAACGGTTTACATTTTGTAA
Organism: Alisma plantago-aquatica; assembly: GCA_963693085.1. Lineage (NCBI taxonomy): Eukaryota > Viridiplantae > Streptophyta > Magnoliopsida > Alismatales > Alismataceae > Alisma > Alisma plantago-aquatica. The sequence continues at coordinate 92,399,542 of OY856414.1, read as the reverse complement.
AAAATAGTCTTGATATGCAAACACACTTGAGTGTATTCGTGCGATCCATACACTCGAGTGTATTCTAGCCTGACTCTCTCTCTCTCTCTCTCTATATATATATATATATATATATATATATATATATATATAAATGCCTGGGCCTCCGCCTGGGCGTCCCCAGGCAACGCCTGGTCGTCTAGCCGCCTATACAACCATGCTCATACTACATGTGAACTGATGTCGGTCTAGGGACTTCTCAAAGAATTTGACTAATGTGATCAAACACAGAGGCGAATCGTCACTTTGTCCGGGAATCTGTTATGTCTGGTCACATTTCCACTACTTATATTCGGAAAGGAGATTTGATTGTTAATATCTTCACAAAGCTGCTTTCGAGATCTCGATTTGCTACTTTGGTGGACAAGGTGGGCATGCAAGTCATTTATGCTCCAACTTGAGGCGGAGTTTCGATATATATGCTTTATGCTATGCCTTAGACTATCTTTGTCTTTTACTTTTCCTTTTATTCCATATCTCTTGTTTCTATTTTTCGCCTACTCTCTTTTCCATTTGGGCATAAACACAAACAAAAAACCCACACCCCTGATTTGCCTGACCCCATCTTTCATGAGAACTTTCGGTTCACTTGATGTAAAGGGGTCTAATTATGTTTAGAATCGTATTGTGTTAATGAATTTTGGATTTTGAAGTATCATTTTGTATGAACCATTAGTATTTTGTGAAGTATGAGGTTATGCTTTTGTTGTGGGCTAAGAATTCTACTTATACCTTCATCGAAGTTAAACTAGTTCAAATGTTACCTATATGGCCTATATTTTAGCATACTAATATTATTTTTATACATTGTTGATGTCACCGGTTCAACTGGTTCGACCACAACTCGAATCGGTTAACTTGGAACGAGTAGCTTCACCGGTTTGATGACCGCTTTGTTCCCGATTAACATTGATGGCATTCATGCATCAATTGGTTTGGGATGATTGCTTTCATGATAGGGTCATGTAGTCAACTAGACTAGGCAAACTAGGTGGGTGAAGTTTGCGTTCGTAGTTGGGGGCGCAGAATCTAGTGGTTAGTGACTAAAGAGAGATAGGTAAAATATCCAATAGCGGATATATGCGCTGATCACCTGCTCAAATGATTTGACGTTAATTAAGCTAACCCGTGGACACGGACCTGTCTCTCAAAGTACCTCAAGAGCACCAAGTCGGTTGCTTGTAAGGTAAAATATATGTACAACTATATCTGAGGTAAAGTATATGTACAACTATATCTGACCCAATGGAATGTGACCCTGAAATCAGTCGATAAAAATGACCCAAAAAATGTAAATCTGCACATTTTCAACACCTAGATGGTCTATACATTAGATTTCATTTACATGAAAACACATATGTATAGGTAGCTCTAATGTAATATTACTTAACTATTACTAAATGATCGTAATGGCGGAACTCTAGCAATATATTCCTTTTGATTGTTACTTAACCCAAACAAATAAAATTTATTTTGAAAGAATGGAGATATGTCCATTGTTGTTTAATCATTCAATTTCAAACGATTAATGCCACACAACCATCTGCTTGGACGAGAGACTGTGATGCAACCCGTAAAGGCAGATTTGTATAGAAATAGGTCAGGATCCAAGATAACTGATGCAATCCGTAAAGGCGGATTTGCATAGAAATAAGTCAGGATCCAAGATAACTGTCTGTTTATTGTTATTCCTTTCCAGGGCCAAAGATAGAAATATAACTGGTAAAGAAAAGACTGGTGATGAACAAGTCAGGTTGGACTATAATTACCTGATTTGATTTCCATCTGTAAAGGCTGCAGGAGCTTGACTATCAGAGCTAGGGGTTCACGTCCCACATATCCGTGCTGCCACCTTTTCCTTCACCCCTTACATTATGTGTTCCAAATTTTCGGATAGCCCCATTGATTACAATTTCTATTATGAACAAAGAAATGTGGGGAATTAATAAGGGATTGAATGTGCTAGTTGTGAGTAGGGATGAGCATCGGGTCGGGCCGGCCCGATCTGACCCGCAACCCAGCCCGCATAACCCGATCCAGACCCGAATCCGATTTATAATATGGGTGGACCGGGCCTAAAATTTAAACCCATATTTTATTTGGGCCGGGTATGGGCGGAGGTAAACCCAGGCCCGAAAACCCGAATACCCAGATTATATTTTATGTACATTATAGATGTATACATCTATCTTTGTCTTGAAAGAAAAACATACAGATTTCTTGATACAATATGTAGTATGTATCCAACCAATGGCAACATAGAAAATCTATAATCAATCAACATGATTAGTGAATTGATACTAGATAACTATCATTGACATATATAGACATACTTGATTTCATTGTTTTGATCTCACTCTGTCCACATGTAGGGGACAAATGATCTTTTGCTCAATGCATAGTAGATTATGCTCATTTTTTTTCTCATATGCCCACATGTAGGAGAAAAATGATCTCTTACCATTCCAAAACCCATTTCGTTGTATATACATATAGGATGGCATGAGAAAATGATTTGTTGCTCTTTCAATATCCATTCATTGTTGTAGGGGATCATACGACTAAGGTGTACATATTCTGGCTACATTTATCACAATATATATATATATATATATTGTTTTGAAGGTTGATCACAAAATACATATCATACTAGTTTAGTTTCCATGTTAGCAAGTTGGATCTAGCAAAATGTGGTATGCTCATTCGATGTAATATGGGCAAACCCGAATTCGGCCCGAAACCCAACATTCTTATATGGGACGGGTATGGGCTGATATTTTTCATTTTTATCCGGGCCCGAACCCGGCCCGTGGCCCACTTTAAAATGTGGGTTTGGGTTTGGGATAGACAAAACCCGGTATAACCCGGCCCGATGCTCATCCCTAGTTGTGAGTTATCTTTTATCATCGATGCAAGTAGGTCATCCATGCGGCGAGGTATCAACGAGATGAGCAAAAATTCACATTTTTTTGGTGCTTGAGCAATAGCAGCTTGATATTTTAATGTGTTATTGAAAGATGAGTAGGCTGGCAATGGAGGCTTTGCATTAGCAGGGTGGATCACAACTTTTATGGTTGTGAAAATGTAGGTGGTGGCATGAAATTCTACAAGTCCACTAGCAATTAGTGCAACTGTGGGCGGAGGAAAGAGTTGTCAACAATGTTTAAAAAGCACGAAGTAGGAAGCATGTGGACGGAACCTTGTAGCCGATTAATCGCCAGGAGGGTGATTTAGCGGGTGCTTTTTAAAAAAGTGGATTTTAATTTCTTATAAACTTGTATGCAAAATTACTTAAATATGTATATAAATACTATATTTTTGGAACTATTATACATATATAGACACTGTACACAACACCCCAATCGTTTATAAGACAACTATAAAACAATGATTATAGCTATGCAATATAGTAAACAATATACTTGTCATAAATAAAGCACCCTACACCTATAATTAATAACTGTATATAAACGATACAACAACAATTTTATATCACATATTTACGTAGGTAAATAGTAAACAATAGACTTATCATAGATACCTTACAAACATATTGTTACATTTGCACATCATCAACTAGTCATGCATTCCAACATACATTTAATCAAAGTATGCATTCTAAATTAGATAATAGTTACATTTAACTTGGATACATGACAACAATTCCCTATTACTACAACTTACATACAAAGTATGCATTCTAAATTAGAACTAGGTATATCATAGAACATTTAATGTATGCAAGATTAATATATTATAGTCAATACTAATTGAACCACATAATGTACATAATTGTTACATGCTTATAGCAGCTTTTTTTTAAAAAGTGGGCAAAAAGCGGGATAAAATCGGGCAAAAAGCGGCCGCTTTTCTTCAATCCGTTCCACAGTTGCTTTAGGGGGTTTTAATCGGCCAGGACCTGTTGGCAATTAAGCGGCCGCTCAGTACGATTTTTAAAACACTGATTGTCAAGCATTGAAGCGTTGTTAGCGTGGACGATAGCCATCGTTGGCGGCTAATGGCTGCTAAGGTTGCGCCTGTGAGGGTGGAGGCAGAGCGTGTTGTTCGGGAACTAGCGTGTTGCAAGTCCTGGAACAAGAGTTTCTTTAAGGGAAATTTTCGTTCCTTGTGATTGCAACACACTGAGTATTTGCAAAACATGAAATACAAAGTCATGAGATTGAACTGCAACTGTAGCTGTCTGGTTGGATGTATCTGTAACTCATCCGCTTCATTTTTCGTCCGTTTGGTATCCTGTGCTGTGAGATTTTTTGTATGGGCAGACAACAGAGGAATCATGATAAATGAGAAAAGTTCGGCTGTGGCCATATGCTCTAGAAAAAGTGACATGCAGATTCAGTCAACCAGAACGGAGAAGAAACTGGACAGATGTGGAGCAGCTGTTGCGTACGGAGGAGGCAGCGTACCCTATCGTGTGGAAAACAAACCGCGCCCAAATTGGGTGCGGTTCTTTTTCCTCGTTTTTCTACTGGGCCGAACTGCATGTGTGGGTTCTATTTACACCGTGGGTTGGGTCTGCATGGAACCAAACATGTTGTAAAACATAGCGGGTTGGATCTGCACGTTTTCATTCCCGATACGTCTTGACCATCCATACATTGTGCAATTATAGTTTTTTGTGGGTGCGCGCGGGCACTTAGGGAACTCATGCCGCTTGTGAATTTCTGTGCAGTTTTAGGTATGGATGAAGTTTAGTGGGTGTAAAGATCCCGAACCCTATTTTACTCTGGGTACATTTATATATCTATGTTTGTAGTCAACTCAAGTTTGTAGCAATAAGATATATCACATTCTATAGTCTTTTACTGTATAGGGCTGTGCATGTGTAATCGAATTTAATTTGCTATGGTGGTACATGTGCTTTTGGCAAGTGCTAATAGATCAAGTAGATAGCAAGTCACTATCTACAAGAAGCGACAAAGACGTAAATGGAACTTTGTGGGTGTATATGGATGGAAGTAAGTCTGAAGGAAGGAATTTGCAGCCCTAGAACCTCACAAATGGTGGATGCTTGATGTAGGGGTAGTGGATAATTCAAGGGTAGTCATACTCAGATCAGTTTTCTAAACATTAGAGCCCCTAGTCATAGTGTTGATTGCCCAACATGCTACGCACATTCACTGCTATACTGCTATAGAGAATTCTATTTTGGGACCTCCCAGTGGATGCAATTTTTTTCACCGCTGCGCTACACTCTTCCTGGTTGTGTTTAGGTTGGAGGGGAGTACACAATGAAGAATATTTTAGTTCGTGTTGGTTTGTTGCTGATGACAGTGAGCTCTTGACCCAGGATTGGGAGGGAGGGCTTTAGCTGGGTACCTTCATCTTCAATCAAGATAGATGACATTGCATTATGCAAGAAATGGTGCAGGCTTTGCTGACGGATTTTCCTTTTTTGGATGAACTGCACTTGTTTCAATAACTTGACTTTTTCTTTGTTTCTTGTAATGGTTATGGTGATGGATGGCAAGGGGTGGGACCCATTTCAGCAGGTGTTGCTGATGACAATGAGCTTGACCCAGGAATGAGAGGGAGGGGTTCCACCGGGCTACCCTCATCTTCCATCAGTTGGCCGAGGAATGCACACACTGCAAGGAGGCTATGCCATTACATAGATTCCCTTTCCTACTAGACTTAATTCGTTGGAAGATAACTTGCTTGGTTTTTTGCTGTTTCATGTGAATACTGAGTGAAAGATGGCAACAGGTGAGGGCTGTTGCGTGTGGACTGCCTACGGGTATCCCTCTCAATGGTATATGACCGATTCCATCTGGATCTGGTCCTGTCATCTCATCCTTTGATCTCTTTGGTGTTGAGAGAAGCCGATGGGCGATTCAGTGATTGAATTGGGAGTGTGATGTTTAACTTTTTTATTTTTCTTTTAACTAGATTTACCCTGTTTGATTTGAATTGAGGTTATATTCTTCCTTCAATGAAAATTCAACTAGTGAATGGCACATTAACAGATTTTTTTCACACACCCGCAAGACAAATGCATAATTGTAGTTCAGAAATCCTATCTATAATTTGAAAACTATCTGCTAATTTATTGTCAATCGTGAATTGTATTGAGGTTGATGCGATTATCCATAGGGAACATTTAATTGCAAATTGTCTTCTTCTGGCACGTGCTTGCCTGCCTCTGGATGTAGTTTCAATATATAAGTGAAGAAATCAAAGAGCCTGGATACCTCTACATGCTGTAAGAAATACTTGAGTTGTGTCCTGGAGATTCAATGCCACCAGCAACCTCTTTGTCTAATAACTGAACTTATAGTTTTTCAGAACAAAATTTCGAATTTCTGATCTGCATGAATTTTAGACAGAAGACATATAGATAGATAGATAGATAGATAGATAGATAGTTATATATTAACATACGAGCAATATATGAATCTATAGGAATTACTAAGAGGAGTAGAGGACTAAAAAGGAAAAAAGAACATTGGTCCACTTGAGGAAGAATAATAAATTTCAAAAAGAAATCAATAAGAAGGCTGGGGAAGATGATGAACAAAGAAAAACCAAAAAAGCGCGAAGCGGGAGGCGTGCGGACAAGACCTTGTAGCCGATTAACGCCAGGTGGGCGATTATGATGGCGCTTTTTGGAAATGTGGGTTCCTAAATTCTTATATATTTTTACACAAAATTACACATTTGTATATAAAAATATGTTTCTATGGAACTTTTATACATATTTAATCAGCAAATCCGTAATTAAAACTAAGTATTAATCAATACTTTACTACTAATCAATATTTCTAATCACCAAAATCAGCAAACAAAACAATAATTGTAAATAACCAACTATGAATTTACTATTAAACTCTAAACTACTAATAGGTAATACTAATAGGTAAAATAAGCAATCATATCAGTAAGTCAGTATTTATTAAGCATTTATCAATACTTACCACCAAACAATATTTCTAATCATTAAATTCAGCTAGCAAATCAGTAATTGTAAATAACCAACTATGAATTAATTATTAAAAACTTTACTACTAATCTGTAGTATTAACCAAGTAATCTCTATTGTGCCAAAAAAGTAATACTAATCAGTAATCAGTGAAAGCAGCAAGGAAATCAATAAAACTAATCATTCACTAGAAGTATAATAGAGTAATATTCATTCAAGTATAAAATGAGCAAAGAAATTCCAGTATCATGGCTCTAGGAGCCAATTTTTACTTAAGCGGGTCAAAGCGGCCGCCTAAAACAGTTCTTGAAGCAGGCACTTAGGCGGGTTGAGCAGCCCAAAAGCGGGTGTTTAATGGCCCAAGCGCCAGGCGGGCGCCTAAGGCCGGATTCAACGACCAGGACCTGTCCACTCTTAAGCGGCTGCCTGGGCCGTTTTTTAATACAGTGGAAAAAACGAAAAAACGAAAAGAGAAAGTAGAGCATCATGCAGCAGGAATCTTACAGGGTGAAACCATGGAGAGAGAAAATTAAAGCAGAAGACAATTGGTAGATGAAGAAGAACAAATAAAAAAAATTAAACCAGAAAGGAGGTAAAAGGATGAGAAACAATATAGTGGCTATATGTATAGATATGAATAATTGAATAATATAGAATGCTAGAGTAGAAACTGAAAATGCAATCAAGAAATTAGCATTATATTAATGTCAGCGCTAAAGCCGCCGCCTGGACCATTTTTTAATACAGTGGAAAAAAAAACGAAAAAGAGAAAGTAGAGCATCATGCAGCAGGAATCTTACAGGGTGAAACCATGGAGAGAGAAAATTAAAGTAGAAGAAGATCGGTAGAGGAAGAAGAACAAATAAAGAAAATTAAAGTAGAAAGGAGGTAAAAGGATGAGAAACAATATAGTGACTATATGTATAGATATGAATAATTGAATCTAATATAGGAATGCTGGAGTAGAAACTGAAAATGCAATCAAGAAATTAGCATTGTATTAATGTGAGTACATTCAAATAAGGGATTTATATACAGATTATAGAAATTGGAGGATGAAGAAGAAAAAACCGTTGTAGTATATAGTAAATCAGTAAGTGGAGCAATAGTAAATGGATAATATCATAATAGTACAGCAACAGTAAGTCCATAACATAGCAACAACTTTGCTGCTTGATGGAACTGTAAAGAATAAGAAAAAACACGAGGAAAGATTAAGGAAGAATAAATATCAAAAGAAATAAAAAAAAAAGAAAAAAAAACAGCCCAGATTTTAGGCCCATTGGGCGCCTAGGCACTCCTAGACTCCCGAGGCGCCGCTTAGGTGGCCGGCCAGCCCGCCCCACAGCCTAGTTAGGCTGGGTGCCCAGGTTTTGGAGGTCAAGTGGACCGCCTAGGGTGGGCGCCCGTACAACTATGATTTATACAATGAAGTGCCGTGTAAGTTGATCACGTTCTTTGGATTTTATGGAGATCATATATCCACAAAAATCTATACTAATTGTTGGAAAATCATATTATATGTACTTACAAGCCTATGATTAATTTTTTTTGCAATGAGCTCGTAAGCTGATGAAGTTTTAATATCTTGTTCGATTCCTCAAGGATCTAAACAAAGGTTAAATGGTGGTGATAGACACACACTTGGGCTTCCTTTCTCAAACTTAAAGTGATTCATATTATGTCTCTAGCAATTAGATGAGATGTTGTTTGATACATAGAATCAAGATCTTAAACATTTGACATATAGGTAGTAGTCTTACTGTGCTATTTTCTTATAAGTTGAAGTTTGATATCTGAAGTTACACATTTAAGTACGTAAAATTAGGCATTGATGCTTAACGTTGAAACTTTGTATCAATTGTCTTCTCTTTTCACGAACCGACTTGTATTTCATTGCAATTCCATTGTTAACTTTTGTTTTGGCAAAACGGTACAATGAATGTGCTATAGCAAAAAAAAAGATAATTTTTTTCTTATGACTAGATAAGAAGTAACATATAGTTGCTTCCTTTGATTCTAGGTGTCATGATTTTATTTTCATGCATATCCAATGCTAAGATACTATGTTGGTGAATTGCAGCCTGTCACATGGTTGAGCCTTCTACTATTGATGCTTACTGGAGGTGGATTGATTGTATACTACGATAAGGAAAAGAAGCGTCAAATTGAAGGTAGACAACTGTGGTGAGTAGGGCCCTTTGTCTGATTATTAGTTATCCCTTTGTCTGGATATTTGTTATCCCTTTGTCTGATTGTTAAATATCTAAGAGCATGCACTGTATGCTAGACTATTGTGTAGAACACATAGTTGAAAGTTTCGGCAAATTGTCGAAATTTCACCAACTATTTCCATACCGATGGCAATCGGGCTCGAAATGCAACGTCGAAAAACACTGACCATTGAAAATTTTCTTTTTGTGAAATGTACTATGTACTACCTATAGCATATTTTTTTTGCACAGTTGTGTCTTTAAGTCGATATATTGTGCTTGCAGACTATAATTACTTAAAATCATTGATTTCACCATTGAAAACTGACATCAAAATTCTCCATCAAAACAATTCACCGGCCTTCCCTCACACATGAGGAGACCCCAACTCCACAAATCTATTAGAGTCTATTTAATTTAGTTAATTAAGTTATTTGAGTCTATTTGTATAAGGCCCAGTGTCTTAATCCATTAGGGTTTAGTCTAAAGTCTGTATGCTTCCCCCTTCTTCGATATATTGGAGGGAGATTCCTCTTATCAAATAGACCACACAACCTTCTTTTACTATACAACACGGTATCAGAGCAGAGATGCTAAAAGCCCTAACCTAGAGAGAGAAAAAAGTTGTCTCCGCTAGCAGGTGTTGCCATCTCTTATGGCTTGGCCACCCACTAGGCAACTTCTTGACCATCAACGATCTCTTGATCTGATCCCTGCGCCTCCGCTTCATACCCTTGTGCTACTATTTGCTTCTCTGCTCCTTGTCGCTGAAAGGTGATCTCCCGCTCCCTTGCTACTACCGTGAGCCCTTACACTTCATTTGCAACAACCGCGACCACCACCAACCCCGCTTCATCTATAGTAGCCGCCACCACCAACTCGTCCCTTCGCAACAATCCCCAACCACCAACAATAAAACCTGTGCCGATGCCACCCTCTTCCTTGGCCGCCACCGCTGCTATCCATCTCTCCATCGACTGCGGCTGGTGCTTTCCTCACCCGCTGGCCCTACCGCTTGGTGACCAGTCGCCCGCTGCTCCCTGCCGTCGTCACACATGCCTCTCTCCTGCCACTTAGTTTAACTTTTGCCGCTAAACCTGCCACAACCCCCATCAATGCCTTATCCTGCCTGTTGCCAATGTCTTCCCCCTCCATGCGCCATTGCAATCACCAATCTCCCTACAACAAAGTCCCCAAACCGTAAAACTTCCTAGCTGTAAACCCACTCTTGTTGTTTTGTGCTCCACCCGCAATCCCCTATTTCGGTACAGTCTCTAACCGCCAATTCCCAATAGTTTAACCCCTAAATAAAAATACAAAGCTACGGTCTTTTTTTGTTTTGACCCCCTTGGCGCTGGTCTACTTTGCATATATACTGCAGACAAATCCAGTTAGTCGGGGCTAATGAGGAGGCAGAGTGCCTGATGAAATACATCCTGATGGCCCATGTTGACTACTTCTACAATCCATGTGGGAGAAGCATGGATCTGAGCTTGGAAGCTAAACAATGTGAAGAATTGGCCTTTAGCCCTCCAACTGGAATCACGAGTTCGCTCTTAAAGTAACTACAATATTTACTGTTGTTATTTTCTATTATTGTGCAGCTGTCCTTATTTTCTCCTCCCAGGACTCTGATATCCCAATATACATTATGCTTATTGTTAATAGATCTTCAATCAGATTCGATTTTTGATCTACTCCATACCGCGTTGGGCTTCACCCTCTTGCAACCCCCTTAGATTTGTCGGCCTAATGGCCGCACGAATCTCCTTTTTGGGGTCGCATTAAGATCCACATATTTTTTTACCTAGAGTTGTCTAATCGGGTCATGTTGCACATTCACTCGAGTTATCAGTTGACATCCTCCAGATATTTGCCTATATTTTTATTCCCTTTGCTGTTGTATTTGACTTTCTACCCCAACCACTCTTGGTTCTTTCCGTGGTTGGTGTGAGGGGGAGAAATAGAGAATAAATGAGATGGAGGAGAGGAAGATTATCTTCTGCCGTTCAATATATTCATTGATCTTTATGCACTTTTTGAAGAGCTTTTGAACTTCTATCGATATTTGTATATGAAAGTCTCTTATTACTATATGCTTCTTAGAGAGCTTACTATCTAGAACTTCATGTCTACTGCTTGCTTATTTAAGCTGACTATATTTTATCCGACTATGTCGACTGTACTATATAATTTTTTTCTATGCTTTAATTGCACGTTTACATTTTCCGTGCCTTGCGCACCTTGCTTTTTGAACTGTGAACCAGTAGTATCTGGACTTTTCTACTGTGAACCAACACTCTCTGTACTGTAATGTTAGCGACTATGATGAAGACCCTGATGCCTTGTTGTTGCTGTTTACTACTACTCCGGATGTCACATCCTTTTGATCAAGAAGCTTCTGCTACTTGTTCGCGACCTGCACCTGCGACATGCTTCAGATTCAGCCTGCTTGCATACCCGCTTTGGGTTATCTATTTGAGGGGGAGTACTTGAGTGATGGGTGCTTTATTGTAATCTTGAAGGGGGAAATATTCTTGTATGGGCTTGGTTTATCTTTTTATTCAACTTCTTTGTTTTTGGTCTGTCTGTTTGCAAGCTGACTTTGGATTCTCTCAAGCTTTAGCTCGAGGGGGAGCATTAGAGAGTCTCGATATTTTAAGTTAATTAAATTATTTGAGTCTATATGTATATTTTCCCAAGTGTGTTTTGGCCCATTAGGGTTTAGTTTTAAAGTTTGGACGCTCTCCCTTCTCCTATATACAAGATGGGGATTCCTTTTATCAAATATATCACACAACTTTCTTTTACTTTACAAAATATCCAATATGAAATATTATTGCATATTGAATAGATCTACACTAGTTGACAAGTCTGGTAAAATTTCATAAATTAATTTGTTTGTCTTTGAAACATCAAGAATGCATCTATTGATGTTTCCGTTAACATTTTGGCAAATTTCTGTATGTGTCCATCATAACGGCATCGAAATCAGACATTTTCTTCCTTGGTATGAAGCATTTTTTGCAGTGGTAGCACATTGCGAATGGTGCAAATAAGTCTTTTGAATGCAAGGTACACAATCGAGAATTTTAGCCACGGACAATACTTCCCATATTGATTCTTTGGATCATGCAGATATCTAAAAAGCCTCTTCATTTCCTTTATTTATAACAATAGAAATATTACTTTTTTGTATTGAGTTGGTTTTTTTCTGGGAGACAACGGATTCCCTGGTGTAGATTACACTACTAGAAGCAGAGGGAATATGTATCTGTGTTTCAGTAAGGAAATGGTTTGAAAGTAACATGGATTGGTGTTTAGGGTTGGAACTTGGACGGTAGGCACCAAACATGATTGTACGAGGCTATGAGCTTCAGAGTGTGATGTCTTGCTGAAGATTATGGCAATTGGTGGTTTCATTAAGCAGATGAATTTTGATGATGTTGGTGTCTTGTGAAGACCGCTAATTATCACAATAACACTAAGGATTTAAGCGTATCAATTATTGCACTTCTTTTATAGTTTCCTTGGGGGATGCTATTAGAGATGCACATTGATAATATACTGATTGGACACATTCATTCATGTATCCATGTCCAAATTCCAAACGCCGTCTGCAAATCTTTAGATTCTTCTTACATATAATGGGTATAGATAATCATATGCGGTAAATCACAATATGCTTGTTAGATTGCAGTTCCCTCTTAATTTGCATGTTTTAACAATTGAAATTGCATATTTGAGATAAAAGATTTAACTTTCATGAGATAATTGTTTTTTTTAGTATAACTCAGAAATAATAGTAGATGAGAATGAAGAACCTAGTGCTAGTAATTATCATGAGAAAAAAGTGCATCAGTTGAAAGGTGTCTGAGTGGTGGGAGGAGGTAGTAAAGGGCTTCTGGAGGGTTGTTGATTGGTTTCGGTCTCTTCTAGGATGGGAAGAACTAGCACTAGGATGAGTAATCGATTAATAACCCGATCAATCAAATGGTAAATTCCAATACGTTGAATTTTGTTCAGATAATTCAGTCATTTTGATTAATCAATTGTTCGGTTAATGGGTCAGTTAAAAATATTTTTGTTTGGTTAACCAAATTAACCAATGAATCACAATTAATCTATAGAAACTTGTACTACATATAAGTATATCCACATATTTGTACTTAAATTTCAACATGCGTCTTTATTTATATCCCAATCAAGTCTTCATGAACTTTGTCATATATATATTATATATATAGATAGATACATGAACATACACTTCTATGCTATGATGATTGATCATTATTTCATGAATGTATTCAATCAACATTGTTATGGAAGTATTATTTGGCTAACCAAATTTATGGACTGAATTGATCATTAACAATTAATCGTTGCCAAATTTATTAACCTGACTCAGTTAGGGTAACAATTAATATTTGAAACCATGAAATACTAAATATTGAAACCAAAATAATTAACCAAAAAGTTTAATTGAATGCTCACTCCTAATTGACACTACCCTATCACCTACAGGGATGACTACTTAGTTGGTTACTATTGGATGCATGACACTACAACTTGCTATAAAGTTGCTTGCTATTGGATGCACGCCACAACTCCAAGGAGGTGCAAATACCACCTTCAGCCAGTCACATCTCTTTCGCCTGTCTAAGTGACTGGTGACACATTGCTACTCGCATTGTGGCTTTCTCCTAGAACTAAGCTCCGTTGGGGTTTGAGAGGTGTGAAAAGATCTAGATGGGGGGTGAATAGAGCTTTTGGTATTTTAAAATTTAATTCAAAGACTCAAACCAAAGGAGGAGGAAACAAGGAAGACACTTCGATGTAGAGTGGTTCCAACCTTTGAATCAAAGGTTGTCAGTCCACTACCCAATTGTCTCCAATTGGGATTTTGAAAGTGATTTATTTAGTTACCTCGCAAGGATGTTACAACTAAATACAGTCACCTTCCACACCCTTGAAGTGGCCTTCACCTCCTTGAAGCAACCTTCTTGAAGTAACTTCAAGTCTTTGGAGCAGCCTTTACAACCTTGAAGTAGCTCCACCACCTTGAGATGACCTTCACTTAGAAGTAGCTCCAACCTCCTTTGAAGCAGCCTTCTTGAAGTAACCTCAAGCAACCTTGGAGCAACCTACACAATCTTGAAGTAGCTTCACCTCCTTGAGATAGCCTTCATCTAGAAATAGCTCCAACCTCCTTTGAAGCAGCCTTATTGAAGTAACCTCATACAACCTCCCTCAGACAACCTCCTACACTTGGAGTAGTCAAGGAGAACAAATATAATATAAAGGAAATAGATTGGAAGAAAGAAGGTACTTAACCAATGAAATACAACGTTTTGATCCTATGTCAAGCATATAGATCTCCTATCCACTTAAGATGAACGTGGCTATATGTGGTGGCTAGGAGATTGTAGCTATAGGATACGACTTTAGAGGACAAGGAACAAGATAGCAAGTGTTTTCTTAGCTTTGTTGCTCTCTAATATGGATGCTCAAGTGTAGCTTATGTGCTTTAGGTGTCCTAAGGCCTCTCCTATTTTTAGGAATGGTTTGCAAGTAATTAAGGACGTTTTAGGGAGTCTCTAGAGTGTTCTTAGTGCTTAACTAGCCGTTAGGTAGAAAGTAGTTGGCTAGCAATGGCTAAATTGTTTGAGCTTGGAAGAACAATCCAGAACCCTGTCCGGTCGACAAGTTTGTCGACCGACCATGTCTCGGTCGAGCTTTTCTTCGATTGAGCCTGGGTTGAATGCAAATGTGTACCAACGTCTATTTACAACTCCCAACTACTTGGTCTAACGGTCATATGCTTTGGACTGAGGTTGAGTCGGTCGACCATATGCTCGACCGAAACACACTTTAGAGCACAAATATTTAAGTTTTCGACCAGTGCTATACGTGCTCGACCTAGGTGGTTCTCGGTCGACAATATCTTCGACCGAGGGTGTCTCGGTCGACTAGTTTCTTGACCGAGAGTGTCACTGTTTCAGGTTTGTGAACCACCTATCAAATGTGTGTTCTGATGGAAGATAATGACTCTAATTTTTAGGGGGAACCTAACTAAGGGTTTTGAGTGGATAGAAAAGATCTAACGCTTGATTTACATGATATCTAAGTACTTGTACATTATATCTTTGTACAAATTTTTACATTGAGTACAATCATGAAAATATAAACATTTAAGCGCATTGATCCTCAATTTTTATTGATCTTCAATTATCCACTTAGTAATATCTCCTTATTTTCTTGAACCCTGAAATACTCAAGTAGCACGTTAGATCTACAAAAATGAAATGTTTGTCATCATCAAAACAAACGGTATGCTAATGTCAAATTTAGCCAACAAGGTGATCTGTTTTCTGGCCAAATGGTGTGCTCTTGTACTTATGAAGGTACTTTGAGAAGTTTCCAAGGGCTACATGTACATAATTCACTCTTGTTTTCATGGAAGTGTGAAGGGGATTGGGAGAACCCTAGATGTATGTTCGTGTAGGAATTCCCATGCTTCAATAAGCTGGTAAGTGTGATGTCACATATTATCTTTTTCCTTATGGAAGAACCTAATCCATTAACCTATCAATGTAAAGGAAGATGTTCATTTGTATCATTGGGAAATACATTTGTTGGCAAGAAACCTGTGAGAACAATCAAAATGAGTTCAAGCGGGTTACTCTTGTTAGACAGAAAATAGACGACTAATAGATGTTTTGTATTAGTGAATTCCTGCTCCTATATTTCGGAGAGGGTACACAATTACAAACTTGGACTTAAGACTCTAAAGCCAAACACACTTGGGCCCAAATATAATAGGACAAATTACTAATTATCTAGCACTCTCACCACTACCCCTAAAACTGGAGCATGGTAGAATATTATATCCAACTTGCCAAGACAAACATAGACATTGCATATTTACTCCCTTTAACTCTTATGATTGAAATTGAACACTCCCCCTCAAGTAGATAAGATCAGAATCAACAAATAGCAAGCAGCAAAAAAGCTTGAAACAGACGAGCAACATTTGGGGAGACGAGAACTGATAGGCATATATGTCTTTGTCTCAGTCGCTAACATCAATGAGCAGTCTAGACTCTAGAGATGGCTGGTACAGATGTAGCAAATCCCAACCTGAAAACCCCCATGCACAAGGAAACAAGCCCAAGATGCAGCCAACATCAACACCCAAACAACCATTGCGTTCAAAAAGGCTGTCGTCGAAAGAGAGAAGGGGAAGAAAAAGCCGCGCTTCAGCAGGAGTGCTATCATCACAGAGCCGAACGAAGCCCCTGGATCCAACATGTAGAGGGAGCCTCACCTAGGTGGGCAAGATCACCGAAGCCGCTCACAGGAACCCAAACAGCCGAGCCTCAACCCATCCGGACGCTGCCTGAAGCCTACGCCACAAGCTCACTTGGGAGGAAGAGGCCGGCGGAGAAAGGGCTGCACAACTGAGAGGGATGATCACACCTGCAGCAGAGCAAGGCTACGGAAGCGCCCGGGGAGAGCAGGGGCAGCGGTCAGTGGCAGCTTCACCCTCTCCCCTGAGTGAGAGGAGCGGCGGCTCGAGTGCCCTATATTGCACCACGACGGGACCCAATAGCGGAAGGGAGCAGAACCTTCTTTAGTGAAGAGTGGAACTTGAGATGTTGCTGTGAAAAAAAAGGGAACATATGTAGCTTTGTTGGAGACCAGCAGTAGTAAGGACTAAGGGATGTTTTTACTAAAGAAAAGAGATCAAGCAGCCCACCAAGCCAATAAAAAATTACTGCTGGGCTGATTTTTTTAAAGAAAGAAACTACAGCAGTAAAGGGACACCCTAAAAAAGGAGAAGAAACATATTCCATTATGACAAAGAAAAGAAATATTAGCACGAGCCGTACCGCTGGACTTATTTCAATGGAAGAGTGGAAAACAGCAATGATAAAAAATAAATAAAAGAAGTAGGTTGACAGCAGTACGCGTTGAGCCGAGGAAAGAGATACTCTTGACCATGGTTGTATAGGCGGCTAGGCGGCCAGGCGTTCCAGGGGGACGCCCAGACTGCCTAGGCGCCCAGGCGGAGGCCCAGGCGTTTCTAGGCGTTTTTATATATTTTTTGTTTTAACAGATATATGTAAAATTTCTGAAAAATACAATCCTTATACATAAATGTACATGATAAATATGCAATCAATGTGCTAGCATTGTATGAAGAAAGCAACATTATCATTAGATATGGATTGAATTGTGGAAGTTTTACCTAAACAAAATTCATATAGAAATAAAAAAGCTAAACATGTATAATGTTTGTAGCCAAAACAATGTATAATACTATTATGTAGAATTTAGGCTAAATCAAAATTAACAAGGTCTAAATTAGAACTGATTGGCCCTAATTTAAACTCATTTGATCCAAATTTGACCTAGTTTACCCTAATTTTTTCCTAAACCATACCTAATTTTGTATACCATGACCTAATCAATCCCAATTTCCATAAAATTTTCATATTTTCACCTAAATGAGACAAAATTTGACCAAATAAGACCTAGTCATCCAATTTAGAACAAATTCCCCCAAATCATACTTGTTTCCCTTAAATTAGACATAATGTGCCCAATTTTGACATGATTTGGCCTAAATAAAACCTAATTTTGTATATTATGATCCAATCAGACCTAATTTCCCTGAATTTTTCCTATATTGACCTAAATAACATTTAATTTGGCAAAATTAGACCTAATATCACCATATCAGGCCATTTCCCCAAAATCAGACTTATTTTCCCCAAATGAGACCTAATGCTCAAATTTGACATAATTTGGCCTAGAATCAAACCTAATTTGCATAACATGACCAAATCATACCTAACCCACCCTAAATTTCCCTATGTTGATCTAAACGAGGCCTTACATGACCAAATCAGACCTAATTCCCCCAAATTAGACCTAATTCCCCCAAATTCGACATGTTTTCCCCCAAATCAGACCTAATTTACCCTAAATTGATCCCGTTTGGGATAAATCAGACCCAATTTAACCACAAAATAACTCAATTTGATCAAATTCAGATCTAATTTATGCTAAATTAGCCTTCAATTGGCTTAATTTGGGTCTCAAAAGGCCTTACACAACAATTTAGGTAAATTAGGAGCCTGGGCGCCCAGTTTGAGGCGGGCTGACTTAAGCCTAGGCGCCCAGGCGCTGCCTAGGCGCCGCCCAGGCGGGAGCCTGTACAACACAGCTCTTGACAGAAAACAGCTGTAATCCACCAGAACGCCAAAGAATCATCATTTGATAAACAACGACATGGTGCAAGCGCTGTACCCTTTTTCTTTCTGGCTTTTGTCTAAAAATTAATATAATAATACATTTCTGGCATGTGAGGAGAGGGTTGTCCCCTCATTTTCGAACACTGCTGCACCGATCAGCATCGGCAACACGGGAGGGAGTAGTCCCCTTGTTTTCCTGCACTGCTGCACAGGACTAGGGACGTACCGGCAACAAACCATATCAATGCTGGGAGTGGGTGGCGGTGCGGGCTTCGGTACACAGTAGCAGCAAGGGATGCAGGGGAGTTGGCCTCAGCCTCACTGATAGTAATCATCAACTACAAGGCCTTTCTCCTCCGTTTTTTGATTTATGCACAGCAGCATTGAAGGGCTGATCTTGGGTAAGCAATAGACCTGGTTATAGAAGTTGTAGGAAAAGATGAAGAGAAGAGCAGCAACAGTGGCACTTGCGGCATGCCCTTTGGCTGCCCAAATGTGGGAACAGGGTCGACCACCCAGAGAGAGGCTACCTCTCTCTTTCTCTCTTTTGACGTTTGATTCCTAGGACAGCTGCTTTGTACCATGTTAGAGAGAAAATAGACAAATGATTGATGTTTTCATTAATGGAATTCTACTATATTTAGGAGAGGCGACACAATTACAGTAGACTCTAATGGGCCAAACACACTTAGACCCAAATATAATATGACAAATTGACTAATTATCTAGCACTTTCAACAGGTCTACTCCTAGGAAGCACAGACACTTCTAGACAGCCCCCGTGTCCGTGTCGGACACATTTTGGACACAGACACTTGCCGAACACGGCAGAAAACGTTTTGGACACAGCTGGGATGTGTCCAGTTCATTTTGATCTTTTTTTGCACCCCGACACAGCTGGACACTGCCCAGACACTTCCAGGACACATCACTGCAGCTGCTGCTGCTGCATAGCCTATTTCAGAGTGCAAATGTTGAATATGCAGCTGATGTTTATGCCTTATTACTGAGAAAATCTAACACAGAGCTGAGATCTAATCACAATTACAAACAAATCTGTTGTAAATAATCAATATGCAAATTCTAAGCTGAATCAGATATTACAAGTCAAATTATAGTCTAATAAGTTGGTTGAGTAATACAAACTCATATTTACATGAAACATACATTTAGGTCTCTATTTCATATCGGTTTTACCATACACATAAAGACACACATCTATCTGCATATAAGATTATACATACATAGATACATTAATGTGGACAAATTTTAAGATAAATTCCAGTTTATACGTCATACACCCACATATATGTATATGTTAAAAAAAATCCCCTCATCCAATGCCGTGTCCGTGTCCTACATTTTAGAAATTTTCCGTGTCCCGTGTTCGTATCCTTGCCAGTGTCTATGCCTAGAAACGTGTCAGTGCTTCCTTGGTCTACTCTTAACCCGTTCCTGCAATACTTATATGAAGGGTGACTTTATTATAAGAATAGCTTCAATTATACTTGGTACAATGCTTAAAAGTGACCATTTTGGTTTTGACTTTTGAGGTAAGGAATAGCCAGTTAAACATGGCATGCAAGAAGAATGATGGATTTCAAATTGGCGGAAAAGCCCTCTCCTTTGATTTTTTGAGGCGATGGATACTTTCTCAGGGCTTGGATTTCTCATGGTTGTTGTAGGGGAAGTGATGATGTGGACTACTTTGTTTGACTTCACGGTGATGAGAACATCAAAGATTTTTAGTCCCTAATTTCATGAAGTTGAGGTGCTTGAGGTACCAAGTGAGGTGTTGTTCAAGCCAATGAGATGATGTTTGCAATGAAGCTATGTTCCTTCTGAGAGAAGGAGAATGATGATGTAGGTGACACCGTGACGGAGCCTAGTGCCACTTCCTTGCCAACCAGTGAACTACATGTTCCTATTTTGTTAATGTTATCATCCCAAGTTCAGTTTAGGGGTGAGCAGAATACAATTAATAACCAATTAATTGAATGGTTAATTTATTTTGGACAATTTGGTTAATTCGGTTAGTTTGATTAATTTATTTCGGTTAATTGGTTAAATAGTTAAAATTATTTTCTATTCGGTTAACCGTATAGTAAAAATTTATTAATTTTAGAAAAATATTATACATATATATATATACCTACATACTTGTATTTGAAAAAACATCTACATTTACATACTTATCACGTTTTCATGAAATGTGCACCTCTAAATCTATATGCAATACTACAATAGTATAACAATTGTTCAAAGTTTTATGAGTATTTTCATATAATACTATTACAAAAGTTTTATTTAGTTAACCAAATTAACCGACCGAATCAACTGTTAACCGATTAACAATAATCAAATTAACCACCACTAATATGGTTAGGTTAATGGTTAAAATCTCACAACACAAATTAACCATTTAACTGAACCAAATTAACCATAACCTACCGAGTTCCTAGTTCAGATCATATATCATTGAAGTGAGATTGATTTTTATCAACATTCCATGATGTTATTTATAGAATAAGAAAGCCTGTGTATAAAACAAATACAAGGCACTCTCTTTTATAGGATAAGAGAGTAAGTGAGAAACAAAAGCAGGCAATATGGGGTAAAAGAAAGCTAAAGACAAAGACAAGTCTAAAGCGTATGTAAAATTTAAAGCATAAAGCATATATACTAAGACCCCCCTCAAGCTGGAGCATAGATGTCAAAATGCCCAACTTGTCCACCAGTCTAGTAAAGCGAGTCTTGGGAAGTAGCTTGGTGAAGATATCTGCAACCTGGTCTTCTGTCCTGAGACAAGGAGTGCAGATGCGACTAGAGATAAAAGATTCCCGAACAAAGTGGCAATCCCCCTCGATATGCTTGGTGCGCTCATGAAAAATAGGATTGTTAGCAATAAAAATGGAGGCTTTGTTGTCGCAATACATGGGAATATGATTAGACTAGAGATATCAAAATTCTTTAAGGTGTCCTTGGACCCACATCAAATTAACAAGCTGTTTGACTTCAACATCTAGACAGAGCAACCACAATCTGTTTCTTACCGCTTTATGCAACTAGATTGCCTCCAACAAAAGTACAATAGCTAGAAGTAGATTTCGTGTCACATCTACTACCAACATAATCAGAGTCAGAATATCCAATGAGGTAGCAGTGCCCATGTCTACGTTACAACAATCCTTGCTTTGAAGAATTTTTCAGATATTTAAGGATATGACAAACTGCATGCCAATGACATTGTCGAGGTTTATCAAGATACCTATTGACAAGTTCAACAACAAAAGTAATGTCAACTCTAGTAACAATGAGGTACATAAGCTTACCAACCAATCTTTTGTATCGGTGGATGTCAGAATAGGGTGGAGAAAATTCATCATCCCAATTGGTATTGGGATCCAGAGGGGTGCTAGAAGGCTAGGAAGCTCGAACACTTCCCCAGGGCAGCTGTGGCCGTCTTGGACACGTGTCGAACACGGACACGGCTCATAAGTGTCCACTTTTGATGCCTGGACACGGCTTGGACACGCCTGGACACAACAGACCCAAACCAATTCCCTATATAAAAAAATATAAACTATATATCTCCTCTCTCCCTCCTCTTATTCCAACACACTACCATTATGCCTCCTCCCCATCTTATACATACTTGTCATATATTTATCCATTATACATTATATTTATAGATATAATTCATCATTCTTATAAAGAGTGTTCTAGGAATTTGACATACAAATTCATTGTAATTCATCATTCTTCATACTCGATTTCATATTGCAAATGTATTCTAGATAAATAATCCTTCATTATCATTTATTATCTCGTAACAGAAGCATACTAGTGGAATCTTATATCGTCTGCATTCATATCGTAAGTGAATTTTAGGTTTGCTTTTATATTGCTTTTAAGCTTATTTCTATAAAACTCATGTTATTAGTTACTTTATAGATTTGGTTGGATGAATATTATCTGTATTAAATCCATGTTATATGTATGTTTAGGTATATTTGTATATGTGTGTAAGTATTTATACTCATAATCAATGTTTTAGAAAGCGGGAGGCATGCGGACACCGCTTGAGCGGCAGGCGGGCGTCTTTTGAAAAAGCGGGTACTTACTCTTTATAATTTAATAAAAAATATACATATTTGTGTATAAGTAATATATTTTACAAGAAAATTTTGTACTTATCCAGACACCCTACACAACAAATAAAGCACCCGGATATACATATTTGTCTAACAGTAATATACTTAAAAGGAAATTTTATACTTTATCTAGATACCCTACACAACAAATAAAGCACCCAAAATAGTTTTTGACATAGCGGTATGATCCGAATAGTCTACGATTATTGTAGTAAATAATTTATATAACTCTGTATACTAAAATGCAGTAAGCAGTAGAAGATATATAATGTATTAATGTGCATTATGCAGTAAAAAATTGAATATAAAAATGTTTTATATAGTTTATAAATATCCAGTAAATAATAGAATATATTGTACTATAGAATGGATTAATGTATGATATAAGGTAGAAAGGTACATAAATACAATATGCAAATGCAAATATGCTATAGATAACTAGATATATATTGTATGTATTATTCAATAATGTTTTATATTATACAACGTACAACAACAATGTATTATACTATTTGAGATGTATAGTATTGTATATTTTATTACCTGCACATATTGTAAGTCACACACATAAAAAGTCAACATATAGTAGCAACAACAACATTTGACTACGAAAAAATTAAAAAAGAAAGCAACAATATAAAAAACCAGCGCTAAAAAATTAGGCGGCCAAAAACGGGCGCCCAAAGCGGGCCCCATGCGGGTGCACAAGCGGGTTAAGCGGGTCTAAGGCGGCTGCTTAATGGGCTGCCGCCTGAGAGGCCGTTCAAAGCCCTAACCAGGCGGTTGGGCCTCTTGGCCGCTCAGGCATGCGCCTGGGCTGCTTTTCAAAACACTGCTCATAGTTTTAAAAAGCATTATGCGCTGTATGTTCGGAGAGGTCACTGAATAGAGTATATGCGGTATGCGGTGTATGTGCGGTTTTGGATTTTTTATATTTAAATGATTATATCAATGTAAATACACAATAATCATACAATTACATATTTAATTTGAAAAATTACATATTTTAGATGCAATTATGCAAATATGCAATCATACACAACTTAAATACATACAAATATGCAATAAGGAGCTAAATGTATAACAACCATAGATGAATATAATGTAAAAAAGAGGAAATGGAAGCAGACCATTGGCTGAATGTAGGTGGTTGTTTTAGTTACATGAAGAATAGGGGGTGACATTAAAAAAATTGACAACTTAGCAGTTAGACCATTCAAAAATCAGGAATTATTCGACCTTATATGCGGCTATGTAGCCATGGTCTGTTTTAGGCACCGATTTCCCATGTGCGGTTCGGTCAAGGGTTCGAACTGCATATGCGGTAGCATGGATTGTTTTTGAAAAACTGTTTATACTTATACATATATGTATTCATGTATATATATGTGTGTATGCCGTGTCCAACGCCGTGTCCGTGTCCTATATTTTTGGAAATTGCCGTGTCCTATATTTTTGGAATCACCGTGTCCATGCCGTGTCCGTGTCCATGCTTCCTAGCTACAAGGTTTAGTACCAAGCATGCCTATTTCTTTCAGAAGATCTAGAATGTATTTGCCCTGTGAAAGACGAATGCCAGAAGAAGATTTGGCCCAAGCAATATCTGAGTTTACCAAGATCTTTTGTAACAAAATGTTGTTTTAGATATCTTTTAGTAGCTACCAAACAAAATTATATCGTCCACATATACGAATGAGAAGAACAAGCCCATAATTGGTTTTTCTTATACAAACAAAGTGATCAAAATGTGAGCGCCGAAAGTCAAATTTAACAAGAATCTGGCTTAATTTATTAATCCACACTCGTGGGCTTTGTTTTAGGCCATAAATTGCTTTCCTAACTTGCCAAACTTTGTAACACTCCCCCCGAGTAACAAATCCAGGTGGTTGCTCCATGTAGACTTCTCATGTAAGTCGCCACATAGAAAAGTATTTTTAACATCAAGTTGAATAAGCGGTCAATCATTGTTCACATCAACACATATAAGCACTCGTATAGAGTTAAGTCTAGCAACGGGGGAAAAAGTTTCAAAATTAGTTTATCTTTATAGGTTTGAATATAACCTTTCGCTACTAGACGCATCTTCAACCGTTCAATCACACCATCTGTTTGGTATTTAATAGTGAATATCCAACGAAATCCAATTGTAGGGCAATCTTGAGGGCGATCAACTAGATCCCAAGTCTTGCTATCATGAAGAGCAATCATATCTACTTCCATACTTGACGTCAGACATGATGCTTAAGAGCTTGCATAACAATCTTTGGTTTAGAAACAACAAAGATAGACACATTAAAATAGGCAAGCTAACACCAACATTAGTTGCAAAGAAAAAATTACTAATGGGATGCCAAGTGTAGGAACGAACACCTTTCCTTTTGACTATTGGGAAAATGTAGGTCAGAAGTTACCTGAGAGGTGTTGTGATCTGCCGACGAAGGAAGACTTGCTTGTTGAGGGGCCATGAAGGGGATTGTAACCTTAGGTCTTCTCTTACAAACTTTTAGAGGAGCAAGAACTTTAGTTACTTTAGTGGAATCACATTCCACCACTTGAGGTAGTGGAGTGGGATCCAATAGATCATTAGATAAAGCGGACCCCTTTTCAGAGTAGTACAACATGTATTA
The DNA here is from genome assembly GCA_963693085.1 of Alisma plantago-aquatica. NCBI lineage: Eukaryota > Viridiplantae > Streptophyta > Magnoliopsida > Alismatales > Alismataceae > Alisma > Alisma plantago-aquatica. Next base: position 92,374,309 of record OY856414.1, on the reverse strand, counting down.
AAAAAACATCCACACTAAAAATCGCTGTCTTTTGGCATGATCATAACACCAATATGCCTTTTGAGTTCTCGAATATCCCAGAAAAACATACTTAGTGGAGCGAGGGTCAAGTTTAGATATCGGGGCGAAGATTCTTAACAAAAGAAGTGGTACCAGAGATGTACGGAGGTACCAAAAAAAGCGGCACATTAGGGTACATAAGAGAGAGAGGGACTTAATTTTTAGGACAGAAGAGGGCATGCAGTTAATAAGTAGCACACAATAGATACAACTTTAGGCCAAGAACTTGTAGGAACATGATAGTGAAGAAGAATAGTGCGTTCGTACTACAAGAAGATGACGATTTTTCCTCTGCCACACCATTTTGTTGTGGTGTAAGAGCAGGAAGTTTGATGGATGGTACCTCGAGTAGTACATTACATAGACATATTTTTGCATGAATTTTAAAGAATTATCATTTCTAAAGATTTTGACAGTTGCATTGAATTGGGTTTGGATTACCAAGTCACCCGGGAATAATCATCAATAAAAGTCATAAAATAGCAAAATCCAGGCAGGCTAGTAACAAAGTAAGGTCCCCAGATGTTAGCAGGAACAATATCAAATAAACTTTTAGAACAAATCTCTTTTTTCTTATGAAACACAACCCACATTTGTTTGCCAAATTGACATGATTCACACATTTTTTTATCAAGAATCTCAGGAAATAGGCATTGCAAATCAGCAACGAAGGATGTCCCGACGGTAGTGCCATTGTAGTCTAGTCACTGAAGATGATAGAAGGGCAACAATAGATCGCGACACGTCCATGTAGTACAATCCATCTGTCCCCTCGTGACCCAAACTAATCTTCGTCTTCGTATAGAGATCTTGAAACACACAACCCTGATGATCGAAAGTGATTGAGCACTGAAGGCTCTTAACAATTTTATTGACCGATAAAAGATTAAGATGAAATCTTGGAACATATAACATAGATTTCAGTGGCAGATTATGGGTGAGAGTTATAGCTCCGATGCCATGCATCGATGACTGAGTTCCATCCACCACTATTATAGGTGGAATGCTAGTTGTTTTAGATAGAGTGGAAAATAGTTCAGAGTGTCCAGATATGTGAGCAGAAGCACCCAAGTCAATAACCCATTTTTTTACCAGAAGGTGCAGGAAAAGCAAGTAAGGGAGAAGAACCTCCATCTTGAGTAGGTAGCTGTAAGGACAAATGAGCCTGAAGGAGTTTCTCAAACTCTGAGCAGAACCACTCAATCTTGGATTGTGTAGAACTGGAGGCATCAACAGAGGGATCTTCAGAAGCATCAGAGATGACCTGGTTCGCCGACGTAGGTGCACTATGTTTTTTCTGAGCAACGGTCCTCATTGTGGTTCACACGCCCATAGAAGTTGCAGACGCAGTTGGTAGTAGGAGGCTGTCCTCGTTCGGATCCAGGAGGAGGATCCCTTCCAAGAGCACCAGAAGAACGACCACCACGACCATGATTGCGGCCACGTCCACGACCTCTATCAGACTCAGTGTAGCGGACCCCAAGGGTCGAGTGATAAAAGGAAGCAACAGGTAGGGAAGACATGGATGGAAGGCGTTGAATACGCTGGACAACATCCCTTAGTTTAGGTAAGGGAATACTAGATAATATCTGGTCTATAACACCAGAGAAAGAGTGAGGAAGTTCAGTAAAGAACTAAACCAACTAAAGTTCATTGCATTGACGTTGAACATCCGTTATTTCAGAAGAGAGAAGGTGATAAACTTCGTATTCATCCCAGAGGGCCAAGCACTGATTGTAATAGTCTTCGACAGATCCATCAACCGAATTCTCCTTTTTTGCCACATTCTTAAAGATCTCGAAGACCTTCGGATTCTGTTGGTGAGACCGTGAGAGTACACATGGAATAGTTGGCCCCACATGGCTTTGGCATTCTGAAGACGGAGGAGAGACTTATTGATCTTCGCTTCGACACTGTTCATCATCCACATCATTACAATGGAATCATCTTTGGTCCATTGAGCGTAACCTTGCTTGTTTTTTCATCGGCCAAAGCATCAGGTTGGGCCAGAACAACAAAAGAAATATGTGAATAGTGTCCTTGGGCCTTGACATAGAGTTCAAAGGATGCTGACCAAAGGTGATAGTTTGATCTATCAAGCTTCACGGTCGTAACACACAAAGACCGAGGAGGATATGTAGTTACCATTGGAAGCAGGACGATGACGTGCACATAGTTAGAATAAGCAACAACAACAACATATCTGGATTAATAGATCTAAGAAACCCACATAGGGGCAACAATAACATCATATCTGAATCAACAAATCAGATTATTAGAGTCTATTTAATTAGTTAATTAAGCTGTTGAGTCTATTTGTAATATGGGTCAAATTGTGTCTTGGACCATTGGGGTTTATCTTGAGTTTGTATGCTTCCCTCTTATCTTGTATATAGGAAGGAGGGACTACCCTTCTAATAATAATAAAAATACGCACATACAAGGGGAATTCTCCATCATATCTTGTATCAAAGCAGGCCTTCCTACGCCGCCCCTAACCCTGAGAGAGATGGAGCGCAAAGGAGAGGAGCCTCCCCTTACAGGCGACTGCTTGGAGGCCCTAACCCTAGGTGTTGCTTGGCTGCCTGTAGGGATTTCCTATCCCTACTTCTATTAGGAACCGTCTCCATGGAGCATCTCCATCAAAGTTCATCTTAAAGTTGCTGCTATTAGATCTACATGGGCCGCCATGCCGTCGTCATTATTGTTCGCCTTTGGAGCCGCCTTCGCTATCCTATTTGCTGCCATCATCTACGCTACTATAGATCTACACCGGTGTCATCTACACCGCTGTCGACATACACCAACGCATCTACACCGCTGCCGATCTGCACCGCTGTCATCCACACTGCCTTTATCATCCATGTTATCTCCATTGAGATCTAATCCCAAATCTTGGATAAAGACCCTCCTATTTTGTTGATATCGAGGACATATCACTCCTATATTGCTATGGTGGAGATCCAAAAGGGTTTCTCCACCCATTTGCTTCTCTTTTGCCATTAACATGACGTGTTGTTGTTTGACACGACGTGTAGGCATAGATCTGCTTTGATCGTCACTTGGTTCGTGAAATTTGCTTGGTGACACGACGTGTCCCCCAAATGACATAGCGTGTTACCTGCGATCTATCCTGTTTCTACCTTGAGATTTGTCAATTGACACGACATCCCCTTACGACACGACGTCTCGCCTACTTTTGGCTGGTAATGACCTGCTGCATGATACGACATATCTCCCCAATAACACGGTGTGTCACCTTCTAGTGCTGCTACATCTTGCTGTCATACATCATCTACAATGTCTTTATAATATGGGGAAGGTTTCTAAACATGGTGTGTCCCTTCCTTATCCTTACCAGCAACACTTATCTTCTGTTTTCTGCAATTTTACTTTTGTTCTTTAACCCCCCACCTTTTCCAGTCCTACATACATATTGCCTACCTCCTCAATACTTGCACCCCGTATACATATTGTCCCTAATTAATCAGATCCTTAATTCGATCTATTTTTTTTCTGTAATCTATATTGCCGGGGCTGTGCGCCTCTCGCACATCCCCTTGAGATGTATGTAATCGGGTCATGTTGCACATAGACTCGAATTGTCGGTTACCTCCACATACTTGTCTACATAGTCCTTGCCTCTACCATTGTTTTTGACTTTCCACCCCAACCATTCTGTTCACCCTTTTCGTGGTTGGTGTGAGGGGGAGAATAGAGGATGACGAGTAGAGGGAAGAGATGAGATGGAGGAGCGAAGAAGAGGATTTTAGTTTTGCTGCCATATCGATCTTTGTTCTACCTTTTGCTGCTGCAATGTGGTGTTACTTTTGCTTCTATGTGGATCTTTCTGCTGCTATATTGATCTATTTACCTCATGAAGAGCTTAAGAAACTTATTCATCATCATCTCAACTATTGCTATGGAGTTATCTACTTCATTTACACTATATGTTAGAATGACTTTCTATCCAACGACGTCACTCTTGCTAGTTGTGTTATGCTTAGCACATTTTATTTTTGTTTTGTGATTTTGCACTATATGCTATCCCTGCTCTGTTTGTACGTTGATTCTTTGTCCCTACCCTCGCACGCCAACCACTGCTACTATTGTGACCCAACACTCTCTGGACTGTGATGTTTTCTACTGCGATGAAAATTTTATGACGAGAGAAGATGATGAAGATTTCTATTTATATATACATGATGGAGTTTCATCTACACTGGATTTTCGTCATTTATCTGGTTGCTATTCACGCACTCCGTCTACTTTCTGTTGCTGTATGCCAACACTCTCTGGCTTGTCTGTGCCTTATGCATGTTGACTCTTTTCTTGTCCATGCTTTGTATGCACGTTGACTGCTACTTCCAATATTCCAACACTCGTTGGTCTTGTGTTCCAACACTCTCTGGTGTACTTCATGATGATCTCGACTGAGAGGAAGACCATGATGCCTACTTGTTGCTGTTTACTTCTGCTCTAGATGCTACTTCACAGTGATCAAGAAGCTCATGTTACCTACCTACTTACCCACTTTGAGATCCCACTTTGAGATTATCTATTTGATGAGGAGTATTTGGGAGATTTGTTGTAACATTGAGGGTGAGAAACATTCTTGTATGGCTTTGGTTTATCTTTTGTTATTTCGCTCTAATCTATTTGTTTGCAAGCTGACTTGAGATTCTCCCAAGCTCCAACTTGAGGGGGAGTACTAGAGAGTCTATTTAATTAGTTAATTAAGATGTTGGCTCAATTTGTAGTATGGGACCAATTGCGTCTTGGCCAATTAGGGTGTATCTTGAGTCTATATGCTTCCTCCTTATCTTATATATAGGAAAGGGGGACTGCCCTTCAATTAATAAGAAAAATACACATATAAGGGGAACTCTCCATCATATCTGCTACTATTGTGACCCAACACTCTCTGGACTGTGACGTCTGCTATGTGATAGAAACTTTATGATGAGAAAAGATGATGAAGATGTCTATTTTATATATACATGATGGAGTTTCATCTACACCGGATCTTAGAGTCCTTTATCTGCTTGCTACTTCACGCACTGGTCTTCTATGTGGCTATGCCGTCTACTTTTTGCTACTGTGTGCCAGCACTCTCTGGCTTGTCTGTGCCTTATGCATCTTGACTCTTTTCTTGTCCATGCTTTGTATACACATTGACTGCTACTTCCTATGTTCCAACACTCGTTGGTCTTGTGTTCCAACACTCTCTGGTCTACTTCATGACGATAGCAACTGAGATGAAGACCATGATGCCTACTTGATGCGGTTTGATTCTGCTCTAGATGCCACTTCACATTGATGAAGAAGCTCCTGCTACCTGCCTGCTTACCCACTTTGAGAGTATCTGTTTGATGACGAGTATTTGAGTGATTTGTTGTATTGAGGGGGAGAAAAATCTTGTATGGCTTTGGTTTATCTTTTGTTATTTTGCTCTAGTCTATCTGTTTGCAAGCTGATTTGAGATTCTCTGAAGCTCCAACTTGAGGGGGAGCATTAGAGAGTCTATTTAATTAGTCAATTAAGCTGTTGGCTTAATTTGTAATATGAGCCCATTTGCATCATGGCCAATTAGGGTGTAGCTTGAGTCTATACACTTCCCCCTTATCTTATATACAGGAAAGGGGGACTGTCCTTCAATTAATAAGAAAAACTTACACATACAAGGGGAAATCCCCATCATATTGTTTTTTTTTACACAGAAAAACCCTCATAGGGCAGTAGGGAGAAGAAAAAGGACCTATACCACCATGATGTACGATTTGCTCCACCATGTGGTGTACGCAGAAAAAGGTGGGACTTTTAGATGTTCAAGATGCTATTTTTGATAGGACGTGTAGGGAAAACTTGAGAGGAGGAAGGGGAAGAGAATTTTGCTTTAAGAGAGCAACAAGATGCTGGCTAGGTGGTTTGGGTGGTGGACTGTTGGCAGGTGAGGGAGGAGAGAGGTGATGGCTGGCAGCTAGATGTGGGAGATGTGACTGGATGGGCGGGGAGAGGTGGTGGCTACAGCAAGCAGGGAGAGGGGGGTTTGGGGTGGCAGCGGAAATGGAGGAGGTGGGAGAGGTAGCAGCCGCTGGAGGGCAGGGATAGAGGGGGCTGGTGGAAGCAAGAATGGAGAGAGAAAGCGACTGTGGAAGGGCAGGGAGAGAGGGGGCGGGTGGCAGCGGGAATGGAGGGACATGAGAGGCGGCAACAACTGGAAGTAGGGAGAGAGGGGGCAGCGGTAGGGAGGGCAGGGATAGGGTGTTGGTGGAAGGTTGGAGAAGGCAGGGGGCTTAGAGGGGGGAATTGGGAAGCATTAGGGTCAGTGAATTAAAAAACGGCCCAGGCGGTCGCTTAATCGGCCAAGACCCTCATCCGCCTAATTTAGCCCCTAAGCGCCCGGTTAACCGTTTTGGAACATAATCGCCCACTTTTTGCCCTCCTCACCCGCTTTTTTCCCTTTTTTTCCGCTTTTTTCCCGCTTTGTTGAAAATACTAATGTAAGCATCTAACATTAATTAATTACACAGTCCAAGTAGTGTCGACTATAATATATGAAACTTGTATACATTAAATGTTCTATGATATAGCTAGTCCTAATTTAGAATGCATAATTTGTGTAAGCTGTAATAATTGGGTACTACTGTAATGCATCTAAGTAAATATCATATTGCTCTATTATACTTCTAATGCATGATTAGTTTTACTGATTTCCTTGCTGCATTCAGTGATTAATGATTGGTACGGTTAGTATTACTTTAGTGATTACTTTAAATCAATAATTCATAGTTTTGTTATTTACAATTACTGATCTGCTTGCTGACTTTAGTGATTAGAGATACTGATTACTAGTAAAGTATTGATGAATACTTACTGATTTGCTGATTAGATATGTATAGAAGTTCCTTAGAAATATATTTTTTTATATACACATACATGTAATTTTGTATAAAAGTATATATAAAATTTAGACACCTACTTTTTCAAAAATTGCCCGCTTAATCGCCCGCCTACCGCTTAATCGGTTACAGGGTGCTGTCCACACGCCTCCTGCTTCCCGCTTTCTGATACCTTGATTAGGGTTAAGGAGGATCAAACTCGTCTGATACTGTATACAATAAGAAAGCCTTAATTTGATGTGTATTAAACAAATACAAGGCACTCTCTTTTATAGGATAAGGGAGTAAGTGAGAAACATTAGGCAATATGGGATAAATGAAAAGCTAAAGATAAAGTCAAGTCTAAAGCATAAATAAAATATAAAGCACAAATCATATATACTAATACATAATTGTAAAAAAGCTCGGGATTTTGACAGTGTCATATAGTGACTATCTGTGCCGAAGGATTTCTTGGGTTGTAAGTAGTTTGAATTTTCTTATTTTTGTTGAAAACTTATGACACATTTCATTTTCAATCCTTGTAAAGCATTTCTGAAAGTTCTGATTTAACACTTACGTCCTACTTCTCATAAACAAAGGCTGTCTAGACAGCTAGACAGCGCCTTCAGAGGGCAGGGGAGCCTAGACGGCCTAGGCAATTTCTTTTGCATTTTTCACATATAAAGTATGAATGTTCATATGCAAATTTAGATATATTGACATATATGTTTTCATAAGCTCATAAATATTGATGGCGTCACAACTTAATCAATCCTAACTCCTAAGTTCACCAAAATTTACAACTAAAATGACATATATTAGACCTAACTTGATCTGAATGAGGCCTAAATTAGACCAAAATGAGATCTAACTTGCCCTGATTATTATGAACCGAACCTTTTAGGACTAACTTGCCCTATATTACCCCTGTATGATCACAAATGAGCAAAAGTAGACCTACTTATGCCAAATTATGCCTAAATTGGAGCAAAATCAGACCGAATTGAACCCAATCAAACCCAATCAAACCCAGACGGACCTAATTTGAATTAGATCAAACCTAAATTTGATCTAATTCAACCCTAAAATGACCAAAACAGATCTAGTTCAGTCTGAAACTATGCTCATTCACTCCTAAAAAGCCCTAGGCACTGCGCTCATTTAGGTCACTTAAAGAAATGTTTAGGACTATCCTTGTGCACCTAGACATGCCTACGTGGTGCCCAGGCGGGCTCACAAACAACTATGGCCATAAGGGCTTGATAAATCTCAGAAGTGAAGCTCCCCATCTAGGATTGCACGTTTGATTCCTTGAAAATGTGGAATTTGAGTGACCTGGTTTTCCCTGGACTTTGTGGATATATACGGGCAGTTCTTGATTTTTACTTCAAATGAGCAGAAAACAAGTTCGCGTTCCACAATCTCTTCCTGTTTTGCTGCATAAACTATATCGAAGCAATAGGATGTCAAAATCTTTTGGTACTGCCACCACCGTCTTTCTAGAAACTCCCTTATGATTTCATCAAGTTTGTACATCGCTGATGAAGTTAAGAAAATAATCCCAACACAGTTAAAGGGAAGCGAATCTGATTATATAAGGAATTTGACTACTGAAACAGTAACTGTCAAATGGATGTTCTATACATGGAATGCAATGACGGCACAAAGCTGTGTGGGCTGTAACTTGTAGGTGCAATATAGATAAACAATCATGATCTTTCGAATTTAGTTTACATGTTTTAATGTTACAATCCAGAGGATCTGTGGTGATATGACTTATCCCATTTAGAACAATAGAAATACACTTATTTATCTGCGTTTCAAATTACATAAAGGCTATGGAACCATGCTCTCAATTTTTTCAGTTGGCCATACAATGAGACTGCACAGAGAATTGTGAAGAAAACCAGGAACTACAGTTAATACCTTGTATTGTTTAGATCAACAAAACTGATTTTTTTTTTTAATTTCTATACATTTTGGTTCTTTTTTAGAATGTCAAAATTAGCTTAAACTAACGGTTATCATTTCAGGCGATAAATTGAATTGATTCAGGCTGCTGTGTAGCCTAAATTTTTTAATCGTTTTATTTGAATCTATTAACTAAATGAATTCAGGATGTTGTGTAGCTTATTATTCCAAGTGAGATTGCACCCTAGATAATATGCAATGTACACAATTTTGATGCTTATGATGTTTCATAGACAAAGGATACAAGCCACTTGATGTAGTTAGAAAAATAATCTGCTAACTACTGTATTTAATAGCATATCATCATCATATCATAACCACATCGCTATCCTTACTGCAGAGTTGAAGACTGGATTGTCTACCCCGAAACAGGGACCTTCTGTTGGAGCTGCTGCTATTGGTGGACCTTTCAAATTAGTTAATCATGAAGGGAAAGTTGTTACCGAGAAAGACTTTCTAGGAAAGTGGACGCTGATATATTTTGGGTTTACCCACTGTCCTGACATCTGCCCAGAGGAACTCATCAAATTGAGCGCTGCTGTTGACAAAATCAGTAAGCTTCTGTTCTTGTCAGTCAACAGTTCTGTCTTGACAAACGAAAAACCCTTGCTTCTGCTTCATTAATAATATTCCAATATTACAAAGAGACTTATTACAATTGGTTTTATGCGACACGACAGATGCAACAGATTCAATTACATAGTATTGTCTTGATATATGCTTGCTGCTTTGAGAAGGATATCTACTTGATTCCTTTTTCTCTTACATAGTTTTGGCTTTTGAAATCAAGTAGTAGTTGCTTGTTAGAAGGATTTCTGTTGATTCCATTTTCTAGGCTTTCAAGGTGAAGCTACACTTTGTTTACCATGGACCTCCTTACCTGTATCTATCTTTGGCTCGTCAAACAGGTGAGTGGGTTGGTCATTGTGGGCGCGTGTTAAAAAAGACTTAGTTTTATACGGGTGGCGCAAAAGAACGCCCAAACCCGACCCTGCGGTAGGGCTGTAAATGGGTACGGCTAGACCCGCAAATCCGGACCCTTCAAAAACCCATCACGGGTCTTATTTTTTATACCCACATACCCTTGGACCCGTATACCCTTGGACCCGCATATAAGCGGGTCCAATAATGGGTATGTTTGGACCCAGACCCGCTAGACCCGTGTACCCGTTATACATAAGTAACTACTTAAATAATATGTTATATAGATCATACTTACTAGTCTAACTGATATAATTCTTGAGATTATATCTTACTCTAACCACAATAAGGTTGAGACTAGTCATATAGTTAAGAATTAACTATTCTAGTTACAATAATGAACATCATATGTAAACTTAAAATTCAAATCTCTACTAAATTACATTACTTTCTACATAAGTTAACATTATGATGATGACTACAAATATAATTAACTTAATTAATGTTAATGTATAAAATATAGAATTATCTAATATAACTATCGAATGTTAATATACTATATAATAACAATATCTTGTTGTATTAAAATATATAGAACAAAGTCATTTCTCTTACATAAATAATATGATGTTTTATAGAACCGCTACCCGCATACCTGCACCTCATACCCGCTATTATTGTGGGTACGGGTCTAGGTTTTGTATTATGCGGGTCTAGAACCGGAACCGGACCCGCTAAATTAGATGGGTATGGTTAGACCCGCACCGTTTACACCCCTACCTGCGGTGGGTTGCGGGTCGATCAACAAGTGTCCATATAAAATGTTACAATAAAAACAAGTCGCTAGTTGCTTCTCTTAATGTTAAAAAAAAAATGAAAACAGTTCAGTACTATGTTTTGATGTCAAATATAGTACAAACTACAAAGAAAGCAACCAAGTATTGTGTTTGACATCAAGCACAATATATTTGTTGTTGACTTGTTTTTTACATGAAATTGAAAGACTGCTGCATTTTGATGTAAACTGGGGGAAAATAATATAGCTACTAAATGAAATACTGCTGCATTTTGAGGATCTCTCCCCTCATAGGGCGAGGGTCGCTGAGGGTTCGTCGTGGTTCTTGGAAGTACTTGCACTTCAAAACAGGTGCACACGTATTGGATTCACCTGTAGTCCTTGGACATGCATAAATATGTAGTTTTTCATTTTTTATAGTTGGAGTCTTGGAGACTTCCTGAACACTTGCTAGACACTTGTTGTTGTTGGACAAGGCCCAACCCATTTAAAGCCCCCACCAAAAACAAAGCACACTCATTTTTATAGCTTGATTTCCAATCTCTTGACTCTTGCATCGATTCTTGGGCTTGGAGCCGGCATCGATATGTTCCCAATTGATTGACTGGATTAAAGGTAGATGATCAACCTTGATTCTTATTGATACAGATAAATGTATTTAGCCCAGTCTCATACTTTAATTCTGAGCAATGCAGACCTCACCTTGTTCTTCTAATGTTTCTCTATACCTCACTTTCTTCAATGTTCAACTGCGAATTTAACTTAATTGCTGCTACCTAAAATAAATTCTTCTAAAACTGTATCAAAATAATCTGAATGTTCACTTTCAATTGATACACATGCAATTATTATATGCACAATTTGATCTTTCAAATGGACTTGGTAGTTGCTCATTAAACTTCCATGTTATGGATCTTGAGGTAATGTTGGAGTCTTGGAGACTAGGGTGAAGCCTAATGATACTCTCTACTCTATACGATACATGGCAAGGGGTAGCATCGATACTGAGTAGTCTTATTACATGATTGGACATGATACATGAAATATGGTATGGATTTCAATGTCTTTTTTTGTATTTCGTACTGGACAAATGAAATGGCCTCTTTTTCTCTAATATATGTTCTCAAAGTGTGACATATCACCAATTATTTAGTAAAATATTCTGGAATCAAATAATAAAACATATTAAGAGAGTTGTGGCAAGGCTTGTGGGTTTATTGATAGGTAATAATAAATGTATTCAACTCTGAAATTATTAATTCAACCTTATACGAATGAGTAAATATGTGAAGCGGGTAGTGTAAAGCCTCTCCCTTTACCCTACCCTCATTAAGTGTGGGTAAAGCAGGTAAACTGGTGGTGGGTAAAATAATGCTTACCCTTACCCTACCCTATAGGGTATGGGTGGTAGGTAAAAAGTTAATACCATAACCATTTACAACCCTATTGGCTACCTCCACTGAAAGCTCATACTACCTATCACAAGTTTTGACAGTGAGGGGTTTATTGCACAAAAGGCGAGACACAAGGGGTCTATTTATGAGAATGAACCATATGTATGTGGGAAAAGGGGTTGACAGACCCTGGTTGACTCAACCCATACACAATGAGGGTTGGAAGATTTTCATAATGCAACTATTCAAATCGATGTTCTCTTGATTGTTTGGAGAAAAGCTTTTCTTATGAATAGGATTATGGGCTAGGACATCCTTTCATATTGGGGAGGCTTTTTCCTCAAAGTTCATGTTGTGCTTCTACCCAAGGAATGCATTGTCCAATTCGATGCCGTTTTGACAACATGGAAATCAAAATTTATTGAAATTTCGACAGAAATTTCGATGAATACAACCACATCCGTCTTGACGCCAAAATGAACGAATTAAGCCATGAAATTTCACAGGCGTGATCTCTACACCCAAATGCATCCTTTTATGCAATATAATTTGATATGAGGATAGGTGGAGGGGTCCTTCATGTAGGAGCAAATGAGACTTTCCTGTTCCCTGGGAAAATTTTGATATTTGGACAAAAAAATTCGTTGATTTTGACATAGCGGCATAGTGGCAAGATTTCATAGCAGATAGTGTCGAAATCGAAAATTTGGTGAATTTTGCCGATTTCGATGAAACCTCATTCCATGCTTTAATCTCAATATGCGACTCTGCTAGAACCTTCTGAATTGATTCCAAAATAATACTCTTGCCTCAATATGCTAATCAAAACCTTCACATAATCGTTTGAGAGACTATTCCTTTTGCAAGTACAAAACTACACACATTTAAGGTATAGGAGTTACAGTTCTTAGATAGAAAATGTTGGTTGTAATGGAGCCGAAAAGATGATTCCTTTTTTTTTGTGGGCTTGTTAGAGATTAGGAGAAGATTGGATCTTGATCTAAGACACCTCTATCTGGTATCATCTTCTTGTCTTTAGATTTTTATAGGGGTGTAAACAATATTCCTCTGTGTAGAGGGTGGGAGGTGGATATTTCATGCGGAGGATATGATGCTATGTAAGGTCTTGTGAACATGAGCTTTGGAGGATGCTTTACTAACGAGATTGCAGTAGCCATCCTGGCACATGATACCATGTCTGTTGGAGTTGCTTTCCTATGCGCCTTCTACTACAATCACTTTGGTGGAGAAAGAGGTGGTACAATCTTCAACAATGGCAATGATGGAATGGTTTCTCGATTGGTGTATGTAATTGGAAATTTATGAAATTGCTCAAACTTGATACTAGAAATCTCCTTGGATTTTTGGTAGGTGCATATAGTGCAAAACACACAATATGGATAAGCAAGCCCTTCGCTTGGTGATTTGACAGAGGGGTTGAAATGGAGGTTGGGCCTGACGCCCGCATTGAATGGGATTAATCGAGGCTTGGGTCACCTTCGAAAAAACAAACTGGGGCTTGGGTTTTGGCTGTTGGATATAAGAATCTTGGCTTGTTGACATGCACTCCCTATAGAGTACCTTTGTGGGTGCTAGGACTTTCTATTCCTTTCCTAACTTAAGCCCTAATGCACAAGCAAAAATTGCCAAGGCCTTCTAAGGGAAGATCTAGAATTATTGGAACCAACATCAAGGGGAAGCTGTGCAAGGCTTATAAGATGGGGGAAATTCTCCATGACTATGGTTCAAAACTTTGGTCGAATTGGCAAAGTTTTGACACTACATAAATTTGTTTTCAACAGGGACCCGATATAAATATTGACGTATCAAGGGATTAAGTGTTGGAACGAGTTATCCAATTCCGGTGCTGTTTTGAAAGCTTGGAAATAGGCATTTACTAGTATACAGATGAAAATTTTGACAGATGCAATCCTGGTTGTTTGACGCCAAAGTGAACAAATTAAATTGTGAAATAATACGTGTAATCTCTACACCTAAATGCATCATTTTATACAATTAAATTCTATATTGGGTATCTGTGGGTGGGGTCCATCATGTGGAGGTAAGGAATCTGGCCTAATTTCTGGGGGTTTCAATGAAGGATATCAATGACAAAATATAGGAATTGGGATATGAAATTTCTCTAGTGCAATCCATATTCTTGAATACACAGTTACACACACTAGCACTAGTATCCAATTTACAACACATGAATAACATAGTAACTTACTATCTCACATCAGCTGTATGTTGACAGTTGTGCTGGTTCTCTGCATATTATTGAGTTGATATGGTTGACAGATCGTTCACATGATATGTCTATTATGTAAGCTTGGTTGTATGAAATTACATGTTGCTCAAACATTTCATGTACAATACTATGTAATTGTATAATACTCATTTGTATTATGTAATCAAACACAATATATTTTAGATTTTTATTTCAAAATTAACTTGTTAAAATGAAGTCTAAAAATTTTTGAAAAGTGGTATTTGATGATTAGGATCACACTTGAAAGACTACCAAATAATAATCTAAAAAATATAGCATTACACACAACCATATAGAAAACTGAAGAAATCGTTTTTTTCCCATGAAATTAAAGCAATTTTTGTAACTGTCAAAAACAAAATATATATTTTCCACCATATTTTCTTTAATATATGTTCACATTACTCTTTAGTAGAACTTCTTCTACCAAACATAAATGAGTAACTTATTACAATCGTAAATATTGTATTGTTATTGGTTTATAAATTACGCGATAATAGTAATTATTAGTGTAGTAATTAGGTAGATCTAGTGATAATATTGTAGATCTACATAATATACTTATAGATGAAAGTATAATTAGCTCTAAACAACCATTTTGTAGTAGTACTAGGTTTTGGGGGCAGAAAAGCCTTTTTAGGTGAAAGTGGAGGAATTAGTAGGAAAACGAGATGGGAGAGGTTGTGAATGCTAGAATATGGAAGAAGTCGGTGAAACTTACCTTGATTTGGGTTGATTTGAGCTCCAATTGCCAAAAACCACCTAAGTGCACCTTCTTTTCCCCTCTAAAGCAAAAATAACAATCATTCTAGCAAAAAACAATATACCCGTCGGTATACCATCATTTTCGATTGATTTTGTGAAGAAAGTTGTGCATTTTGCTCCAAAACCATCAAAACTTGGTGATATACTCGTTGATATGCTGATATTTGTGAGCCTATCTGTACACACACGTGTTTTACATCCGATGGCATCAGTATTGGTATTACCGCTGATACCTATGGAATCTCGTTGCTTTTTGGGCAGAAAATTACATGAAATAAATGATTTCTTTCTTCTTCTGAAAATGAAAAATTATTATGTCTGATATTATTGCATTCAAGGAATAAGTCTATAAGATATAATATATAATTACAAGATTATAGTTCTATGTATACATTGCATAGTGCAAATCCCCTTAAAATGGGGAGCTGAAGCCGCAAAAATCTACTCCATTAACGACTGAATCATAGATTAGTCCGATTCGACATCGCTTTCAACGGTCAATAAATAGAAATGTACATAGATTTTGATACATTCATTCCCGTCAAGAAAGGACATAGACAATGGTGGGTGTTGCGCGAAAGAAGGGAGAGGGGAAGGCAGGGTATCCACATGTGGAAAGAGAAAAGAGGACATAGAGGTGGCGGGAAGAAAAGGGGTTGCTTGCCCCAAAAGGGGTTGACAATGATGCTTTGTAGGCTCAGATAGATGTGGGTTTAGAGGAGAGGGATGAGAGTAGGGGTTGCTAACTTAAGGAGTGTAGGTGTAGTGGTGTTGGTAGAAATGAGGGGAAAGAATAATTAGGAGATTGACATGATGCTCCATTTCATGTGAAGGAACAACAATTGTATCGTCGTGTTGTAGGGATGGCAAAAATGCAGGTCTGGGCATCCACCATCCACCACCGACTGTCATGCATTGTGTTTTGGATTGGATGAGTAACCATGTCATTCATAAAGGATGGAACAGATGATTCGTGCGGTCATCCATAGTGTTTTGGTTAACATCCATTTGCATACAAAATCAGGCAATCAATTTATACCAGCTAACCAAATTTGACTTTAATAACTAGGTTTGTACGTTCATCCAGATTAGTGTCGAAAGTGCAAACTTTTCTTTTCTTTTTTTTCTAGCAAAACTATCTTCTTTGATACAGGGGACTCAACCCCATCCTTTGTGATGGCAACCGTTGGCATGTTTCTTGGGTGAGGCTTGGTGGTGACAAGGAGCCATCACTCAACATTGGGTGCTGACTGAGACGGTGTTGGTCCGCACATGTAATTATCTGATGATGTAATTATATCATACATATGTATAAAGTGGTCAGATATTAGATTATATTACTTGTAAAACATGTGCTTAGCACGTGTATTCCTGCTAGTATGTGTGTGTGTGTGTGTGTATATATATATATATAGAGTCAGGCTAGTGTACACTCGAGTGTACCGGAGGCACCGTACACCTCAGTCATTTTTGAAGATGCAATAAATTTTTGAAAAATCTAAACCGTTGATCTTCTTAATTATCATAAGAACGTACTATATAATAAATTTTAGCTCATTTAGACACTTATAGGTCATGCATCTAAAGGAGGCAAAAATCATGTATTTCAAATTAGTTTTGTGCGTCGATTTTGTTGTCCTTGGATGAGTGACTTACACTCATCCAAATAAGTTCAAATTTTGTATTTGGCCTATTATTATTGTAACCATGAAGATCTGTAATATGTGTGTGTATATATATATATGTACATATCTGTAATATATATACATATATGTGTATATCTTTGTGTGTGTATATATATACATATTTATATATATGTGTGTGTGTGTGTGTGTGTGCGTATATATATATATATATATATATATATATATATATATATATATATATATATATATATATATATATATATACATATATGTATATTTGTGTGTGTGTACACACACATCCATGCACTTTGAATGCTAAATGCTAAACATAAGCCGTGTGACAAAATGAGGATATTAAGATGTAGAAGACATCATAACATGTAAGTTTCCACAGATCTGTATTCCTATATATCCACTTATAGGGTACTCATTAAAAGATCATATAAGATCCATCTATATATGAAAAGCCCAAGTTGGGAAGAACTCCCTGGACCCTAATAAGCCCGTCATGGCTTGACACAAAGTAAACGAAGGGCTAGAGGATGCAATATTGGCCCAAACCACAACATTGACAGAAAAGTTCTACCCTTGTAGGAATTAAACTTGAAATCTCCCACCTAGTACCATGGTTTATTCAACACTGCACCCTACCCTTGCGGGCATGGAACAAAATTTCGATCGAAATTGCGAAATTTCAGTCGAAATTTCATTTGTTTTGGAATCGAACATCGAAACCTACGATCAGACATGCGAAACACACAAATGCAGGGAATCAGATGTAATTTCGTGAAAATTTCGACCTTAGGTGCAAAGTTTCGACAAAAATTGTGAAATTTCGCACCAAAAAGCCCAGTTTGGGCCGTAATTTTGCGAAATGGTACAGAAACACAAATTAAATTTCGAGATATTTGTTCCAAAAGCTGATAATGCTACATCTTGGGTGTTTTGGCAATTTTTTTTGAATCTCTCGCTTCTAAAGGCTATCTTTCTTAATTCTAAGTACCTTCATCAATTTCTACACTCTTCTATAGAGATATGTAGAAATACTCCAAAAATAACAAAGTTCTTTCTTGAATCTATGCATAAATGTCCCATGTAACCTAGTTAAATGCTAATACTAGACTTGTACAAATTGTAGTTGGTAAGTTTGGGACTTGTAACTGTAAATTTTAAGTTCTAAGCTGTAACTTGAAGCTTTTAACAGACTAACTGTCTAGCAGACTTGACAGATCTGTTCATTTATGCACTCACTCATCAAGACATGTATCCTACCATAACCTCTAAACATATAAATGTATTATACAGTCTAGTGTGTTTATGTCTCAGCATTGTGTTTGCAAAATTTCATAAGTTAATTCCTTCATTTTGCCATCAAAATTGCCATCGAAATTCTGTCAAAATTGTTCAGCTTCCTTCACTTACAAATGCGGGAGACCCCCCATCCCACATATCCAATATGAAATATTATTGCATATTTGAGTAGATTTTGGCGTTTAGATCGTCCTGGTAAATTTTCATGATTTAATTCGCTTATTTGGTCGTCGAAATCGTTAGGGCCGTAAATATCGAAATTTTGTGTGAAATTTCGAAAAATTTCTGTTTCAGGGGCATCGGACACAACATCGAAATCGGACATTTAATTCTATGCTTGCGGGCATAAACTATTTCTTGCCCTTTCGCCTTGATTGATAAGAAGCACAAACATGTGCATAACACTCATTCTCTACATCAGTTTCTTTGAATGTGACCCCTTCATGATGATTATAATTATCATAATTAAAAGATACCCTATAGTTACTCAAACACCGTGGTATAGATTCCCAAGGAAATAGTTACTACAGTTATACACATTTTTGTTGTAGGTAACTGTTTACTGCTTACTACTACTTGATATTTAATTATAGCATTTATTATTGATTTTATACTTAAACGTGTAAATTTGCAGAAGAGAAGGCTGGTGAAGAAGTAATCCCCGTTTTCATTTCTGTTGACCCAGAGAGAGATACAGTTGAGCAAGTTCGTGACTATGTGCAAGGTTCCCTCCCTTTATTACATCTTATTCTTGACTTTCAGAAAACACTTACATTAGTTCTAAATTACCTTTTGCATGCATTCTCTGTATTCCTTAAGAAAATTTTGTTTGCCCATAAGACATGTATGTATGAGCTAATATATGTTACTGGTCATGATATGGCATATATCAATTACTCAAATTACTGATATTGTTCTAGTTGGGCTCTTAGTAAATGACAGATTTTTACGCAGAGTTTCACCCTAAATTAATTGGCTTGACTGGTTCCCCTGAAGACATCAAGCAAGTTGCCAAATCATATAGAGTTTATTATATGAAGACTGAAGAAGAGGACTCGGATTATCTTGTTGATCACTCCATAATCATGTAAGCTTCATATCTGTCAGTTGATTTTTGTTCACTGCGTGCCTAATAAACATGAGAATCGAAATACTAGTCATTTATTTTTGCTTATTATACTTGGCTATTCCCTAGTTTATGTCAACAACTTTTTTCTCTTTTTCTTTCACCAATAGAACAATGACTCCATGCTGTTAACCGCGACAATTACATACGAGGTGATCTACGAAATCCTTGTAAGAGAACCGAGGTTCCACCTCCATATGTGCCCTTCCTACATACGCGGGTGAGTGCTCCTAAGTTAGGGAATCTCTCCTAATTCTATCACAACACATCTTTCCAGTGATCGTACTTAGCTGTGTATTTTCCGTCATTCTTATCATCACAGTGCATCTTATCGGTCACCCTTCTACCCATTCACCACCATCCTTCTGGTGAATCATATCTCTAGTCATGGCTGATGACAAAGTCCTTTTGAGTTAGACCATCGTTCATAACGACAGTGCTACTGTTAGCAGACAATTTAAGATCTTTGCCCCAAAATCATAATTGTGGTAATTTGTTCCTTCAGACGCCATCCACATGATTATTCAACTTATAAAGTTTGGATCCCACATCAGTTGTCGTAAATCCGTTCATACTGTAGACCTGGATTTTGAAATTTCATATTTTGCCCAAACTTCACCACACACATGGGGTGTACTAGAGCTTACAACGACAACTTCGACTATGGTACGCATCACACCACGATTGCATATACAACAATAAATAGTTTTTGTTTGCATTATCTGCAGATACTTCACGACTATGAGGATAGAATAAACATGTCACATCGTATGCCACAAAAAAACATTTCTGAACCTGCTACTATTCATGATCTACGGTCTTGATGTGTTTTTAGGTCGTTGACATGCTCCTACTCGGTTACGGTGCATACCGTTTTGTGATGCTTCCAGCCTCTGCATCAACCACATCGGCAATTTTTCAACCATTCTAGAAGGATGTGTAGCACCTAGTTTTGATGTCGACCATCGTTTGTGACACGATGATACATACACATAGGCGTTCCTTCTAACATCGGAGTTCAAGCATGACACATAGGGCAACTCTACTGCCCCATGTTTTATCCTTGATGATGCATCAATTATGCACTTAAACTATGACAACATGGACTCTAGCCCCAGATCGCTCATGAGACTTGCCAAAGTTGATGTAAGGTTGAAGCTTCTACAAGAGGAGCTTGATCAGGGTTTGATTAGAGTTAACTAAGGGTTTTTGGTATTTTGTGCCCTTTGGTTAATTGTTGGGACTAGACAATAATGCCATGGACTTAATTGTGTGTTCTCAATTCATTTGTTTATTTCTTCTTTAAGGAGGCTTCACGAGAGTTGTCTATATAAACCCACTCATGGGGGTATTGTCTGGCGTTTGACTTTGATGAATGAGTCAATGAGATTAGGTTTTGTAATGAAGTTTGCTTCAGCTAGCCATGGGCAATGGTGCACCGACCTAAAAACCACTTGTGGTAGCAAGTGCATTGACTACTCGTGATATTATGCTAATACCATGAATAGATGAGGATGTTTTTCAGTTCCTTTTTGGTTTAATATGGTAACTGCTGCGTCATCGGGTTTTTGTGTTTGCCTGTCTCTTGTTTGTATATTCTTATGGCCGTGATCGATAAGAACCAGACTATATACTTCATCCAAGACAATTTGCATTGATTTTTGTGCAGATAGTCACTAAGTAATATTAGTGGCTCTTAGTTCGATGCATCTCCATTCATTGTGGCTTAGAAAACCTCTGCCATCGGTGGGTACCCCCTTAGCACCAACCATGTGACCTAAGTAATAGGAAGGTTTATCCATTTGAATAGTCATCACACAACCATTAGTCTCAGATTTTAATGTCATTGTTAAGAGATAGTCGAGGTTCAAAACCCTATCGGAACGGACATATATTGTCATTCAATGTAATTAATTGATGGATGCAGATTGTGTCCGACATTGATGGGGATTTTGGTCATTATCTGTGTATGTTTGTTGTGGGCATAGATCGATGTAGGAGTTCCGTGGCCTGATGCAGAGGAGCACCGAATCTCATGGAAGGCTTCAACTATTGTTTAATCAGGTTCAGGTTCAATACCATTGCACGATGCATGAGAAAGTCCTTTGAGCATCCAGTGGCTGCAAGATCGTTAAATTAGGGTAGGGATCCCAAAAAGACCAGTTGCCATTGGGATGAAGCCCTGAATTGATCAAATGAGAAATGAGAGTTTTTGATTGAGTTTTGTGGGCCCTTGAAGAGGTGCCTACAGCGATCTAAACCCATACATACAAATGAGATGAGAATAATATTGAGGGTGAATTTAATTTTACAGGGTAATGAATATGATGGCCTAGATTTTGGGTTGGGTGTATGTGCCAACTAAGATTGCATTGATCTAGCGGATGATGAATGCATGTAGTTAATCAGTAGCCCATTGGTGTAGCATCTTTGTCCATATCTCCTTAGTATACAACATCAACACCAATGAGGCTGAGCATCAGGTACATCACCTCTAAATTTATACGGGTCAACTCTAGTCCAAATGGGATGAAGCCCTGAATTGATTCAATGAGAAATGTGAGTTTTTGATTGAGTTTTTTGGGCTCTTGAAGAGGTGCTACAACGATCTAAACCTATACATACATATGAGATGGGTATAATATCGAGGGTGAATTTAATTTTACAGGGCAATGAATATAATAGCCTAGATTTCGGGTTGGTTGTATATGCCAACTAAAATTGCATTGATCTAGCGGGTGGTGAATGCATGTAGTTAATCAGTAGCCCATTGGTGTAGCATCTTTGTCCATATCTCCTAAGAATACAACATCAACACTAGTGAGGCTGAGCATCAGGTACATCACCTCTAAATTTATACGGGTCAACTCTAGTTCAGATGGGTTGGAACCCCAAGAGAGTATGAGTATTTTGTCCCTTGACCCTCTTGGAGATCAATTATATGAACTGAAATGTAATGAGTATTGGTCTATGATGATGAGTTTCGGAGCAATGGCAGAGAAAAAAGTCAACGGTTTGGACTTGGTAGAGACAGACCAATAGAAGAGTAGATCTTGTTGCTAATAGTCAAGAGCATGTCAGTGCATTGGGAATCTGGGATGGCTGACCCTGGAGTGGTAGAAAACAGAAAGACGACTCTGTAAGGTTTTAGGGCTTAATTCCATGCCATGCAGAGATTATATATGAAGAACAGCGTATTATGCTGTATTACTATAAACTTGACATCATTATATTGCGCAAGAAGAATGTGCAAGACCTAATGCACTTAAATTCCGTAATCAAGATGACAATTTCACGTTAACTGATTCACATGCATCATTTTGTTTGTCCAGGTTAGAATAATAATATATAAGTTACTACTGAAATCATCATCATCATCTAAGCCCTCAGTCCCAACTATGTTGGGGTTGGCTAATAAGTTGCTGCCGAAATACATAATTAAAATCAATAATAATTTGCTACATTTTTTTGATAATATTCTATTAGTGTAGAGTTACATGGAATTTTTTAAACGTCAGTATAATGGTACAAAGATGTAACTCATAGTTGATTAGTTTCTTACCGACCTAACTATAAGTAACAATTAGTAACAAGCAACAATAGTATAATACTGTGACTATACATTTAATGTGGTCATGTAGCATATTAAATGCATTCAAACCTTGATGCTAGCTGGGTTTCGTGATATTGGTGGCACAATTGATTCCTCGACCAACTTTGACGCTTTTGGATGTTAAAAAAAAACTATTGTTGTTTTTTCCCAAGGTTCGTTTGCAATTATGTAAATGGCTCGAATGATGAATTGGGCCTAGTGTTCAGGTATAAAATAAAACTGAACTATACAGCCTCTAAAGCAGGCCTAAAAAGCGGGACGAAGCGCTTTTGAAGTGAGTTTCAGTGCCCGCTTTATACCAAAATGTGTCCATATGTTCCACATTGATATCACAAATTAATAGCTGCAACTGCACATCAACTCCACGGGTTAATGTCTGCAACTGTTTAAGCGGCCACTTTTATAATAGTATCTGGGTAATATATAATGTCTATTTTATACAAGGGGTTTTAACTTTAAGATCTGAAATCGGTATGGAATAGAAAGTGTCATGGTTCCCATAACTCGAAAAGCAAAAGATTTCGTTTTTTTGATTCTTCTCTCTGAGATTTTTCGATACTGAGGTATTACCATTCTCTATGGGATCTTGATACTGGTGACTTTCAGGTACCTAATGAACCCAAAGATGGAGTTCACAAAATTCTATGGTAAGAACTACGACGTGGATTCACTTGCGGATGGCATCATAAAGGAGTTGAAGCAGTATAAAGATTGAAGCCATACGACAGATTATTCACAGTAGCTTACATCTTTGCCCCTGCAACTGGGTGGCTAAAATAAGATTTACGTCAGCATGAGGAACATTTTTTTGAGGCGAAAGTTTGATAATGTAGTACTTTTAACGCAGCTGGGATCACACGGGCAGGGTCAATTTCCTCTGCTAAATGCTCTTTAAAATTGACCTCTTATAGTTACAACTATTTTTGTACGGGTTATCATGACATACAAATTGCAATGAGTACTCCATTTCCCGCTTCATAACGTTGCAGTGTGATTGTTACACAGCTTGAATTTTGCTGAATTTGGTATGTGTCATACAACAGAGAGAGTGGGCAGTGGCACTCTTTAAAAGAAATTTCCTGTCTGGAAAATAACATTGGTTGTCAGTTTTGGTGATTAGACCACTTTTGTTAACATTCACAAAGACACAATAGCTACTTTGCATAAAAACTGACTGTAACCGCTACAAGTATCGGAAATAAAAATTGCAGAATCACTTTAACCATATAGAAAATACAAATCTTAATCCAAAACATAAATGTGCAACGCTAGCGGAAAGAGGAGCGTACGTTTTGTTAAATGATGATTGTCATGACACTTGTAACACATGATAACCATTTGTATTGCCCAGCAGTTTTGACACCTTCAACCATTATAGAAACAACTCATCAATTTGTGAACTCAGTTAGGGTTTGCTTTGTCCACATGAGATTAAAGACCTAGACCTACATACTCTTTATCAATAATTACAACTCAAGCGAAACTACATCAAGAGTGGGATGGACTGTTCGGCCATGTCTTCTACCGAAAGTGATGCACAATTGGAACTACATTCCTTGACACTAGAGATGATTGCGCTCACCAATGCAAATGTGGGGGCCAACTAACAACAATCAGTTTAGACTTGTCAGCCTTATGAACAACTCGTACACAATTACAATACTAACTCCAAAAGTCGTAAAGCACATTTTAGGCACATGATTGAAAATGAATTGATTGCTATTACTTTGTGTGTATGTAAACATTATGCATACATCATGGCAAATGATGTAAACACAAAAAAATTGTAAATTCAAGCCTTCAAAGTAAGTATTATTTGCCTTGGTGGATCTTTTAATAGCATGACATGTAGGTCCTAACATCATGACAACCCTTGCAACTGTTTAAACAACTTTGAATGGCCCTAGATAAGAAGATCCTCTATCACCAAGTCTCTTTATATCACCACTTTCGTCCTTGTACATTCAAATTGATAGTGAAAAAAACATCCTTGACTAGAAATGAGGTTTTGAAAGTGAATGAATAACATCTTTTAATGCTTCTAATAGTACCCTTACAATCATGTAAGTGAGATAACTCTAATTTATGTCATTTACATTTAGGAATATTCCAAGAATCTCTCGGCTCCCATGATAAAATAAATGAACTTGCCATTTGTGGTACACATCTTACATTGCAAAGTGCAATCCTCCCTTTTAATATTTGGTTCGTCTAATTCTTCTGCTTGTAAGAATTCATTTGTTTTGCATGGAATCTCAACACTAATTTAACATGTACCGAACTTCCTTCTTGGAAATTTGAACTTCACAGCTTAGTGAGTCTCTCTATAACTCAATGCCAAATCTTGCGTCATGTTGTTTTAATTGTATTCCTCTCCAACAACCATTAATTTGCAAATTGTCAAGGAGAGGAGATTTTTTATGGGGCAATGTTGACATCACAAAGAAAGAAGATTTCTTGAAGGAGTGGCATATGCTGACTTAGAGATCATGGTGGTCGAGGGATCATCAAACTTTTAACATGCTCGTACTGCTTCTTTTACAAACTCCTTGTTACTTTGTCATGACACAAAAATCAAATGGTGCTGCGTGAGCCACAAGTAATACAAACACAAAAATTCATGAGATCTATAACCCTAACAATTGGTTCCCCTTTTGTAAATACCTTATGGTAGCTCTCCATACTTAAAATATGCCATTTTTCTCCACTCGATTCACACAATCTCATGATGTTTTGGTATGGCGCTTGGTACCAAAGATGATCCCCTTTTTACACCCACTATGGAAAAGCATACCATTTCACATTCCTTATTTGAGCAGTAATGATGCAAAAAAGTTTCTTGTATCCCAATACTCCAATCACATCAGGATATCAGCTACAAATCTATATTATACAAATGAGAAGATTACTAATCTCATTATTAAACTTGCACAACCTAGTGCCCGCCGCAATGTCAAATGGATATGAAGAGATCATATCACAATGGTATTTACAAACTACCTCAATAGTATCTCTGTTGTGATCTCTAAGTATAATAAAAAGTTTGTGATTGGATTTCCTAATATAGTTAAGTCTGACTCATTGGAGATAACAAACTTCGTCCAGATCAGAATCATAACAAAAGAGGTTGTTTTGACCCTTCATATATCTTCTTTTTAATAACCACACAAATGACAGATGATACATTCTTTACATGTGATTTTGCATGAAACATGTAGAACTATTTCTATGTTTGTACACATTTGACCTCAAACAGTTATGCACTATATTTTGATAATAAACTTTGTAAATCCCTAACTAGAAAAAGAACTGGCCCACCTTGTCCATGTGTATATTTTGGCATATTTATCGTGGATGCAATAATAGAATCATGAGAAGCCTTTGCATAAATATAGCCACCATTGTATTTATTGCACTATTTTCTTTTGGTAATTCAATGTCTTCTCTCACATATGATGCCAAAAATGCTCTTAAGAGCCATGTCTCGGTCCACGCTTTCCTGCTCAGAGAAAGCTGTAGAGCGGATGTCCTCTCCTTTATTAGTCTGATGACAAATCTCGAGGATGAATGATATGATCTACGATTGGGTGCTTCATCTCTTTTTTATGTGGCTTGTTTAAGCGAGACCCCTATAAACAAAGCCCTTAGGGGTCACATCTTCATGGATCTAGCACTCCCATACTTCGGTAGGTTTTAAAAGAACTCCATCTTTGCGGGGTGTCCTCAACCCATTAATTTGTTTTCCTTTTTCTTTTTGGCCTACTATTTACGGTTTTGCTGGGTTAGCCCTTGCACACCTCATACCATTTCCCATTCAAAATTGATCTAGTCACGCACATCGTGCGTCACACATGGTTTACACACTGGGCTGGAGTTGTATCAGTGGGAAAAAACTATTTTAGAGTCTGATGTGACAGTGACATAACATAGTAATTTTGGGCTGATAGAGGGGTGTGGAGTTAGTGTTGGCTGGAGAGAGAATAGGTAAGAGGGAGAAAAAGAGGGAGAGAAATGTGATTTGATGAGAGAGAATTTTGTTATATTTATAACTTTTAATCTGTGATATTATTTTAACAAAATAAAAATCGTTAGATTTCTTATAAAAAATATTTTGACAAGACCAATGTTGATATACTATTAAGAGAAGTAAAGGGACGAGAGGAGGGAACTAAAAAGATGAGAGGAGGGAAGTAATGATGTAAGATTAGAGAAGTGACAGAAGAGGAGGGAAGTAAAGGGAGGAGATGTGGGAAGTGATAAGGGAAGTAAAGAGAGGAAGGAAGTGAGGAGGAAAGTAAAGGAAGGAGAGGAGGGAAGTAAAGGGAAAAAATGATGGAAGTCAGGAGGGAAGTAAAGGGAG
This sequence comes from Alisma plantago-aquatica, assembly GCA_963693085.1. NCBI lineage: Eukaryota > Viridiplantae > Streptophyta > Magnoliopsida > Alismatales > Alismataceae > Alisma > Alisma plantago-aquatica. The sequence continues at coordinate 92,347,190 of OY856414.1, read as the reverse complement.
GAGAGGAGGGAAGTAAATGAAAGATTTTAATGTGACAAAAGGAGGAAGATGATGATAGAACTAATGAAAAATAGTCAATGCGCACAAAATGATCAAAACTAGGTGCAAAAAGATAAAAATGGGCTCAAATTGATAAAAAATGGACACAAAGTTATCCAAGAAAATGACAAAAGTGAGTGTTAAAAGAACAAAAATAGGCGTCAAAAGATCAACAACAGGCGCAAATTGATCAAAAGTGGGTGCAAAATGTTCAAGAAATATTGAGTGACAAAAAGTGGACGTCAAAAGACTTAAAAATGGACACAAAGTGATCAAAAGCGGGCGAGTATTCATCTAAATAAGGTGCTTATTCATCTAAATAATGTATAGTGTTAGTACATGCATTTTTTAAGCATGTAAAACACATTTTTGGATGCACATAACCCACTTATAAGTGTGTGTTTCTAATTGTGAAACAAATAAAATGATAAACTTGGGCGTCAAAAGAACAAAAGTATGAGTCAAAAGATCAACTACAAGCATAAATTGATCAAAAGTGGGTGCAAAGTTTCAAAAAAAAAATCAAGTGACAAAAATTGGGCATCAAAAGACTTAAAAATGGGCACGAACTAATCAAAAGTGGGCGCATATTCATCTAGATTAGGCACTTATTCATCGAAATAATGTATAAACAATACATACATCTTTTAGGCGCGTAAAACACATTTTTGGGTGCACATAGCCCATTTATGGGTGCGTGTTCATATTTTTAAAATAGAAAAATGGTAAAATTGGGCGTCAAAAGAATAAAAGCAGATGTCAAGAGATCAACAACATACACAAATTGATCAAAAGTAGGCACAACTTGATCTATTACTTTGGAGATGAACCAAAATATGTCTAAAAGTGCCCAAAAATGGTGAACAAACACCAAAAATTGGTGAAATGCACCTACTTATCATCAATATACAATATCTTTTTTATATTTCATATCATTTTTTTTCAAAGTTATATCAATACTAGTCTTGTAGAAATGTATTTTTTACAAGGAATCTAACCGTTTTTATTTTGTCAAAAAATGGTTACGAACTAAAAGTTATAAACAAAATAAATTCTCTCTCATCACATCATCTCCACCTACCACCCAATAATATCTATTTTTATATTTCATATCATTTTTTTTCAAAAGTATATCAACCTCGACCTTGTTGAAAAATACTTTATTTTTTTTATAAAGAATCTAAAGGTTTTTATTTTGTCAGAAGATTTATCACAGATTAAATTTGTAAACAAATTAAATTTCTCTCTCACCCAATAAATGTTCTGCCACGTTACTCTCTCAAAACCACCTTCCCCCAACAAACCACCCAGACAACTGGTTGGGACTGATTTTGGGTGCACGTATGGTGTGCATGACCCGCGTAAGCATCACCAAAATTTGTCTTTTCCATTGACTAATTTTGTGACATCATGTATGCAACTTCTCATCGTTCGTGAGTACCAACGTTATGAGCTATATACGAATGATGTTTTTCCAAAATGAAAATGGTCATGTCATCAAATTCTATTTTGTTTGCCACACCTAGTATAGTGCATTATTTCATCACTGTAAATGCATACTTCCTCTGTATGATCTTTCACAAATTGTAAAAAAGGACATGTACATGCTTCTGGTCATATAGCTAAACCCTAACTGACCACCTAATCCTAACCCTATTACACTCGAAGGTACCATTCACCTAGTCTAATTTGGTTTGCATAGGTGGCATAATTGAGTATGGGCTAAATATTATATGGATATTAAACATTTTATTATAATCTTCGTTGTCGACGTTGAACGACATTGTATCTACACACATATATAATTATTATATACACACGTATATCACTATTATATATGTAGTGTTGTTTTAACTTGAAATGACATTATACGCATGCACGCACACATACACATGCTGCTACACACAAATACACAAACACATAGACATACACACATAAGAAAATTACACCAAGCGAGACTGAAATTAATGTATATGTAAATGTCCTTTAATTTTAGCAGATTGAGGGCTGAGATGAAAAAAATGCCTTCATTGAGGATGGAACCCGCACCACTTACTTTAAAAAACCAGTAATACACCACTCCATCTATTCACTATTCTGATGTGATGAATGTATACACGGTCAGTGTATTTTAATATTATAAGATAACTACTGGGATAATATTTTGGGGGGGGGGGGGCTAAAGCCGCGACAGTCCCCCTGGATACGCCCCTGCATCCACACACGCGTGTGTGTATGTAAGCATACACATACAATCATGTGTGTGCTCTCGTACACACGCACACCAGGCACACACACACCCACCCACCCACCCACCCACACACACACAGATATATATATATATATATATATATATATATATATATATATATATATATATATATATATATATATATATATATATATATATATATATATATATAGTCAAGCTAGAATACACTCAAGTGTACATATCGTATGACACTCAAGTGTGTTTGTATATCAAGACTATTTTTTACAAAATATAAACCATTGATCTTCACTGTCATACTATAACTAGGCTATATACAAATTTTGAGCCCATTTGGATGAGTGTAAGTCACTCATCCAAGGGCAACAAAATCAACGCGTGAAACTAAGTTGAAATGTATAATTTTTGCGGTCTTTATAACACGACCTATAAATGTGTAAATGTGCTCAAATTTTGTATATGAACTATTCACAAGATGTTTAAGAAGATCAACGGATTAGATTTTTGAAAAAAATATTGCATCATGAAAAACTACCTGAGTGTATTCTGCTTTGAATACACTCAAGTGTATTCTAGCCCGACTCTCTCTCTCTCTCTATATATATATATACATACATATATATATATATATATATATATATATATATATATATATATATATATATATAGAGAGAGAGAGAGAGAGAGAGAGAGAGAGAGAGAGACTAGAATACACTCGAGTGTACATATCGCACGAATACACTCAAGTGTGTTTGCATATCAAGACTATTTTTTGCAAAATATAAACCATTGATCTTCACCGTCATACTATAACTAGGCTACATACAAATTTTGAGCACATCTGGATGAGTGTAAGTCACTCATCCAAGGGCAACAAAATTAACACGTGAAACTAATTTGAAATGTATAATTTTTGCGGTCTTTATAACATGACCTATAAATGTCCAAATGTGCTCAAATTTTGCATATGATCTATTTACATCATGTTTAAGAAGATCAACGGATTAGATTTTTGAAAAAAATATTACATCATGAAAAACTACTTGAGTGTATTCTGCTCCAAATATACTCGAATGTATTCTAGCCTAACTCTCTCTCTCTCTCTCTATATATATATATTTATAGTTGAATAATTTTTTCTGATTTCATTCCATACAAAAATAATGAATGAGATATTTAATCCATATACTTCTTTTAGTGTAGTCTATATTGATGATGTACTTATTTTCTCTAAAGACTGTGACCAACATTGGAAACACCTAAACACATTCCTTTAAATAGTAAAATATAATGGACTAGTAGTTTTTGCTAAAAAAATGAAACTATTTCAAACAAGTATTCAACTTCTATAGCCTTGGTGTAATCTATGGTCCAACTTGATGGAGTCTTTTTTAGTCTATCTGTAAGAAGTTTTCTATCTAGTGTCATATTTTCATAGAATATATATATATATATATATATATATATATATATATATATATATATATATATATATATATATATATATATATATATATATATCAGAAGTTCGGTAATTTTATTTCGACTCCTCTCATTGGTAGGGGTACAAAAAGCATGTAGTCCAATACTAAACCCTTACAAAACCACAAATTGATAAAATCCCCTATCTATCTAGCGAACCTATAATTGACTCTCTTACAATTTTTTTTACAATTATATTTACAGCGCTAGTCTTACCATTATGAATCCGCTGGTTTTTCCCATCCAAACCTGATAGCAGTAAACTAGAGAATGTCAGGAGACTATGGCCATTATCTTCTTCGTTGCTCCCGAAGTAACTCTTCAAAATAACATCTAAATCCACGTCATACAGAAATTTGATTTTCAGCTCAGCACACACAAGAGCCCATACCTCATGTACGTTCGTAGACACATCCAGTAAATAGATGCACATGGTCCTCGTTTTTGGCTTTGCGCAAGACACAGTCCTGTACGATGGCTTCATTCCATCTTCTAATTCTCTCCTTCGTTGTCAAGATTCTGTGATACATCTTGAAGACACAACAGCTCCATCTACGGATGTGCCCTTTAAACTCGATATACTTCATGCATTCGATCTTTCTACATCTGTTACTTATTAACTCCCACATGGAGTTCTTCGGATTGGATAATTCCCATTTGCCACGTCCACTCGGACTTGAAATTGTGTTTCACTAGAAAACGCTATAATGAACATGAGTGTCTCTGAAGCGAATGGCGGCTTGCATGGGAAGGTAGGGTTTATTGCGACGATTGACGACGGTGATCCATAGACCAAGAAAGGGGTCTATCTCGTTACGGGACTCGGGTATACATCTGGTATACGGGGAGCAAAGATCTAAATTTTGGAGTCCTAATGAGTTCCACGATGCTTGCGAAAACTGGAACACTCACAACATGGAAGTGGAAGGAGTCCGGAACATGGGTGCAAACTTTCCAGATTGGAGAAATCTGTGAACCATGAGAAGGAAGGGGTGGCGGCTCAAAGCGACGGCGGAAGAGAGAAGGTATCCTACAAGGATGTTGTTGAAGGTTCGGAAGAAGATTCAAGAGACTACATTCACATAGATGTGGACAACCTGTCCATTCAACCAAAACCAGAAGATATCTCATCAACGATGGTGGATATCATACCCTTCAACATCAGACAAGAAGCTCTCGATAACAATCTGAAACTGTGGAAATATGCTGTAACTGTAAAGCTACTTTCAAAAGAAATAGGTTTCTTGACTATGAGAGACAATATCATGTTGTTATGGAAACCAAATAGAAGATTCAACCTAATGGATTTAGAATATGAATACTATCTTATTCTGTTGCATAAGGAAGAAGATTATTTACAGATACTCACAGGAGGACCTTGGCCATTGTTTGGGGTCATACTATCGGTCCAGAAGTGGAACCCCTAGTTTTCACCATACCACAACCGAAGAAGATGGTTGTAATGACCCACACTTTTGAGTGTCCAAAAGACCTTAAAGTCGCATGTCACACTTTTGAGTGTCCAAAAGACCTTAAAGTCACATGTCATTACTCATAAATTCCAGGATCCGATTCAAGAAATAATACACAATAGTAAACAATTTCCATTAATGAATAAATATTTATATGTTTGCATAAAAAGCTCCTCTAAGGGGTCACATAAATTCTAGAAACAACTTATCCATGTGTGAAGATATACCACTATGACTGAACCTTCATGAATAACTTTAGTGTCTTCAACATCTTTGTTCTGTAACCTCATGTCTACGAATCAAGTATACCTTATACCTAAAACGCCGACAAACAAATACACGGTCAGTATATATCTATACTGGTACGTGGGTTCATCTAATAATCACAAGTATACATATAATCAAACATCTTTTACTTGCACATAAGAATATAAATTTGCTTTTATATTCTAACCCATATCTGGTCTACTACCTCAGGTGTAATCACTGTTCCTCCGGAGCTCGTGTGCATTACCCTTAAAATCATTCTGACCCAGGGGTCAAAATATCATTTTTTATCTTAAGTTATACTCATAGGAACTTTATAACTTGCATAAAGTAAATAAACAAGCAAACGGTTATCATGCGTTCAATCTCTTTGAGAAAACCTCAACAAACTCGCAAATCGATACATGTATTCATAAACGTAACCACATACCTTATGTCACTACAGAAACCATGTAGAATAACTCATGTACTCTAAGAGTGTATCCAAACATCATTCAATCAACATTATCTAAAACACGCATACTATATATGTGTCACCATAAATTCACATTACATTAATCAGATCTAGATGCGATCCGAAACTAGGGTTTAAGGTTGTCTCATGTTTGGACTAGGGATAAGGGTTACAAACCCTAATTCCATCATGTCATGATTTCTAAGATTACAACCTTTAGTTATGCATAATGGGTGAAACCCTATTCATCATCTTAAGCATATTAGATTATCCGTGATACCTAGATCATATTACTAGCAAGATACTCACATTAGTTTTAAAACCCTAAATCTGCATGTATGAGATTACCAATCTAGAAACTTCAATTATTCATCAAGGCTTCCTCATCATATATGACAAGATCAGTTATTATCTCAAAATAAACAAATCTACCCAAATAAGCATCACATTAAAGGAATCTAGGTTTCCCTTTATATTAATCACATCAAAACATGTATTGTATATACTTTTGGAATATGAAGCTTAATTAGACTCTGATTATACTATCTTTGGATTCTTTTCATTTTTCTGAGCAACTTTCATATATAACTTATTGAAATACAAGTTACCACTAATTAACTACAATTATTGCAAGATTAAGATACTTGGACCAATCACGATCTGACACGTTAGCAACTTACTTCCTAATATCCAACCCGGCAACCGGATGGGGTTCTGGGTAGAAAGACTCCAATACCCTTGTACGTCATGCATGCTCTGAGGGTCATTTTGGTCATTCAAATGTGAATCTCCTTCTACCTCAAGACCCTCGCGATGTATGACGCTGCATCGAGCGTCAACTGTCCGCGCTTGCCAGACCTCGACTCCTCCTGCCACGCTTCTCAGTGCTAGTGCCAACACCTACTCTGACATCCATCTTGGTGAGGTTAACAGTGTGGCCTATCCGGTCTCCCCTTCTCATCCTTCCACCCTCCCCGACTCACTCCCATCTCCACGTGTCCATAGAATGCAACTCGCTTGCCGTCTTCACACCTACAAACACACCGCCATCTTTAGAACTACGACGATCTCTTGGTGCCATGCTCCTCAGCTGAGGATGCCTTCCTCAAGGCTTCATCCTCTCCACAGCTCTAGAGGCTAGGCTCCCCCGTCCTGGTGCAACAGGTTGGCACCCCCTTAGTCATCTCTTCCAACACTTCTAGCGGTTAGCCTCCTTCTTCATCTGAGCCTCCCCAGTAGCAAGACCTTTAGGTCGGTTGGTCATCGACAACACACCACTTGCTCCAAGTGTTTCCTTCCTTTGTCTCCTCCTCTTTTACTCAACTGCACCCCCAATCAGCATTGACACCATTCCTTCCTCCACTACAACTGGCTACAGAGGACTATCTCTTGCATGATCCTTGGTCGTCAGCGCCACCAAGGATCTCTTTCACCTGCTGTGTTTAGACAAACTTTGGGTGGTTTTTGGCAGGGTGACTCCGGACTATGGCGAGGGGAGCAGGAGCCGTTGAGTTTTGCTAGAAACATATTTACCCACCTACTACTACTTCCATTGGAGGTCTGTCGAGAGAGCTTTGAACATCACGACTACCATTATCGCTATATACCACATTTAGACACATCTTCCTTGGCCATGAGAGGGCTGCTTAGGGTCCCTATATATATACTGGAGAAACCCTAAGGGTTACGATGGAGAGAGGAATAGGGAGAGCCCAATTCTCTTATGGATGAGAAAGACAACGTGAGTCCTAATCTTACTGATATGGAAAGGTATTTCTTATTCCCATTAAACACAAATATAAACCTTCCCACAATTCTCTTCTCATTTTCTATACCCTTTCAAAGGTGGTAAGGCACTCATATTGGAAAGAATTAGTTATGTGTCCATTGTATTCTCTTATTAATAGACTCTTGAACCTTTTTATTCCATACATCCTATTGTTATGCAAAGTAAACCTCCTCTTTCCCATAGAACATGGATTTGGTAACATTGGATAAGAAAAGGAAAAAATCAATAATGTATTTCCAACTTATATTTAGTCTTTGATGTTTATTTGAAACTCTTTATGACTTGTAATTTCTAGATGATTCCTTCTCTTTGATATATTCCCCAAATCACATATAGGAACTCATTATTATTTATTCATATATGAATTCCTCCTATTTAACTTGTGCTACAAGCACCCATGCCACAATGGTGATTAACAATATTATTTCACTAATAATACTATTGGAGAATGAAAAAACAATTCACTTATATAATTCAATTTTACCAAAAATAGAGGATAATACATTCACCCCTCCTTAAAAGGAAATTTTGTCCCCAAAATTCACACATAGTAAGCTTAAGGTGAATGAGAACTCATCTTAGTTTCAAACTTTAGGGTTAACAACCCTAGTTAGATATTCTGAATATCTTTTATTTATATGGAGATTCCTCATGTCATTACTAGGATTGGTACTTGAATTCAATTCAGGATACATCCACATCCTTAGTAATTACACATTATCATCTCTTAGCGATTTCATTCTTATTTTGTGATTTCAATTTCCCTTGGTGATTTATCTCTTAACCTAGGTTTCCGACCTATTACTCATTATTTTGACATAAGGGTGAGGTGACACCTCTAACCCTAGTTCATGTCATTACACATTCAATTTAGGATATTCATCCTCTTTATCTCAATTTTTAAGCATAACATGTGTCTACCCAATCTCCCTCCCTCATAATGAGGTGAAATAAGCATTTGACTACAGCCCAAACACAAAGTTCATTCCATTCTAAGAGCAGAGATGGTACATCCACACATTATCTTTCAATTTCACCTTTTAAGTTGAATCATACTCCATATGACTCTAAACTTACTTATTCTTAATTTCATAGCATTCTTATATTTCATGAAGTCAAGTGTCCTTTTCCTTACTCTTAAATTAGGACACAACTTCTCTAATTTTTCATGACTTCATTACATCTTTTATATTTACACTTCACGTATTATAAGTCCTAGCCATTTCCTTGAGGTCTCTAGGGGCATAGGTACCTTTGGAGTGATCTCATCCTTATGCATTAAGGGAGTGCCTCTCATATTCACCCATTAGGCTACATGATCATCATGGAGGTAGCTAATCTCCTGAGTCATGTACCTTGGGAAAACCTAGCTGTTACCTCTCGACCACATGGTCATGTGCATTCAGGACATATCAACTCCCAACCCATCAGTCCTATGTACCTTTAATACACCCTACTTGACCCTAGGATTTCATTAGGGCTCTACCCTTCCCAAGGGTTTCTTTGAGATCTCACATCTTTTAAGAACATTATTCTCTCATATAATTCTTTAACCCAAATTGCCTTCATCTCTCTCTCTTTTGAGTACACATTATGTAGCATAGTCCCAAAATTGGGCTCAGGCCACCTTCCCTCCAGGGCTTGGTTCCATGTCGGTCTTCCCTCTTGGGATTGACCTTCTATGATCTTCCCCTCTAGGGGCTTGATCCTAAACATCTTCACTATGGACTTGGGCCACCTTCCCTTCCTGGGATTGGTGCCTTACTAGTATTCCCAATCCTAGGCTTGACCATTTCATGACCTTCCCTCCTGGGCTTGGTCGTCTACTCATGCCACCTTCCCTTCCTGGGCTTGGTGCCATACTGGTCTTCTCAATCCTAGGCTTGACCAGTTGTGTCACTTAGAAATGGCATACTTGGGTTCAAAGAATATAAGTACTTTCATCTTTATATCTGTAACTCTTCACCCCTCTAGGTGACAATTAAGGTTACCTCAACACTTAAATCTATTTATTCAACAGACCTTTTAGGGAAAAATCCTAGACTAGCGTGCCTTCTTGGCTCTTAAGAGGGGGTTAGCTCTCTAGCCACAACCTGATCCCAAGATCTAAGGTTTTGAATCCCTCATAGGTCATCTTCCCACTCTTGGGTTGACCCACCCCAGGTTGGCACACTAATCCTAAAGGTTTCATATTTTTTTTCTTCATCTTTATGCATAAATTTGTATCATTATAATTTATCAAACCATGTTTTCTCAATCTCTGGACTACCCCCCTCATGGGCTCTATCCATTCAGTAAACTTGGGTCACCTTCCCCTCTTGGGGATTTGGTGCCTACATCGGCCTTCCCCTCCAGGGGATTGGCCATCATCACCAAACTTCTAGAGACAACATGAGGAGTTTGAGCATGTCATATTCAGATTTTCATTTTCATATGCATATACTATTGGGTTCTTATATTACTTAAGAGCTCTTACATAAATGTCATGCTCCTCATGCCCACATGCATGGGAGACTGGGTCACCTAAACCCATCACTTTATCTTCCTTATTTCTGATTTCGAGTTTCATGTGGGTGGTGTTCCATATCAGCATGCCTTTGCTCATCATTTTAAGATTAAAGTTTTAGGGTTAGGGTTAGGGACTATACTCTACCTCTTAGAGTTTCCATGTCCCTTGACTCTCTAGAGTTCTCATACCCTAATGGGTTATATCCATCCAAGACCTTAATATATGAATGGGCTTACCCATACTTATATCTTTCTAGTGTTTACCCTCTCTAGAGGGACCTACACAAAAGGTTATATCTTTTCACATTTTCTTCTCTAATTAACAATTTCTTTTCAAGGCTTAATAAGCAAAGAGATGAGAAGTAGAAGAAACGTGAGATGAGAAACCTAGAAGATACATTTTGCCTTAATCAATTTTCTCTTATATCTCTAAGGATGATTTAAAATCATAAATAATTAAGTATTAATTAATGAATTGATCTCTGATACCAAATGTAATGACCCACACTTTTGACTGTCCAAAAGACCTTAAAGTCACAGATCATTACTCATAAATTCCAGGATCAGATTCAAGAAATAATACAGAATAGTAAACAATTTCCATTAATGAAAAAATATTTACACATTTGCATAAAAATCTCCTTTAAGGAGTTAAATAAATTTTAGAAAGAGCCAACTTATACATGTGTGAAGATATACCACTATGACTAAACCTTCATGAATAACTTTAGTGTCTTCAACATCTTTATTCTGTAACCTCATGTTCACGAATGAAGTATACCTTATACCTAAAACACCACCAAACAAATACACGATCAATATATTTTTATACTGGTACATGGGTTCATCCAATAATCACAAGTATACATATAATCAAACATCTTTTACTTGCACATAAGAACATAAATTTGCTTTCATATTCTAACCCATATATGGTCTACTACCTCAGGTGTAATCACTATCCCTCCAAGGCTCGTGTGCATTACCCTTAAGATCAGTCTGACCTAGGGTTTAGAATATCATTATTTATCTTATGTTATACTCATAGGAACTTTATAACTTGCATGAAGTAAATAAACAAGCAAGCAGTTATCATGCGTTCAATCTCTTCAAGAAAACCTCGGCAAACTCACAAATTGATACATGTATTCATAAACGTAACCACATACCTTATGTCATTGTAGAAACTATTTCGAATAACTCACATACTTTAAGAGTGCACCCAAACATCTTTCAATCAACATTATCTAAAACACACATACTACATAGGTGTCACCATGTATTCACATTACATTAATCAGATCTAGATGTAATCATAAACTAGGATTTAGGGTTGTCTTATGTTTAGATTAGGGATAAGGGTTACAAACCCTAATTCCATCATGTCATGATTTCTAAGATTACAACCTTTAGTTATGCATATTGGATGAAACCCTATTCATCATCTTAAGCATATTAGATTATTCGTGATACCTAGATCATATTACTAGCAAAATACTCACATTGGTTTCAAAACCCTAAATCTGCATGTATGAGATTACCAATCTAGAAACTTTAATTATTTATCAAGGGTTCCTCATCATATATGACAAGATCAATTATTATATCAAAATAAACGGATATACTCAATTAAACATCATATTAAAGGAATCTACATTTCCCTTTATATTAATAACATCAAAACAAGTATTGCATATGATTTTAGAACAAGAAGCTTAATTAGACTCTAACTATATTTTCTATTCATTTTTTGAGCAACTTTCATATATAACTTATTGAATTATGAGTTACCACTAATTAACTACAATTATTGCAAGATTAACATACTTGGACCAATTACGCCCTGACACGTTAACAACTTAATTTCTAATATCCAAGCTGGAAACCATCTGGGTTTTAGGGTAGAAATACTCCAATACCCTTGTGCATCACACATGCTCTGAGGGTCGTTTTGGTCTTTCAGCTGTGAATCTCTTTCTACCTCAGGACCCTTGTGACACACGACGCTGCGTCGAGCGTCGGCCGTCAGCGCTCGTCAGACCTTGACTCCGCCTGCCACGCTTCTCAGTGCTAGTGCCAATGCCTACTCTAACATCCATCTCGGTGAGGTTAATGGTGTGGCCTATTTGGTCTCCCCTTCTCATCCTTGTACTCTCCCCGGCTCACTCCCATCTCCATGCATCTACAGATTGCAGCCCGCTTGCCGTCTTCATGCCCAAAGACACACCACCGTCTTTAGCACTATGACGATCTCCTAGCACCAGGCTCCTCATCCAGGGATGCCTTCCTTGAGGCTTCATCCTCTCTTTAGCTCTGGTGGCTAGGCGCCCCCATCCTAGTGGCAGGTTGGTGCCCCCTCTGTCATCTCTTCCAACGCTGCTAGCGGTTAACCTCCTTCTTCATCCAAGCCTCCCTAGTGGCAAGACCTTTAGGTCAGCTACTCGTCGGTAGTGCACCGCTTGCTGTAAGTGTTTCATCCTTCGTCTCCTCCTCCTCTACTCAACTGCACCCCCAATCAGCATTGATGCTGCTCCTTGCTCCACTGCAACGGGATGTAGATGACTGTCTCTTGCCTGATCCTTGGTCGTCAACACCACTAAGGATCTCTTTCCCCTACTGTGTTTAGATAGACTTTGGGTGGTTTTTGATAGGGTGACAACAAACTATAGCGAGGGGAGCAGGAGCCCTTGAGTTCTGCTAGAAACATATTTACCCACCTGCTACTACCACCCTTGGAGGTCTGTCAAGAGAGCTTTAAACATCATGACTACCATCGTCGCTATATACCACGTCTAGCCACATCTTCCTTATCAACGAGAGGGCTACCTAGGGTCCCTATATTTATACTGGAGAAACCCTAAGTGTTAGAGAGGAATAGGGAGAGCCAGTTCCCTTATGGATGGGAAAGACAATGTGCGTCCTAATATTACTTCTATGGAAATGTGTTTCTTATTCCCATTAAACACAAATATAAACCTTCCCACAATTCTCTTCTCATTTTATATACCCTTTTAAAAGTGGTAAGACACTCATATTGAAAATAATTAGTTACGTGTCCACCATATTCTCTTATTAATAGACTCTTGATCCTTTTTATTCCATACATCCTATTGTTCTGCAAAAGAAACCTCCTCTTTCCCATAGAACATGGATTTGGTAACATTGGATAAGAAAAGGAAAAGATCAATAATGTATTTCCAACTTATATTTAGTCTTTGATGTTTATTTGAAACTCTTTATGACTTGTAATTTCTAGATGATTCCTTCTCTTTTATATATTCCCCAAATCACATATAGTAACTCATTATTATTTATTCATATATGAATTCCTCCTATTTAACTTGTGCTACAAGTACCCATGCCACGATGATGATTAACAATATTATTTCACCAATAATACTATTGGAGAACTGACAAATCAATTCACTTATATAATTCAATTTTACCAAAAATAGAGGATATTACAATGATGGTGTCGATAAGAATCCCTAATATGCAACTCCACCTCTATCATGATCAATTCTTACAAACAGTTGGAAATACTGTAGGAAGCACAATCAAAGTTGATCTGAATACCATTATGCAGAGGCAAGTTCGTTTTGTAAGAATTGCGGTGTATATTAAGTTAGGTAAATCTCTAGTAACTATAGTTTTGAACTTACGAAAGCGATATGTAGTCCAGTATGAAAACATACCATTCATCTGCATGAAGTGTGGATTGGCGGTTCATGTTGAGAAGGATTAAGAGATAAACTTAATAGGGACATGCCAATTTCTGACCAATACAGAAGGACAAATAGAAGGCCACCATAATCAAGCACAGAGGAGGGAGGGTTTGACAGAATGCATTTACACATGATCGGTATCGAGGAAGACCAGAAAGCAATCCGAGGTAAGAGGCAACAACTAATTCCATGATCTGAATAGATTTAAGGGACTTGTTGATATGGAAAATGAAGTTCATGAGATAACAGACAACAAAGAGGTGTAAGGAGAAAAAGGAAATGTAGGTGGGGGAATTGATTATAGTGAGAGGAAAAGGATGATGAGAAATGGTAAGCTCCAAAAGAAGGATAAAAATATGATTACTAATGCAGAGGAGGAGGCAGAGGTAAGGGGAGAGGATAGGCGGAGGTAGGCTAATGCTAATAGCATTAAGAGTACAAGGAGGGAATCAGGGACAACTCACTCACCAATCGTACTGACCGGTGATGAAACCACACAAGAGAGGGAGACTCAGTAAAATCCTTTTGATTTTGATAGAGATGATGGGGGAGCAGGTAGTATGCTTGTGTTTTAGACAAGAGTCTTCTTAGGAAAAAACAATGTGGGAATTCATCTATACAATTAAAAAGTTATCAATGGTAATGATAATGGAAGAACTTCTTCAAGGAAAAGAGGGAAGCATGTGCATATACATGAACTAGAAGAGGAAGCGGCTTGAGAAAAGGAACCACCTAAACCAATTGCTTCATGATTGTCCTAGCCTAGAATACACAGGGTATCTGTCATTCAAATACCCAAAATATGGTAAAAGAATTGGTAGCTAAGTACAGAGTGTCTATTCCGGCATTTTTTAAACCACAAACAAGTGGTGAGATCACATATCGTATCATTGAAAGTCTGGGCTTATCTAACTCACACAAAGTGGAACCACTGGGATTCTATGGGGAAAGTTTGGCTACTTTGGAGAGGAGGTGTACATCAGGTTGGGAGTTTTCTCAATCATAGGTAGTTTATACATTATAAGGTAGACAACCACAAATTGCTCACTGTGGTGTATGGGAGCCCATCCAAACATGGGAGGAGATTTTAATGGAACCAATTGCGCACACTAGCTTAAGACATAGATCTTCCCTGGGCAATTTTAGGAGATTTCAATGCTTACCTTCACCCGGAGGAAAAGATAGGAGGGAAAAGATTCAATTCTGATAGTTGCAACGATTTCTATGTAGCGATCTTAGACCCGCAGGTTGACATAATTAACAATGAGTGGCCCTACATTGAATTTCAGGTAGGTCTATTACAAATTAAATTGGACAGAGCATCTGGCAATCAATAGTGGTTTAACTAGAACAATGCTTATAAAGTTGAGGTGGTATAAAGGAACAAGTCCAACCTGCTCTGATCTTGGTCACTCGAGAACAAGGTATAGGAAGAAGGTCACACCGACGAAGAAATTGGGCATACTGGTAGGAAAGGGAATCATTTGGGAGATTAGTTAAGGAGGAATGGAAGAGAGGGATGAGTTTCAGTCAATTTGTTCATGTATGCCTACAAAAGGTGACTAAGTGGGATATAATAGAAAGGAGGAATACGTACAAGAAGAAGAGATCCATCCAAATTAGGCTGTTAATGGCACAAGATCAGCTAGGCCATAATTACGATTGACTATTAGAGAATAGGATTATCGACCTTCAGAATGAACTTACCGAGGAGTTGCAAATAGAGGAAATCCTTTGGCAACAGAAGGCCCATTGTGACTGTCTTAAATTGGGGGACAACAACACAACAGTATTCCATGCCTTCGTCAAATCAAGGAGGCACCAAAACAAAGTTTGTAGATTATGAAATGAAGAAGGGAGGTGGATCAAGAACAGGGAAGAACTAAAGGACCACGTTAAGGAGTTCTACAAGGGCTTGTTCACTGATTACATGCAAGGAACAAGATCTCAACCCAATAGAATGTACACTAGGAACTTCCTCGGGATGGATAGCTAGAATCAATATCTCATGGAGAGGAAACCACAAGAGGAGGATATTAGAAAGTGTCCGATGGAGATGGCAACACTGAAAGATCCCAATCCAGATGGAATAGATGTGAAATTTCTACAGCTAAACTAGAGCACTATCAAGGAATCCATTATTTGATTTGTTCAAGGACCCTTTGAGGGTGGTTTGTTAGAAGAAGGGGTTACATACTCGACTATCATCTTGATCCCAAAGTGCCAACAACTTATATGTGTAGTGACTTGTGCCCAATACTTCTAAACAATGTATGTGTTAAATTTCTATTTAAAATCTTGGTAGCCATAATCAAGCCATACTTGGATGAGTGAATCTTGCCCAACCAAATGAGTTCCATTCCAAGCAGGAGGATCGTGGATAATGTGCTTTTGGTCCAAGAGATCATTCACTTCATGGAGATATCAAGAACACACACCTCCATGATGGCACTTAAATTAGATTTGTCTAAGGCTTATGATAAGATGAGCTGGGAGTTTATACATGACACACTAAATAGAACATCTTTACCCTATAACCTTATATCTATTATCATGCATGTGATTATAGCATAGATATCTTAAATCTTGTGGAATGTAGAGACATTGGAGAGCTTTAAACCTTCTCGAGGGGTGAAACAAGAGGATCCACTATCACCCTTTATTTTTGTGATGTCTGTGGACAGATTGAGTCAATCCATTGAGAATGAGGTAAGCACTAGAAGGTGGAAACCAACCCCTTTCACCAGGAAGAAAGTGACTTTCTCATATATTTGTTTTGTTGATGACATCGTTTTGTTTGGGGAAGCAACTATTTAGCAAGGTAGAACCATGATGAAGTGTCTTGGGAATATGCAAAGTCCCCATGACAAAAGTATCGAAGGAGAAGTCCAATATCTTCTTCTCCAGGCATATAGATACTATATTTAGGAGATGGATTTGTAAAGTCACTAGTGTCTGAGAAATTGAAAATAGCGGGAGACATCTCGACATTAAAATCATACATGATAGGAAATCTAAAAGTTACTACTAAGCGTTGGTTACCAATTTAAGAAGGAAGGTGAATAATTGATCCAACCGCAAGCTCTCATTGGCAGGTAGAATCACTCTAGCTAAATCGGTCCTGAATTCTTCAACAACATACTGTATGCAATCTAAAAAGGTGCCATGCTAGGTGTGTGACAAGATAGACCATACCATACATAATATTATATGGAGTGGAAACACGAGAAAGACCAAAACCAATCATGTAGTATGGGAGAAAATAATTGCAACGAAGGAGAAAGGAGGTCAAGGTGTGATGTCTTCAAAGGTATACAATGATTCCCTCTTAATGAAGATAACATGGGACTTTGTTAACAAAAGCAAGGTTGGGTGGAAAGTACTTATGGAATATAAATATGTGAAGTAGACATGTTACTCAAAGGGAGGATCTAGCATCTAGAGGAGAATCTACATGTAGTTATAGATGAAGAGGGAGAACTCAACCATGGTAACGATGAGGGGCAACCTTTTGAGCAATGAGCATGATGATTGGATCAGAAGTGAAAATAAACCAGTGTTGATAAAAAGAAAAACCATACCCACTGAGCTTAATGACTTGAAGGTAGCCTCCATAGTCCTAGATGGAGGAGATTGGGACATAGAATTCCTTGAACATTGTTTAGATGATAAGACATTATAGGAGATTACCAACATGGTGCCGCCCGACCCTTTATATGGAGAGGATGGACTTCAATGGAGATTGCATAAACATGGGAAGTTTACTATTAAATCAGCATACAAGATACTAATAGAGGGGAGAGAGAAACATATTGCGGGAGAGTGGCGGTGTATATGGGCTAGTCCTATCCCAATGAGTGAAAAGCTTCTTGTGGTATTTCAAACATGATAGATTGATGACGAACTATCTACAATGGGCGAAGAAGATGACAGATACATCCACATGTGAGAGATGTGTAGCAATAGAGGATACTAATGTACATGAAATATGTGACTGTCTGGTGATCAAGGATATCTGGGAGGGAATCTACGCATCATTGGGTAATGATTTTTCAGAAAAAATCTCAAGGACTGGCTAGAAGAGAACTTGAAGGGCAATGCAGAAAAAGAGGAGTGGCATGTCTTGTTTGCAATTAGCTGTTGGATCCTATGGAAAGCAAGGAAAGAATACATGTTAAAGAGAAAGGTAATTAGCAGAACTATCATCTTGATCCGTATCAAGACAATGGCTGAAGACATTTTGCAAGACAAAAAAGGGAGGCCACAAGGAAGAGTAGCCCATAGTTGAAAATTGGGTTACCCATTGACTTTGAGACCGTCATTATAGTGGATGTGGAGACTATCAAGGAGAGGTCAATTTCCATAGCTAGATATGTGGTAAGGGGCATGTAGGGGAGGTGGATAAAGGAGGTATATGTCAACTGACTGACACAGATCCATTAGAGGGACAAATCAATGCAATTCTACTTAGATGCAAGAGAGGTGAAGGAGTACATAGTAGGAAATGCTATATCCAAAGTGACTCGGAGCAAGCAGTGGAGTTAAGTAAAGATTTTTTAGTCTGCCCTTTGGTTTTCAGGAACCTTGTAGGTGCTGTGAGGAAGATACTAGGTATGCAAGGCCTCATGGATGTGGTTTTTAGACCCATAGAATAGAATGAGTTAGCAAATAAGTTGACAAAGAGAATGATATGAACAGGAGAAACTGACGTCGAGTTTACCTCATGTCCAGAAGGTTTGATGGAGATTTATCTAAAGGAGTTGAATGTGCACACTGAATATGGAGACAGATGTGAAGGAGCTTTGGAGTAGTAGCAACTAAATGTTAGGTGTAAAAAAAATAATTGTGTTTCACTTCTTGCCAGACCATCGTCATCCTATTAGTAGCTCTTGAGTATCATTCCCTCATAGTTGGTATGAAATCAAGGCCCTTATAATAGCATTTGTTCATCCAATATTCCCATATAGATTCATTTTTGAGGAAATGATATACCCATCTAATTATGCCCCATCTTGCAATATACATATATATACAAGTATATACATACATATATATATGTATATATATGCATATATGTATATATATGTATGTACGTGAATATATATACACACACATACATACATATACATACATATACATATATACACACATATACCCATTGTCATACTAGAGTGGCCCAACTGGTAAGAGCTTGACAAGTTCCAATAAGAACCCAAATTCGAATCATGTCAAAAGACACTCTGCTAATGGTATTTCACATTGATCGGGCAGGGGAGGGGGTGACCAGATTACACCCTCTTAGGGCCCAAGAGTTTACCATGACAGGATGGGTTTAGTAGTAACCCTTCCTAGAGAAGGTTCTCTCATATATAAAAGAAAATATACATATACATATATATACACACATGTGCTTATATATATGTACACATATTTTTCATATATATATACACACACACACTTATATATATGTATATATATACACACATATTTATATATTATATATGTATATATATACATAATCTCTTTATATATAAATAATTAAACATATACACACATATATATACATGTATATACATATGTCATTCTATATATACATGTATATATGCAATGTTATATATATATATATATATATATATATATATATATATATATATATATATATACATATATACGCACAGGCACGCACACACACACACAGATATATATATATATATATATATATATATATATATATATATATATATATATATATATATATATATATATATATATATATATATATATATATATATATATATATATCTGTGTGTGTGTACATATACACACACACACAAACACACACACACACACACACACACACACACACACATATATATATATATATATATATATATATATATATATATATATATGCATCTTTTTTATTGCCCACGTGGGTACTGTAGTTACGCGCGCTACCCGTCTCCTTGACACGGTAGCAGTATTTGTAATTAATTTCAAATCTATCGTTTCCTGTCTGCCGTCGTCGGACCGCCAAAATCGAAGCCAAATTCGGGGAAGCGGAGCACAAGGGAGGAAACCACAGGAAGCTCATCTGCGCCATCATCAGAGTCATCAGCGGCGTAGCAGTCTTCACTTTTGTCGCACGAGACAGGGACTGACAATTCAGAGAGCAAGGGATGGGTTCTGTAGAAGAAGAACTTGAAGAACCAAGGTAGCTCGACGACGACGACCCTTGGAGGTAATCACATTCATTGCTACACATAAATTTAGTGGAACATCCGGTAGTGCGGCTGTGGTCACATGTGACAAGGTGCTTGAGTTTGTGGATGCATTCAGAAATCGACTAGTAGGCTCCCTCCCGAAATGCCTTATTGGCAGGATAGGGGTAAAAGTGCTCAAAGCCGGAAATTGCCTTGCCCCGCTAGTAGCTGACCAGCAACCCACATTGAAGAAGTAGGTGTGTGATAAGCAAGGTCAAAGTAGTTGTTCTAAGAGATACAAAGGTCTTCTTAGTCCTGTGTGTGACAATATTGGTGATTTGCATGAGAATTTATCTAAGAAGCACAAGCGTTCTGTGAAAAGGTGTGGTTGTAAAGTAATGATCTGATGTACACTAGATAAGTCTTTATCTGTATGGTTTGTTACTGCTTTTGTTGATGAACACAATCATGATCTTGTCGATGATTCTCACTTGCGCTACTTGAAGTGTAATTCATCTCTTGACCAAACTCCAAAAGAAATGCTTTCTTATATGAGTCAAGCAAATATACCTGTCTCCAGACAACTTGCATTGATAGCAACTGAGTCTGGTGGTTATGCAAACTTGACATTTACAAGTAGACAAGCTCATGGACATCTCAGTAGCAAGAGGAAGGAGTCATCTTTATATGATGTGGACATGGTTTTGGATCCTTTTGCAAGCTTGAAGGTTTTAGATTCTAAATTCTTTTACTCTTATCAAAAAGATTCTGATGGTTGCTTGATACATTTGTTTTGGTCTAATCCGGTTTCTGTTGATGACTGTGCATTATTTGGAGATGCTATTGTATTTGACACCACTTACCGTACCAACAAGTATTCCATGGTTTTTGGAATGTTTGGTGGTGTGGATCACCATCACAAGACGGTGTTGTTTGCTTCAACTCTGTTGGTTGATGAGAAGTATGACTCTTTTGTTTGGGTTTTCAAGCAATACTTACTTTGTTTTGGCAAAGAGCCGGTTTCCATTATAACTGACCAAGACCCGGTTATGAATGCTGCTATCATTACTATTTTTCCAAATTGTAAGCATCGTTTCTGCAGTTGGCACATCCTACAAAAGCTTCCATCTAAGCTTGGAGGTGTTTCAAACAAGGATCATATTATTAGCTCTTAGAATGATTGTGTATGGAATACAGACGATATAGACACATTTGAAGAGAGGTGGAATTATGTAGTTCAAGAGAATGACCTATTATATATTAATTGGTTTTCAGATATGTATGTTATGCGGTGGGATTGGGCTCCATGTTTTATGCAGGATTCTTTCTTTGCTGGTATGAGGACAACACAAAGAAGTGAGAGCTTGAATGCTTTCATTCGAAGTCATGTCAATAGTAGGAAAATGCTTTTTGAACTTGTATGTTGCTTAGAGACTACTTACTCTCATGTGCGGGAGATTGAAAATTTCAAAGATTTTGATGATGATTACAACAATCTTCCTTTGTCATCAGTGTGGCCTTTGGAGGAGAAAATGAGAGGTATATACACCAAGGCAATTTTTAAGATCTTTCAAGCTGAAGTTCATCAAAGTATGGTGTATAATGTAAAGGAAACTTCCGATGATGTTGTGTTTGAGGTATATCGTCTTGGTGGTTCTTGTTCTCCTCATCTTTTGAAGAAAGACTCATCCACTAGTATGGTATCATGCAATTGTTTCATGTTAGAATTCAAAGGAATTCCATGTAGGCACATACTTGTTTATCTAAAGAGTCGTGATTTTTTCACTCTTCCTGAGCCATATATACTGAAGAGGTGGACTAAAGGATATAGAGATCATCCTTTGATTTTTGGCAAATCATCTGTCATGTAGCTATCCACTGGGAAGAGACTGCAGTTGGTATCTACTTGCAATTCAATTGTTAATATAGCGTGTAGGAACAACGCTATAGATATGTGTCTTGAAAAACTCATTGCTTTGCGAAAGGAGCTGTTAGAATTAGATGTTGCTGATGTTGGTGGAATTGGTTCGAATACATCTTCTTCTTATGATGTCAAGGTCCATATCCCCAGTGTTTGTAAAACTAAAGGTAGACCTAGATCTACTGATGTGCGGTTTAAATCTGGAGTCAAAATTTCTCAATCTAAAATGAGACAGTGTAAGAATGGTTTAAAATATGGTGTTAACCATGACAGTAGAAACTGCCCATTAAAGAAATAGGTGTGTGTTTGTATTCAGCTTCTTCTTCTATTTTTTTTATTTCACATAGTTATTTTTATATTCTCATGATTACTTTTTATATTTACAGAGTTACTTTTTGTGAATCGTGGTGTTCCTGACTTGATAAGTTTTCTTCTCTTGGTTGATCTGTAATGGTACTGCTGTTACTGCTACCGTGGTCTGCTGTGGGTTTCATTTTTTTTTTATGGCTTACTGAAGTTGCAGATTTGATGCTACTGCTGCTGTGGTCTGCTGTGGTCTTCCTGTTGTGCTTCCTGAAGTTGTGAATTTTCTGCTTCTGCTGACAATGTTGTTATTGAAGTTCATTTATTCACTAGTTTTACTATAATGGTATCCAATTGTTTAGTGTGTGAGTCATGTCAAATTATGATGTAATTTTAATGGCCAAGATGTACTGTGTAACAGTTGTAATTGATATTTGATTATACTTTAGTTTTATTGCTACTATTTTATAGGTAGCTTCAATTGTATCGAATTTAAATCTATTATAAAGATCATCCAAAATTTGTTTGTTGTGTGATATGTTTTTCCATTTTATGTTATATATGTATTTCTTAATTAGTCTCATATTTCCTTTATATTAGCATCATACTTCAGAATTCCTTTTTGATAAAAATTAATCCTTGCTTAAGATTAGGGTCATTCTCCTATACTTAATCACTAACTTACTTGTATTTTCGAAGGTTACTTTTTGCACCTCATAGTTACTATTTCTATCTAAATCAAATGTTTTGTGTGCACCAATTACTTTTTATCTGTTCCTGTTACTTTATAGTTCATATAATTACTTAAAGGTCAGTAGAATTACTTTATAAATAGAAATACAAATCTTTATTATCTTCATCCTTGATAATACCAGGACCGCACTGAAGAACGGGCATGTCTGGGAGATATGATGCTTTTTACTAAAAAACGGCCACACTGAAGAATCACTTCCTGTTAAAATGTGTAACGCTACTTTACTTTTCTTGGATCAAAGTTACTATTTGATGTATAGCAGTTACTTTTTGATCCAGAGAGTTACTTTCATGTTGATATAGTTACTTGTTAGTTCATCTAGTTACTTTTCTTGGATCAAAGTTACCGTTTGATGTATAACAGTTACTTTTTGATCCAGAGAGTTACTTTCATGTTGATATAGTTACTTGTTAGTTCATCTAGTTACTTTTCTTGGATCAAAGTTATTGTTTGATGTGTAGCAGTTACTTTTTGATCCAGAGAGTTACTTTCATGTCGATATAGTTACTTGTTAGTCCATCTAGTTACTTTTCTTGGATCAAAGTTACTGTTTGATGTGTAGCAGTTACTTTTTGATCCAGAGAGTTACTTTCATGTCGATATAGTTACTTGTTAGTTCATCTAGTTACTTTTCTTGGATCAAAGTTACTATTTGATGTGTAGCAGTTACTTTTTGATCCAGAGAGTTACTTTCATGTCGATGTAGTTACTTGTTAGTTCATCTAGTTACTTTTCTTGGATCAAAGTTACTATTTGATGTGTAGCAGTTACTTTTTGATCCAGAGAGTTACTTTCATGTTGATATAGTTACTTGTTAGTTCATCTAATTACTTTTCTTGGATCAAAGTTACTGTTTGATGTGTAGCAGTTACTTTTTGATATAGTTACTTGTTAGTTCATCTAGTTACTTTCCTTTTCAACTTTTTGTTTTACATATTTAGTTTTCAGTTCGGAAGAGAGTTACTCCACACTTGCAATGAGCACCTACTAATCACAATCATCACCCATTAACGAACAATAGCTAGCTAAAGTTATAAGAACATTCAACTAAGATCAAACTGATAGGTCCAAATGCCAAACACAAAGCAACAAAGCATAACTATATACCCATAGAACTGATGAACCCATATGTTCAAATGTCAAACAAAAAGTAACAAACCATAACCATAAACAACTGATCTGCCTTTTGCGAAGGTTACTTTTTGCACCTCAAAGTTACTATTTCTTTCATGCATTCAGACTTGGCACACCATCTTCTGATTTTACTTCATTCTGCTTGTTACCTGCTCCTTCTTTGGTCTCTTCTTGATCTCTAGTGCAACGGGTCAGCACCAGAACACCGGTTCATAGCAGGAATAGCCATTCAAAACCAAAAAACACTTAAGAATCAGGATCAAATCAGACAATATATAGCTCTGTGAAGTAAAACTCTCTAGGAGGGGTAGACTGTGTAGGTAGTGATGGGGAAGATTATCAACCAAAAGCCAAGGAGAAAAGGGCGGCGGTGCATACCTATTTATGATAGGAAGGTTGGACAGAAGAAGAAGCAGTGTCTTCTGTAGATGTTGAGGTGTTAGCTGTTGTAGATGAGTCAACCTGTAAAGGATTTACAGCTGATCCCGACAGTGCTTGGTATTTGTCCCTAACAAATAGCTGATCTGCAGAGTCGTCTGTTCCAGAGAATACTGCTTCACCAGGCATTCTGAAGAGCGGAAGAAGGTCAGTTGGTGTTTCTAAGAAATGATCTATGATCCATGCTGTGATAGTCTGGTGATCAGTTGGCTTGAGGAAGATGATCCAATCTTTGCGAATCTTGAGCTGTGCGATCATCCTTTTCCAGCCCCTACCAGTTGAAAGTGATCCGTTTTCATTCTGAATAAGGGTGATCTGAAATGTCTGGTTTCCGATATGGAAGGTGGTGTTGCCTGGTTTAATGTGAAAATGGAGATATTTCCATTCTATAGGAAGTTGAATGGATTCCATTGTATTATCGTCAAGGGTGTAGTTCATGGGCTGGATGAACGACTCCATGGTAGGCTGTGTTGAGGGTTGTGAGAAAACTAGTAATGGTAGAAGGTAGGCTGTGAAGAAGGTAGGTTGTGAAGAAGGTAGGCTGTGAAGAAGGTAGGATGTTTGAAAGTGAGTGAAAGGGCGAGATGAGAGCACTGGGTGAAAGGGCAAAATGAGAGCTCTGGGTGAAAGGGTGAAATGAGGGTAGCAGTGATCTGTGCTTTTGGTGTTGCAAAGATGCACAGTAGAGTTTGCAGACATTCTACTGTTTTTGATAAGTTACATTTCTTGGTGTTGCAAAGATGCACAGTAGAGTTTGCAGACATTCTACTATTTTTGATAAGTTATAGATTTTCAAAGGTTAATTTTTGTATCTCAGAGTTACTCTTCCTGTCTAAAACAAACATTTTGTGTGCACCTGATACTTTTTAGCTGTTATTGTTACTTTACAGTTAGATCAACAAAATTACTTTATACATAGAAATACACATCTTTGTTATCTTCATCCTTGATAATACCACAGCCGCACTGAAGAACGGGAATGTCTGGGAGATATGATGCTTTCACTAAAAAAAAACTTAACATGTACTTTTGATAGTTACACTGTAATTTACATAGTTACTTTTTCATTTGTTGTGTTACTTTCCCGATTCAATAAGTTACGTTATACATCACACAAGTTACTTTTTCGTTTGTTGTGCTACTTTCCCGATTCAATAAGTTACATTATACATCACACAAGTTACTTTTTTGTTGGACGAGTTACTTTCCCGATTCAATAAGTTACGTTATACATCACACAAGTTACTTTTTTGTTGGACGGGTTACTTTTTGATCCAGAGAGTTACTTTCATGTCGATATAGTTACTTGTTAGTTCATCTAGTTACTTTCCTTCTCACATAGTTACTTTTCATTTTACATATTTACTTTTCAGTTACTTTTTTGTTGGACGAGTTACTTTTATTACTTGTTATACATCACACAAGTTACGTTATACATCACACAAGTTACTTTTTTGCTGGACATACCTAAGATAAGGGAAACAATCACTTCCTATTACATTGTGTAATTCTACTTTACCTTTCTTGGATCAAAGTTACTGTTTGATGTATAACAGTTACTTTTTGATCCAGAGAGTTACTTTCATGTCGATACAGTTACTTGTTAGTTCATCTAGTTACTTTTCTTGGATCAAAGTTACTTTTCGTTTTACATATTTACTTTTCAGTTCGGAAGAGAGTTACTCCACTCATGCAATGAGCACCTGCTGATCACAGTAATTATCCTTAAAAGAATAACAACTAGCTAAAGTTATAAGAACATTCAACTAAGATCAAACTGATAGGTCCAAATGCCAAACACAAAGCAACAAAACATAATTATATACCCATAGAACTGATGTACTATAACTTTGTAGAGTTTACTTCAGATTCTGTAACATAAGCCTTGCATTCAGAATTGGTAGCAAACCATAACCATATACACATATAACTGATGAACCCATAGGTTCAAATGTCAAACAAAAAGTAACAAAACATAACCATAACCATATACATATAGTACTGGTTGCAGAGTTTACTTCAGATTCTGTAACATACACTTCTCATTGTGATACTACATTGTTTATCTAAGAGTTCTTTTTAATCTGACATAAGACAAGCATTCAGACTTGGCACAACATCTTCTGATTTTTCTTTGTTCTGCTTGTCACCTGCTCCTTCTTTGGTCTCTTGTTGATCTCTAGTATGTTCTTCAACTGGCTGCAATCTCCCCTTCTTCATCATTGTTTGGAAGATCTTTGCCCTTATTGTAGGGATGACTTTGCTCTTGAAGTTCATTTCCTTTCCACTCACGAAGCATCCCAAATACTTCATAACGTAGACTCCACAGTCAACATCATCATCTTCTTGCTAGGGGCAATCAGGGTACTCTATTGCCCATTGAGACAGTTGACTTCCATGCTCAGGCACCCCCTGAAGAATTCATGAACGAACCCCACCTGCATGCACAATAAAACATTCATAAGTATAATGTAACCTACACTATTTCATTCAACTGTTTTCTAACAGTGTTTCTTTTTTGTTCCTTACCCATCTATTCACTTCTTTCTCAGATTTTGAACTTTCTGACATTGAATTGTAAGACCTGTGCACCCCATCCCTAAAACTTGCTTCAAGAAAGTTCCAGTGATTGTCGTTGTTAAGTATTGTAAACACGGAGTCCATTGTCATGAATTCCTTGTTAGGTACATTGAAGAGTGGTGACATCATATCGATCTCTTTGAGTGTTTTCTCATCCACCATCGTGTTTAGATTTTGCTGTAAAAACAATATTGTGAATTACTTTTCTGCAACCTTTAGTGGCCTTGTTGTGATAAATGTAATCTAATGTGATAGTATGTTTGTCTTACCAGAACATAAGTGCTCAAGCAATGCCATGAAAGCAGTCCCTTCTTCCTCTTTCTTCTTGTTGTCTCTTTCAACATTTGTACTAAGCAATCCATTATCTAAAAATGCACAAACATCAATTAGCAATCTATAATTTCGTAATAAATGTTTAATATTCCATTCCTTACAGGTGACTGCATCATCTTATCTTTAAAAAACAATGCTGATAAGTCCTTTCCCATGCACCATGCTTCCTTTCCAAAAATCCATTCTCTTCTTGACCTGTGCATTTTTTTTTTCAAAAGAATTCATACTGAAGATGTGAGACAGAAATTTATGGATTGATCAACTAATTTATAATAAACATGTGACTGATATAACTTTAAAAAGTATCTACTTACACTTCATCAATGTTGTCAATAAATTCTTTGACATCCTCTTTCATTTCCTTTGGTCTAAAGTGCTCGAATCCTATGAATGTCGAATTCTTTTGCTATTTTTGAAGTACAAATTTTGGTTAGTAGTCTATGTAAAAGACATATATTATTACAGTTACTCTACTGTTTAGTCCATAATATTGCTTTACATTCCATAATATTACTCTATCATTATCACAATTACTTTTTATAATAACATAGTTACTTTATGGATGACATATTTTACTTTTCAGATCAGACATTTGCTTCATTGATGGAACGAGCACCATTACAAAACAAATTTTACCTGTGCATGCCTTCTTATCTTGATATTTTCCTCTATGCTCCCAATGCCCATATGCATCTTCCCCTTCCTCTTTCTCAACATTTTAGTTGTTTTCATCTCAACTTCACCAGAATTTATCTCCTTCTCATTCACTCCAACTTCATTGTCTATATCCATCATTATGCTTTCCATTACATCTTCTTGTGGCTCTTTTTAATCTACTAGTTCTTCTTTTTCTTCTGTGTATTTTTCTTCAGCTGGATCTTCTTTAGATGGATTTTTTCCATTTCATCTTGTGCTGGTTCTTTGGTTTCTTCAAATTGATCTTCTTCTACTTTCTTTAAATCTTATGGTACATTTTCTGTCATTTTCTCCATTACTTTTCTCCTTCGTCGAAGCTTTCTCAATCTTGGTCTTTCTTGTATAGGTCCATGTTGGTCCATTTCCAACAAATTTTTCTTCAGATCCTGCGTCCTCTGTCTTATTACACTTAAATCATCTGAATGCCAACTTTCATTCTCAATGAAATTGGGAGTTGGTGTAGCTACAGATTATGAATGCTTGTAATTGTCAGCTTGCATCCTTAGCAATCTATTTTCAGCTTCAACTTCCTCTAGTCTTCTCTTCAACTGCTCGTTTTCTTCTCTTAGAGCAGTAAAATCTTCTAGCGCAATTCTGTTGCATGTTTCCTTCTACAGTCTCATCTCGTCCTCAAGAATCAATACTCTATTCTCCAAGCTTCCTGAGACTTCTCTACTTTTGTTATTTGATGTAAGTATCTTCTTACTAACTACCTTGCTCTTGGCTTTATTTTCTACGAGATAATAAGGCAAATCTTTCACTGCCTTTGTAGCTTCCCAATCATCATTGTCATCCTTCTTCAACACTACAGAAACCTGTGCACAAAAGTTATCAATTTATTATAAAGATCTTATATTAATTGGCATATTTATTTTCACTTTACCCACACTGATTCTTACATTGTCATTGTCCAAACTTTTAAAATCCTTCACCATCTTAATAGGAGTTTCCCATCTTTTTATTCATGGTTTTGCCTCAACGAATGTAGGCTCTGCTATCCCTGTTAACTCATAAGCCCAAACCTGTGTTGACAAGAAAAGTATAAATCAATGTTTTAAATGTTCATATATGGTTGTTTAATGTAACCAAAGTAACTATGCAATGTGTCACTTACACACAAGCACATTACACATCCAGTTGTGTAGAGTGTTCTTTTGCTGGTTTCCCCTCTTCTCCTCATCCTTATATTCTCACTTAAAACTTTCATTCTCTTGAATATGCTGCTGCATACTAACTTTGCCCAGTTTAACTGCCCTGTAGCGTTACATCATCCAAATAATGTAGAAGGTAAATGGGGGCACAATAGCTAGTGTCTGGTAAAAGGAATGTTGCTAACAAGTGCAACATCCATGCACGACACATATTTTGGTAGTTTTCTTCGGAGTCATTCTTTGCAAATTCCTACCATAGTTTACTCAAGTTCTCCTTGTGTAACACATCCTTCTCTCTTATTTTCTTACTACTTTCACCAACTTTATCTTTTCCTCTTGTTGCATTAGCAAAATCCTCCCATATTTTTCTTACAATCTGTGATTGCTTTCGTGGAACTATATCCATACCTTTACTAGGCAAACCTAGTATCACTCCTACATCGTCTACAGTCATCCTCGCCTCAAAACCTGGTGCTAACATGAACTTGTCGTCTTCAACATATCTCTCTATCAGATCTTCTAAAAGAGTTACATCTACAGTAAGATGAGGCATGGCTATCAGATTTGCAAATGCGGTTGACTTCATCATCCTCATTTGATTTGTGCTAAACAACATGTTGTTTTGTATGATGCTGTAACTTTTTATGTAGCATCTATGGAAAAGCTTTCCTATACCTACATCTATATGAAAAAGTTTGTGTTAATTTGTCTAGTTACTTTTTAGCTTTCAGTGTTACTTTTTCAGTTCAACATGTTATTTTCTATCCGTCACAATTACTCTTGTTTTCAGGTAGTTACTTTTTAACTTTCAGAGTTACGATTCATTTTTCAGAGTTACGTCGTATTCAGTAAATTTACTCTTAAGTCATCGTTTGTAGATCATGTGAGTTTGTGGGGTATTAGATTGGTTATTCTAACATAAATGTACATAAATAGATTGAGTACAATATGAACATAAAATGCCCTAAAATGTACATAAATAGATCGAGTACATATAGTTACTTGTTAGTTCATCTAGTTACTTTTCTTCTCACATAGTACAATATCAGATTTGCAAATGCGGTTTACTTTTCTTGGATCAAAGTTACTATTTGATGTATAACAATTACTTTTTGATCCAGAGAGTTACTTTCATGTCGATATAGTTACTTGTTAGTTCATCTAGTTACTTTCCTTCTCACATAGTTAATTTTCAGTTACTTTATGTAACATAAATGTACATAAATAGATCGAGTACATATAGTTACTTATTAGTTCATCTAGTTACTTTCCTTCTCACGTAGTACAATAATAGATTTGCAAATGCGGTTTACTTTTCTTGGATCAAAGATACTGTTCGGTTTCAGGTAGTTACTTTTTAACTTTCAGAGTTACTATTCATTTTTTAGAGTTACGTCGTATTCAGTAAATTTACTTTTCAGTCATCGTTTGTAGATCGGGTGAGTTTGTGGGGTATTAGATTGGTTATGCTAACATAAATGTACATAAATAGATAGAGAACAATATGAACA